>JANDEH010000037.1:600000-1024263 GCA_024610705.1 Tetragnatha versicolor | reverse complement strand
ATTAACCCCCTTTAAAGGCTATCTAAAGTCTGTGTTTTGGTCCGGTTTTGGTGTTTACATTTGTGTTTAAGGCTAATTCAATGGACCAAACCACTAATTCCTGGCATAATATGTAATCGGAATTCGCAAAATTGACCCCCTACCCTTTGAACCCGGTCTAAATCCCCTAAAAATTGTATTTTTGGCTTGTTATTGAAGTTTGTATTGAAATGCATGTACATTTCGGATTTCGTCATCTTTTGCGGATGCAAAGTGTTGCCACTGGTGAGAAACTCCATTTAAAAACTATTTCCCATGCTGTTTGCGGTAGTGCTCACTCCATAGTAGGTTACTTCCAGCGAATTCAAATTGTCGTTTCGGAAAAGCCTTTTTCTATTTACTAAATTCACTTGCTTGTTTTACGCAATAATAATTATTGCTTTCGCAAGTGTGTCGGTGTTTCTGGAGTTGCACCTGACCTATTTTAAAGCGACGAATACCTAAATTTGGGGTTTAGATCGGGTTTTTGGGGGTTTTGGGTACTTTGGCTGGGTAGTATAATTAAAATAATGTATTCTTTTGTTCTGACTGCTAAGATTTTGAAAATTGGAGAACGATTTTGGCTTTAATTATGGGTTTTGAAAACTGGCTAGTGTGTTTCCATGGGTCTCTTCGATAGGAATACTGTCTTTTCGTGGGTGCCTCTATATGAATTAATAAATCAAGGGTCTGAGTGCTTAATAAATAGCAGTTAAAGGGTATTTGACCAGTGGTCAGTTGGTATGAAAATAAGGTATTTTAGTATTTTTTTGTGTCTTATGGATATATTGGTAAAGTGTATGATATTGTATTTCAAATATTGAGATTTTAAATGGTAAATGGTTTTTGACCACTGGTCAATTAGGTCATATCTTTGCCGACTGCTTAATACTGCTAGTAGGTGGGTCGAGTTGGGTGTCGTTCCAACAGACTTTTTCTTCCAATTATTTTTATGTTGACCAATGGTCAATTCCGATTGACCATTGGCCAATAACCACTTTTTATACACTTTTTTTTAATGATTTGACCCTATGGGTCTGATTTTCTTGGTCTGTTGGGATGGTTACTCTTTTTAAAGCTCTTAAATGAGCATAGGTCAATATTTCATTTTGACATCAAAAACATATTTTCGAGTGACCACTACTTGATATGACTCACTGGTAGTCATGTTTGGCACCCCAAGACAGTCGGGTTGACATGATATTGGATACGTTTATACACTGTATTTTTCAGCTGCACCTGGTCCCTGTTGTTCCTGATTCGAGTCGTCTTAATAAAATAAATATCTCAAACGTGAATCTTGTCATTAACAACACAGACATAAACACACACGATTGTTCTTAGTATTGTTTAAAGTGTTTACAGGTGCTGACCAACTAGTAGTTGGTGGGGCTCCTTTGACTTGGTTTCTTCTCACCGATAGCTGGCTTAATGATTCTGAGTTAGTTCCCTGATATGCTGATTTCGATGATCGTGTTAAATGGCTTGAGTGTGATTTTTTTCTCTCATCCTCTGGTGAGTACTCCTTTTTCGTTTTTCATCCTTTGCCTGAACCCAACTACTCTGGCCCTGTATATATTGTGCACTAAATATAATATCAATATGTAAATACTTTGCTCTCACACATTCTTGCTAATAAGTTGTATATCACATAATTTGAGATCTCATCTGTAAATAGTTCATAATTGTCGTCCCATAAGGTGATTTTTTCACTGTAAGTTAAGTAAATATAATATAACTTGTATGTATAAATAATAGTGTACTTATTTAGTTTGCCTTAACCAGCTTGCATCCCCTCCTTGGTGTCTCACCGCGTTTCGTTTTTTTTTTTTCTTTCTATTCTTGACCAAATCATTTGGAATGTAAATTGAAGAGACCTTCTCTTCGCTGTCACCTGCCTCCTCGGTGTGCGCGTCCTCCCCCGCCTTTCTTCTGTGATTTAATTCAAGTGTGTGTGTCGAGTGTCGTCTTTTTCTTTCCAAGAATTGCGATTTTGTGCTAAAGTCAAGTTTTAGTGTGTCCAAGCCAAGTTTAATTTTCGTGTTCAAGTCAAGATTTTGTGTTTCAAGTTTCGTGTCTAATTAGAGACAGTAAAGTTTCGTGTTTTCTACTAGTATGCGCCATTAAATTTGTGCTAGTGTATCTTCACACAAGACGCTCCATTAGCTTTTCTTGCTTATAATACAGTATATTGCTCAAGACAACTTTTTTTTTTGAACTCAAGATGGAGTCCCCATCTTCGCCACCTGCCCACAATACTAGGGCTTCGTCTCGACATCACTTCCCAGAAAGATTTCCCAAATTTAGTGTCTTTACTGATGACGTGCCTAAAGTGAAGTCAACACTTGAAATACCTCATGCTAACATGTTGGACTCTGTGGAGGCTGATGTTTCAAGCGCAAGCAAACCGCAAAACCCTCAGCTCGTCGAGGCGTGTGTGATTCTTTCACCATTGATCCTACTAGAAGTCTCCACTGTTTGGTTCGAAGGTACCAAGATCAGAGTCAACACACCATACTCAAGTTCACCTTGCGTCACAGCCTCCCTGGTTTCTTCACCATGTCTAATGGCACCTGCAGAGCCGGTCAAGACCAATGAAAGTTCCCTGATGATGGAGCATGCCTCTGTGGCACCATGTTGCACTAGTGCAACCTTTCCTTACACACCTGTCATCGCTGCACCACGTCTTCATGACAGTGTTTCAAAGATGCCTAAACTGTTCTCACCTCCTTGTGTGAAACCCTTCTCCGAAGCAAAAGTTGAGTCTTTTGTGCTTGACGCTTCGATTGGCTCTCCTCTCTCCTCTGTTTGCGGTGAGTCGTTTGAACTCTCAGACCACGAAACTTCATTCTTTACACAAGAGTCACCTCAAGATCTGGATTCGCCAAGTTCCATCGACAGCATTACAAGTCATCAAAGAGCCGTCAGTCCATCTTGCTCAAACGAGAGGTTCCCTCCTCCTGATGACATAGCACCTGATGGGGATGTTGAGGTGGACATGAACACTCCTTATCTTGCTGAAATGACACCTGCTGATGATAACAAGACCACCCTTTATTCTTCTGTGGAGCAACCCCCTGATGACCCTTGCTTTGCGGCTGACCAAATCACAGGTTCAGTGTCTTGCTCCCAACCTGTTCAAAGCACTAGTAGTAACAGCTTGCAGTTGGATTCTAGTGTTTCCTTAAATGAGAACTCCGTCTCTACGAACCTCATTTCCTCTTCGTGCGACTTTCAGTGTACTGTTTGCCTGGCTGTTTTTACGAATTTGGTGCTCCTTGAGAACCACCTACGACGGAGTAACTGTGGACACACTTGCATGTATTGTGAACAATTGTTCATGACCTTTGATGCGCTTAGAGAACACATTGCTCTCATTCATAATATAACTTGCACTTCGCCATCTACGTCTGAACGAGTGAGTTGTTCTCCCCCAGTGATAACTATTGGGGACTCTCCTCTGTCCTCCTCGGAGAGCCATCGATCTGACCCCACATGCCAACCAAAAGCTTTCAAGACATTATCAGATTCAGCTTCTGATGAAGATGCTCCCCCTGATCCCCCAAGAAGGACACTCAAGTCTGTTATTGTCAACCCTAATGCACAGCTCATCCTACAGGAATCTACTGAAGATACTGACAAGCAAGCAGGCCCTGTTTTACAAATATCGACTCTAAAAGGCTTCCCGGTCCTCGTGGGTCATCTCCATGCAGAGCGAGTTAATGCTCTGTGGGACCTTGTCAGCAGCCTTCCTAATCACTCGTCTAGATCCCTTGGCAAAAGGGGCCCTCGCTATGAGTGGTTGTTTGCTGACAGAAACTATCACTACTCTGGTAAAAAGATTCACCCTTGTGCTTCGTTTGATAGTATTGCTCACTTCATAAAGGACATTGCCCTGGACCTCAAACTTGAATGTCCTAACAGCTGTCTCATAGTCTACTACCCCCCTGGGACCAACGGGATCAACCTCCATAAGGATGATGAAAGCGAGCACAGGTCAGAGCAGGTTATCACGCTCTGTCTGGGTTCTCCTGCTACCCTTGTCCTCAAGAGGGATCGGTCAGATGAGATTGTGAACAGAAGGATTTTCGATGGTGACCTTTACGTAATGCTCAATCAAGCTGGATTCAAACATGGAATCACCAACATCAAGAATGACCATGGCGGTCGTTGGGCGTTCACCTTTAGGGTTTTTCACCCTGTCTCAATTGCACCAAAGATGTCTGTAGCAAAGAATCCCACCTGTTTGAACTGTTCATCCTCCTTCCCGACCAGTGATGAACTCAAGGCACATTTCCAGAACACAAGTTGTGGTGTTCCCTGCATTTACTGTGGGAGAAAATTTTCCTCTGCCAATGCGATGTTCACGCATGCCTTAACCATTCATGGCACTGATCTGACCGCTGATGAGTGTGAGGTGGAAGCTAATGATCTGCCCTGTTGCCTTAACTGTGGTGCTACCTTCACTGATCTCAAACAACTTAACATTCATAAGCGAACATGTAGACTGCCTCAGACTGTTAAACTCTCGCCCAGTGCCCTAATGTCGCATGATGCTTCTTTGGCTGATACTGACAAACCAACTTCTCTTGGTATTGGAACACTTACAAACCCAATCATGTCTGCACCCAATAATACTGATGGGCAACAGCCTCTTGCGGTGAACTGTTGCAGAAAAATTGAAGCTGCGCCCTCTGTCTGCTCCTCAGACGACAGTGCCCTGTCAACAAGGATCGATGATCACACATGCGGTAAGAATAAAAATAAAAATACCGTCAATATATACCCCCTGAGTGATGGCAGTGTCTCTACGTGCTGCGAAAAATGTCAGGTTCGCTGTGGTGGTCTTTATGGTCTGGCGCAACACTTGAGAAATACTGCCTGTGGCCTAAGATGTCCCTACTGTTCTTTCATCTTTGGTTCAGCGGACAGGCTTGTTAGGCACTCACTTAAAAAGCACAGTGGTATGGCCCCACCGTTTGCTGTTGACAAGCCCTGCCTACCTATCTTCAAGGCTGACACTCCTATTACTGCTGTGTCGGGAACTGGTCCTAATATGGCTTCTCTGGGAACCCACCCAACTACCCACTGTCATCAACAGAAGACCTCACACATACAGCAGCCTGGTAACACCTTGCCTTCTCTCAAGAGAAAGTTGCCTACACTGAAAACCCCTTACTCGAGCAAATTGGAAACCAGGTCTACAGGAAACAAGTTCAAATGCTTGACATGTCAATTCTCAGCGAAGACGACACAAGACCTCAAGAAGCACAATCAGAAGCCTTGTCACCCGGAACCAACCAGAAAACCTGCTGTTTGTGCCAAAAAAGAACTCATCAGTTTGAAAATCACTAATGCTACATCTGACAGACAATCAGCTATCATAACCAACCCCCCTGTTGGGAAGCCTGAGCTTTTGGTCACATGCAATTCATGTATGGAAAGTTTTCCCAAATTCGCTGACATCCTCTTACACCGTGTAAGCGTGTCGGAGTGTAAAAATGCTATTGTCTCCTGCTACAGATGTAAGGAACCATTCATCTGTGCCACGGACCTCCGTGCCCACCTCGTCAACTGCTTGAAGGTAGCTCCCAAAAATAAATGCCTCGCAACACCCGAAGCTTCTCCAATCAAGGACGATTCCCTTTTGAATAATCAGCCTCCCATGAATGAAGCTGGAATCGACTCACCACCATCCGAAAGGTATATTGAACAGTCAACTCAGAGCCCCCGTGATGAGAGAATCGATGATGTGATAGCCTTGTTTGATCCAGCAAAAAAAGATGAAAATTCCAATAGAATTGCCTGTGTCACATGCTCCTCCAGCTTCACAACGATGGTTGCGTTGAAAAAACACAGAACCAAGTGTAGGCAAAAGTCAAGAAAGTGCCATGACTGTCCCTTCGTCGCTGCTAACCAAAAGATCCTAAGACTACATCAGAAACATGATTGCTCAGGCTCCGACACAACAAAATCTGCTCCTGCTAACGAAACTCAACCTCCTCTTTTCCCTGAGGCTCTTGCGCCACCAACAACTGGTGGTGTGTTCAAATCTGTGTCAATACCCTCTGATCAGCCTTCGATGATCAAAGAGGTTTCTGAGAATCCTTTGGAGTATCCTCAAGCTCATTCCCCTCCAATGGTAAATGAGAATGCCTATCCTGGGCCATCCGTCAAGATTCGTGCCTCAATGAATGACTCTCTTCAAGACTCGGAAACTGTTGCAATGAACGACTCCCCTACTGAAGATGTGACCATGTTGTTTTCTCCGGACGATGATTTTGAAACACAGCCCAGAGTTCACGAATGCTTTGACTGTAAAAAAGTCTTCCCCAACTTCCCCATTTTAAGAAGACACAAAAAACAGAGTTGTAAGGCAAGACTGAGAAAATGTCCGCATTGTCCTTTCACAACCACATCTGCTCGAATTCGGGACAAGCACGTGCGTCATCAATGTACTGTGAGACGGGACATTGAATCAGCAAAGAGAGAGTCACTGGGTCTAAAAACTCTGAGTGCCTGTGCTAGACCATCGATAAAGAATCCACCTTCGTTTGCTCTAACTATAAATCAGAAGGAAGTCTTCGTTTCGGATGCTGATTACCCTCAACTTTCTCCTATTGATGGCGAGGATCCATTGCCGGAGGAACAAGTCACTGGAAATGATGAAGACGATCCTCCAAAAGCTGCTGGGTTTCCTCGCCAAAAGAAAATCTTACCTTTGGCGGACGACCCATTCAAAGATCATCCGGCGGCCATAATAAATATTGAAGATTGTTCGATCTCCTTTTATTTCCCATTCCCTTCGGAGGCCAGATGCCCGTTTCCGGGTTGTGACATGCCCCCGACAGCTTGTCTTGAATGGGGTAAAGGAAAGGGCAACCTTGTGAAGCATCTAAAGAGGAAACACCACTTCGACCCGCCACCTGAAAAGCATTTCAACCGGTGCTTATATTGCAAAGAATTAACGGGGTTGTTCCCTTCAAAGCACCCTTGTTTGCAATATGCTTGTGTCAGAAAGGTGACCCCCTTTTCTACTCTATACATCTGTAATGTTTGTCACCACAGTTTTAACTCCGTTACAGCCCTTGGAAGTCATACGTTTAGGACCCACAAACGTGGGGCCATTGAAGCTCCGCATAATCTTGCTGGGAGCGGCTCCCTGGGTGGCCCCCCCTTGGATAATGCGACCGCCATTCCGCGGGAAAAGCATGGGATCTCTACCCAAGAAGTGCAAGAATTGCATGACCTGATTAAATCATTCCGCAGTCAAGAACCTGAAAATCGACCTCCTCCGGTAATACCACAACCCCCAACCTTTGTGCGTCATAAGGATACACCTCTTACTCCTTTTGTCGATCTTTTCCAGGCGCTCAACAATGAGCAGGATGCCAGTTTTGCTTGGACCCAATTCGAAGCTCTATTGAAAAGTGTGGTTGAAAAAGTTTGGGTGACCTGCAAAATCAAGGCACTTTCACAGAAAAAACCTTACACTCCTCCTAACCTGGATGACCCTTCCATTGTTCAAAAATTGTATAAAGGCAATAGAAGAAGCACGGTTAGACTCATTTTGGATGGCCCCTCTTCGCGAGCAACATTTACTTGTGATGCTCTCGTCTCTCACTTCTCAAAACCTGCCTCAAATGATGACATAGATGTATCAATTTACACCGCAGAAGGAATCTCTTCCGCTCCTGGCGCGGTTCCTTTGGTGTCATTTACCACTCAAGAGGTGTGCCAACGTCTTAAAAAGTTTGAAAACACGGCGCCAGGGCCGGACGGCATTACCTATAAACATTGGAAAAAGGTTGATCCTGACGGAAGGTGCCTGACTGAAATTTTTAATTATTGTCTCAGAAACAAGAAGATCCCGTGCAGTTGGAAATCCTCCAAGTCCGTTCTGATCTTTAAAAAGAAGGGGAATCCTACATCTTTGAAGAATTGGCGGCCTATTGCCCTGGCGAACACAATTGGCAAATTGTATTCTTCGCTACTCCAGGCTAGGCTGTCCAACTGGATAGAGGAGGCAGAATTGTTTCATCCGGGTCAAAAAGGCTTCAGGCCCTATGATGGGGTTGTCGAGAACAACCTTTTGCTCGAGTGGTTTCTCGCCACTGCTCGTCTTCATAAGGATTCGTCCTGTGTGGCATGGCTCGATTTCAGAGATGCTTTCGGGTCCGTGCCGCACCAAGCCATCTTTTTAGCCCTGGCTGCCTATGGAGCGGGAAGTGACTTCATCAGAATAATACAGAATATGTATACAGATGCTTCTACCTTCTTTATCGGAGAGGAGGGTCCTACAGAGCCAATTCCTGTACTGAGGGGTATCATGCAGGGTGATCCCCTCAGTGGAATCCTTTTTAATATTGCACTCGATCCCATATTGTGGAACCTAAATAGTGACATCAATACTCGCCATGTACTCGCTTATGCGGACGACGTCTCACTGCTCGCCAGGTCCCCGGAGCACCTCCAAGAACTTGTTGACAATCTTTGCTCTCTAGCTGGGAAGATTGGGCTTCGGCTGAATTCTGAAAAATGCGCCTCAATACACCTTTGTGGGAAAAAGCCAGCTGGCTGTAGAAACTCAGTAGTTATAGTTAATGGCATTCCCATTAGGTGTCTCAAGGACGGCGAACACTTTTCCTACCTTGGACGCCCTGTGGGTTTCATGCATGAACGAGTGTCGCGTTTTGATATTGCCCAGCTACAAGAAATGGCCATGAAAATTCTTCAATCAAAACTGTCGTATTGGCAGCGGCTGGACGCCCTGAAAACTTTCTTTTACCCCACCATGGTCTTCAATCACAGATTGGGAAAGTATAATAAAGAGGTTTTATCTGATCTTGATGCTTCCCTCCGTCCACACATAAAGAAACTTTTTAATTTACCGTCCATCGCAGCGGATAACTTCATCTACGGGTCATTCTCCAAAGGGTCCATCGGTATACCGGAGGCAGGAGAAGACCATGACTACTTTATAGTTGACACAGCTTTCAAGCTTTTGTCTTCGAGAGATCCCGTGATGGCGAAGATGGCACACACGAACCTCATGGAGTACGTCCAATTGAGAGTAGGACGAACGAAGAAACCTGATCCTGCTTCTTTCCTCACTGACCTGCAGTCTGGTGACTACGCTGATACGGACAACCCGCACTACTCTATATGGTCTGCGGCTAGGTCGGCATCTGGGCGTCTTGGCGTCACGTGGTCGTTTAATGGTGCCTCTCCTGTAATCGAAGCTGGAGACCTGAAACTTAACTTCGTGCAGCGTCGAGCCATTGCTGGTTCCCTTAGGAACCAGCAACGTCTTAACAAATCCGCGGACCTGCTCTGTTGCCTCAACCAGGGCAAAACCTTTTTCTGCATATCAATGCACAAAGCCTCTTTTTCATTTTACCACACTGGTCTGTACACGTCATTTGCCGACTGGAAGTTCATCTTTCCAGCTCGGCTCAACCTTCTGCCTCTGAATGGTGTTGGAAAGAAGTCCTCGTCCTCCACATCGGTCCTCTGCAGGCGTTGCGGCTCTGAGGCTGAGACCCTGCCTCATGTCCTCAACAAATGCAACCCCAACATGACCTTGATGACAGTCAGGCATAATGCTATCGTTAATCGCATAATAGAAATGTGCCGCACATGCTGCCAACTTGTGGCAGTTGACAAGACTTCGAAAACCATCCCGATGCTCCGGGACGCCGACATCAGGCACAACAATAGACCAGACATCATCCTCGTCAAAGACGGCACGTATTATCTCATCGACGTCACCGTGCCATTCGAAAATGGAGTTGATGCTTTTAAAAACTCAAGGAATATAAAGATCACGAAATATGAAACCCTGAGGATGGACATTTCGAAAAAACTTGGTCCCTGCAAGACCGTCCCTTTCATTGTGGGTTCTCTCGGGTCGTGGGACCCTGCAAACGATTCGTTCCTCGAGGAGATGTGCTCCCGGTCGTATGCAAAAACGTTCCGGGAGCTCTGTTGTTCCGACGCCAGATTCTTCTCGAGGAACATCTATAATCTGCATGTTGGTCGACAGAGGACCCTGGAGGTAACATCGTACCACCCCAGCCATAGACCGGTGCTCCCTCCTACATTTCTTCAAGAAGGTCCCTCACAAGAATCTATACCTGATATCGACGAGTCGCAGCCAGTTTCAGACTCCCTCTCTACCGAGATTTCCCGAGTGTCCTGTGAAGAGGGGCATCAAATCCAACACTTACCATCCTCTCTTCCTCCTCCCTCTGGTGATTCATCGGTTGTTTGTGAATCTGCAGCGTCTTTAGAACCTTCGTCGCCTCATGGGGAAAACTTTGACACGAACTCTCTTGCTGGGGCCGTGTCACCAACTGACAGTGCGGACAATTACGCTGCGCACACACTACGGACACAGGAAACTCTATCTGACATTGACATTGATCTTCTGTAAATAATTCAATATCATCTGTAAATAATTCAATAACATCATCTGTAATTAATTCATCTTCTTCATTATACCTCATATTCATTATTCCTCATCATACCTCATATCATAAAGAGGTAACATGTATATATTTTAAGCCATAAATAAAGAAAAATTAAATCCAGACTTAGTAATTCCGGGCAAACGGTGAGGGGTAGAGGAATGGCGTCGGTGCCAAAGTTGGGTAATCACGCCAAGGAACAATTTAAGCCGCGGCGCGAAAAGATCGGACGGTAAGTTCCAGACTTAGTAATTCCGGGCAAACGGTGGGGGGTAGAGGAATGGCGTCGGTGCCAAAGTTGGGTAATCACGCCAAGGAACAATTTAAGCCACGGCGCGAAAAGATCGGACGGTAAGTTCCAGACTTAGTAATTCCGGGCAAACGGTGGGGGGTAGAGGAATGCCGTCGGTGCCAAAGTTGGGTAATCACGCCAAGGAACAATTTAAGCCGCGGCGCGAAAAGATCGGACGGTAAGTTCCAGACTTAGTAATTCCGGGCAAACGGTGGGGGGTAGAGGAATGGCGTCGGTGCCAAAGTTGGGTAATCACGCCAAGGAACAATTTAAGCCGCGGCGCGAAAAGATCGGACGGTAAGTTCCAGACTTAGTAATTCCGGGCAAACGGTGGGGGGTAGAGGAATGGCGTCGGTGCCAAAGTTGGGTAATCACGCCAAGGAACAATTTAAGCCGTGGCGCGAAAAGATCGGACGGTAAGTTCCAGACTTAGTAATTCCGGGCAAACGATGGGGGGTAGAGGAATGGCGTCGGTGCCAAAGTTGGGTAATCACGCCAAGGAACAATTTAAGCCGCGGCGCGAAAAGATCGGACAGTAAGTTCCAGACTTAGTAATTCCGGGCAAACGGTGGGGGGTAGAGGAATGGCGTCGGTGCGAAAGTTGGGTAATCACGCCAAGGAACAATTTAAGCCGCGGCGCGAAAAGATCGGACGGTAAGTTCCAGACTTAGTAATACGGGGCAAACGGTGGGGGGTAGAGGAATGGCGTCGGTGCCAAAGTTGGGTAATCACGCCAAGGAACAATTTAAGCCGCGGCGCGAAAAGATCGGACGGTAAGTTCCAGACTTAGTAATTCCGGGCAAACGGTGGGGGATAGAGGAATGGCGTCGGTGCCAAAGTTGGGTAATCACGCCAAGGAACAATTTAAGCCGCGGCGCGAAAAGATCGGACGGTAAGTTCCAGACTTAGTAATTCCGGGCAAACGGTGGGGGGGTAGAGGAATGGCGTCGGTGCCAAAGTTGGGTAATCACGCCAAGGAACAATTTAAGCCGCGGCGCGAAAAGATCGGACGGTAAGTTCCAGACTTAGTAATTCCGGGCAAACGGTGGGGGGTAGAGGAATGGCGTCGGTGCCAAAGTTGGGTAATCACGCCAAGGAACAATTTAAGCCGCGGCGCGAAAAGATCGGACGGTAAGTTCCAGACTTAGTAATTCAGGGCAAACGGTGGGGGGTAGAGGAATGGCGTCAGTGCCAAAGTTGGGTAATCACGCCAAGGAATCATTTAAGCCGCGGCGCGAAAAGATCGGACGGTAAGTTCCAGACTTAGTAATTCCGGGCAAACGGTGGGGGGTAGAGGAATGGCGTCGGTGCCAAAGTTGGGTAATCACGCCAAGGAACAATTTAAGCCGCGGCGCGAAAAGATCGGACGGTAAGTTCCAGACTTAGTAATTCCGGGCAAACGGTGGGGGGTAGAGGAATGGCGTCGGTGCCAAAGTTGGGTAATCACGCCAAGGAACAATTTAAGCCGCGGCGCGAAAAGATCGGACGGTAAGTTTAGACTTAGTAATTCCGGGCAAACGGTGGGGGGTAGAGGAATGGCGTTGGTGCCAAAGTTGGGTAATCACGCCAAGGAACAATTTAAGCCACGGCGCGAAAAGATCGGACGGTAAGTTCCAGACTTAGTAATTACGAGCAAACGGTGGGGGGTAGAGGAATGCCGTCGGTGCCAAAGTTGGGTAATCACGCCAAGGAACAATTTAAGCCGCGGCGCGAAAAGATCGGATGGTAAGTTCCAGACTTAGTAAATCCGGGCAAACGGTGGGGGGTAGAGGAATGGCGTCGGTGCCAAAGTTGGGTAATCACGCCAAGGAACAATTTAAGCCGCGGCGCGAAAAGATCGGACGGTAAGTTCCAGACTTAGTAATTCCGGGCAAACGGTGGGGGGTAGAGGAATGGCGTCGATGCCAAAGTTGGGTAATCACGCCAAGGAACAATTTAAGCCGTGGCGCGAAAAGATCGGACGGTAAGTTCCAGACTTAGTAATTCCGGGCAAACGATGGGGGGTAGAGGAATGGCGTCGGTGCCAAAGTTGGGTAATCACGCCAAGGAACAATTTAAGCCGCGGCGCGAAAAGATCGGACAGTAAGTTCCAGACTTAGTAATTCCGGGCAAACGGTGGGGGGTAGAGGAATGGCGTCGGTGCGAAAGTTGGGTAATCACGCCAAGGAACAATTTAAGCCGCGGCGCGAAAAGATCGGACGGTAAGTTCCAGACTTAGTAATTCGGGGCAAACGGTGGGGGGTAGAGGAATGGCGTCGGTGCCAAAGTTGGGTAATCACGCCAAGGAACAATTTAAGCCGCGGCGCGAAAAGATCGGACGGTAAGTTCCAGACTTAGTAATTCCGGGCAAACGGTGGGGGGTAGAGGAATGGCGTCGGTGCCAAAGTTGGGTAATCACGCCAAGGAACAATTTAAGCCGCGGCGCGAAAAGATCGGACGGTAAGTTCCAGACTTAGTAATTCCGGGCAAACGGTGGGGGGGTAGAGGAATGGCGTCGGTGCCAAAGTTGGGTAATCACGCCAAGGAACAATTTAAGCCGCGGCGCGAAAAGATCGGACGGTAAGTTCCAGACTTAGTAATTCCGGGCAAACGGTGGGGGGTAGAGGAATGGCGTCGGTGCCAAAGTTGGGTAATCACGCCAAGGAACAATTAAAGCCGCGGCGCGAAAAGATCGGACGGTAAGTTCCAGACTTAGTAATTCAGGGCAAACGGTGGGGGGTAGAGGAATGGCGTCAGTGCCAAAGTTGGGTAATCACGCCAAGGAATCATTTAAGCCGCGGCGCGAAAAGATCGGACGGTAAGTTCCAGACTTAGTAATTCCGGGCAAACGGTGGGGGGTAGAGGAATGGCGTCGGTGCCAAAGTTGGGTAATCACGCCAAGGAACAATTTAAGCCGCGGCGCGAAAAGATCGGACGGTAAGTTCCAGACTTAGTAATTCCGGGCAAACGGTGGGGGGTAGAGGAATGGCGTCGGTGCCAAAGTTGGGTAATCACGCCAAGGAACAATTTAAGCCGCGGCGCGAAAAGATCGGACGGTAAGTTCCAGACTTAGTAATTCCGGGCAAACGGTGGGGGGTAGAGGAATGGCGTTGGTGCCAAAGTTGGGTAATCACGCCAAGGAACAATTTAAGCCACGGCGCGAAAAGATCGGACGGTAAGTTCCAGACTTAGTAATTCCGAGCAAACGGTGGGGGGTAGAGGAATGCCGTCGGTGCCAAAGTTGGGTAATCACGCCAAGGAACAATTTAAGCCGCGGCGCGAAAAGATCGGATGGTAAGTTCCAGACTTAGTAAATCCGGGCAAACGGTGGGGGGTAGAGGAATGGCGTCGGTGCCAAAGTTGGGTAATCACGCCAAGGAACAATTTAAGCCGCGGCGCGAAACGATCGGACGGTAAGTTCCAGACTTAGTAATTCCAGGCAAACGGTGGGGGGGTAGAGGAATGGCGTCGGTGCCAAAGTTGGGTAATCACGCCAAGGAACAATTTAAGCCGCGGCGCGAAAAGATCGGACGGTAAGTTCCAGACTTAGTAATTCCGGGCAAACGGTGGGGGGTAGAGGAATGGCGTCGGTGCCAAAGTTGGGTAATCACGCCAAGGAACAATTTAAGCCGCGGCGCGAAAAGATCGGACGGTATGTTCCAGACTTAGTAATTCCGGGCAAACGGTGGGGGGTAGAGGAATGGCGTCGGTGCCAAAGTTGGGTAATCACGCCAAGGAACAATTTAAGCCGCGGCGCGAAAAGATCGGACGGTAAGTTCCAGACTTAGTAATTCCGGGCAAACGGTGGCGGGTAGAGGAATGGCGTCGGTGCCAAAGTTGGGTAATCACGCCAAGGAACAATTTAAGCCGCGGCGCGAAAAGATCGGACGGTAAGTTCCAGACTTAGTAATTCCGGGCAAACGGTAGGGGGTAGAGGAATGGCGTCGGTGCCAAAGTTGGGTAATCACGCCAAGGAACAATTTAAGCCGCGGCGCGAAAAGATCGGACGGTAAGTTCCAGACTTAGTAATTCCGGGCAAACGGTGGGGTGTAGAGGAATGGCGTCGGTGCCAAAGTTGGGTAATCACGCCAAGGAACAATTTAAGCCGCGGCGCGAAAATATCGGACGGTAAGTTCCAGACTTAGTAATTCCGGGCAAACGGTGGGGGGTAGAGGAATGGCGTCGGTGCCAAAGTTGGGTAATCACGCCAAGGAACAATTTAAGCCGCGGCGCGAAAAGATCGGACGGTAAGTTCCAGACTTAGTAATTCCGGGCAAACGGTGGGGGGTAGAGGAATGGCGTCGGTGCCAAAGTTGCGTAATCACGCCAAGGAACAATTTAAGCCGCGGCGCGAAAAGATCGGACGGTAAGTTCCAGACTTAGTAATTCCGGGCAAACGGTGGGGTGTAGAGGAATGGCGTCGGTGCCAAAGTTGGGTAATCACGCCAAGGAACAATTTAAGCCGCGGCGCGAAAAGATCGGACGGTAAGTTCCAGACTTAGTAATTCGGGGCAAACGGTGGAGGGTAGAGGAATGGCGTCGGTGCCAAAGTTGGGTAATCACGCCAAGGAACAATTTAAGCCGCGGCGCGAAAAGATCGGACGGTAAGTTCCAGACTTAGTAATTCCGGGCAAACGGTGGGGGGTAGAGGAATGGCGTCGGTGCCAAAGTTGGGTAATCACGCCAAGGAACAATTTAAGCCGCGGCGCGAAAAGATCGGACGGTAAGTTCCAGACTTAGTAATTCCGGGCAAACGGTGGGGGGTAGAGGAATGGCGTCGGTGCCAAAGTTGGGTAATCACGCCAAGGAACAATTTAAGCCGCGGCGCGAAAAGATCGGACGGTAAGTTCCAGACTTAGTAATTCCGGGCAAACGGTGGGGGGTAGAGGAATGGCGTCGGTGCCAAAGTTGGGTAATCACGCCAAGGAACAATTTAAGCCGCGGCGCGAAAAGATCGGACGGTAAGTTCCAGACTTAGTAATTCCGGGCAAACGGTGGGGGGTAGAGGAATGGCGTCGGTGCGAAAGTTGGGTAATCACGCCAAGGAACAATTTAAGCCGCGGCGCGAAAAGATCGGACGGTAAGTTCCAGACTTAGTAATTCGGGGCAAACGGTGGGGGGTAGAGGAATGGCGTCGGTGCCAAAGTTGGGTAATCACGCCAAGGAACAATTTAAGCCGCGGCGCGAAAAGATCGGACGGTAAGTTCCAGACTTAGTAATTCCGGGCAAACGGTGGGGGGTAGAGGAATGGCGTCGGTGCCAAAGTTGGGTAATCACGCCAAGGAACAATTTAAGCCGCGGCGCGAAAAGATCGGACGGTAAGTTCCAGACTTAGTAATTCCGGGCAAACGGTGGGGGGGTAGAGGAATGGCGTCGGTGCCAAAGTTGGGTAATCACGCCAAGGAACAATTTAAGCCGCGGCGCGAAAAGATCGGATGGTAAGTTCCAGACTTAGTAAATCCGGGCAAACGGTGGGGGGTAGAGGAATGGCGTCGGTGCCAAAGTTGGGTAATCACGCCAAGGAACAATTTATGCCGCGGCGCGAAACGATCGGACGGTAAGTTCCAGACTTAGTAATTCCAGGCAAACGGTGGGGGGTAGAGGAATGGCGTCGGTGCCAAAGTTGGGTAATCACGCCAAGGAACAATTTAAGCCGCGGCGCGAAAAGATCGGACGGTAAGTTCCAGACTTAGTAATTCCGGGCAAACGGTGGGGGGTAGAGGAATGGCGTCGGTGCCAAAGTTGGGTAATCACGCCAAGGAACAATTTAAGCCGCGGCGCGAAAAGATCGGACAGTAAGTTCCAGACTTAGTAATTCCGGGCAAACGGTGGGGGGTAGAGGAATGGCGTCGGTGCGAAAGTTGGGTAATCACGCCAAGGAACAATTTAAGCCGCGGCGCGAAAAGATCGGACGGTAAGTTCCAGACTTAGTAATTCGGGGCAAACGGTGGGGGGTAGAGGAATGGCGTCGGTGCCAAAGTTGGGTAATCACGCCAAGGAACAATTTAAGCCGCGGCGCGAAAAGATCGGACGGTAAGTTCCAGACTTAGTAATTCCGGGCAAACGGTGGGGGGTAGAGGAATGGCGTCGGTGCCAAAGTTGGGTAATCACGCCAAGGAACAATTTAAGCCGCGGCGCGAAAAGATCGGACGGTAAGTTCCAGACTTAGTAATTCCGGGCAAACGGTGGGGGGGTAGAGGAATGGCGTCGGTGCCAAAGTTGGGTAATCACGCCAAGGAACAATTTAAGCCGCGGCGCGAAAAGATCGGACGGTAAGTTCCAGACTTAGTAATTCCGGGCAAACGGTGGGGGGTAGAGGAATGGCGTCGGTGCCAAAGTTGGGTAATCACGCCAAGGAACAATTTAAGCCGCGGCGCGAAAAGATCGGACGGTAAGTTCCAGACTTAGTAATTCCGGGCAAACGGTGGGGGGTAGAGGAATGGCGTCGGTGCCAAAGTTGGGTAATCACGCCAAGGAACAATTTAAGCCGCGGCGCGAAAAGATCGGACGGTAAGTTCCAGACTTAGTAATTCCGGGCAAACGGTGGGGGGTAGAGGAATGGCGTCGGTGCCAAAGTTGGGTAATCACGCCAAGGAACAATTTAAGCCGCGGCGCGAAAAGATCGGACGGTAAGTTCCAGACTTAGTAATTCCGGGCAAACGGTGGGGGGTAGAGGAATGGCGTTGGTGCCAAAGTTGGGTAATCACGCCAAGGAACAATTTAAGCCACGGCGCGAAAAGATTTGACGGTAAGTTCCAGACTTAGTAATTCCGAGCAAACGGTGGGGGGTAGAGGAATGCCGTCGGTGCCGAAGTTGGGTAATCACGCCAAGGAACAATTTAAGCCGCGGCGCGAAAAGATCGGATGGTAAGTTCCAGACTTAGTAAATCCGGGCAAACGGTGGGGGGTAGAGGAATGGCGTCGGTGCCAAAGTTGGGTAATCACGCCAAGGAACAATTTATGCCGCGGCGCGAAACGATCGGACGGTAAGTTCCAGACTTAGTAATTCCAGGCAAACGGTGGGGGGGTAGAGGAATGGCGTCGGTGCCAAAGTTGGGTAATCACGCCAAGGAACAATTTAAGCCGCGGTGCGAAAAGATCGGACGGTAAGTTCCAGACTTAGTAATTCCGGGCAAACGGTGGGGGGTAGAGGAATGGCGTCGGTGCCAAAGTTGGGTAATCACGCCAAGGAACAATTTAAGCCGCGGCGCGAAAAGATCGGACGGTATGTTCCAGACTTAGTAATTCCGGGCAAACGGTGGGGGGTAGAGGAATGGCGTCGGTGCCAAAGTTGGGTAATCACGCCAAGGAACAATTTAAGCCGCGGCGCGAAAAGATCGGACGGTAAGTTCCAGACTTAGTAATTCCGGGCAAACGGTGGCGGGTAGAGGAATGGCGTCGGTGCCAAAGTTGGGTAATCACGCCAAGGAACAATTTAAGCCGCGGCGCGAAAAGATCGGACGGTAAGTTGTAGATTTAGTAATTCCGGGCAAACGGTAGGGGGTAGAGGAATGGCGTCGGTGCCAAAGTTGGGTAATCACGCCAAGGAACAATTTAAGCCGCGGCGCGAAAAGATCGGACGGTAAGTTCCAGACTTAGTAATTCCGGGCAAACGGTGGGGTGTAGAGGAATGGCGTCGGTGCCAAAGTTGGGTAATCACGCCAAGGAACAATTTAAGCCGCGGCGCGAAAAGATCGGATGGTAAGTTCCAGACTTAGTAAATCCGGGCAAACGGTGGGGGGTAGAGGAATGGCGTCGGTGCCAAAGTTGGGTAATCACGCCAAGGAACAATTTATGCCGCGGCGCGAAACGATCGGACGGTAAGTTCCAGACTTAGTAATTCCAGGCAAACGGTGGGGGGTAGAGGAATGGCGTCGGTGCCAAAGTTGGGTAATCACGCCAAGGAACAATTTAAGCCGCGGCGCGAAAAGATCGGACGGTAAGTTCCAGACTTAGTAATTCCGGGCAAACGGTGGGGGGTAGAGGAATGGCGTCGGTGCCAAAGTTGGGTAATCACGCCAAGGAACAATTTAAGCCGCGGCGCGAAAAGATCGGACAGTAAGTTCCAGACTTAGTAATTCCGGGCAAACGGTGGGGGGTAGAGGAATGGCGTCGGTGCGAAAGTTGGGTAATCACGCCAAGGAACAATTTAAGCCGCGGCGCGAAAAGATCGGACGGTAAGTTCCAGACTTAGTAATTCGGGGCAAACGGTGGGGGGTAGAGGAATGGCGTCGGTGCCAAAGTTGGGTAATCACGCCAAGGAACAATTTAAGCCGCGGCGCGAAAAGATCGGACGGTAAGTTCCAGACTTAGTAATTCCGGGCAAACGGTGGGGGGTAGAGGAATGGCGTCGGTGCCAAAGTTGGGTAATCACGCCAAGGAACAATTTAAGCCGCGGCGCGAAAAGATCGGACGGTAAGTTCCAGACTTAGTAATTCCGGGCAAACGGTGGGGGGGTAGAGGAATGGCGTCGGTGCCAAAGTTGGGTAATCACGCCAAGGAACAATTTAAGCCGCGGCGCGAAAAGATCGGACGGTAAGTTCCAGACTTAGTAATTCCGGGCAAACGGTGGGGGGTAGAGGAATGGCGTCGGTGCCAAAGTTGGGTAATCACGCCAAGGAACAATTTAAGCCGCGGCGCGAAAAGATCGGACGGTAAGTTCCAGACTTAGTAATTCCGGGCAAACGGTGGGGGGTAGAGGAATGGCGTCGGTGCCAAAGTTGGGTAATCACGCCAAGGAACAATTTAAGCCGCGGCGCGAAAAGATCGGACGGTAAGTTCCAGACTTAGTAATTCCGGGCAAACGGTGGGGGGTAGAGGAATGGCGTCGGTGCCAAAGTTGGGTAATCACGCCAAGGAACAATTTAAGCCGCGGCGCGAAAAGATCGGACGGTAAGTTCCAGACTTAGTAATTCCGGGCAAACGGTGGGGGGTAGAGGAATGGCGTTGGTGCCAAAGTTGGGTAATCACGCCAAGGAACAATTTAAGCCACGGCGCGAAAAGATTTGACGGTAAGTTCCAGACTTAGTAATTCCGAGCAAACGGTGGGGGGTAGAGGAATGCCGTCGGTGCCGAAGTTGGGTAATCACGCCAAGGAACAATTTAAGCCGCGGCGCGAAAAGATCGGATGGTAAGTTCCAGACTTAGTAAATCCGGGCAAACGGTGGGGGGTAGAGGAATGGCGTCGGTGCCAAAGTTGGGTAATCACGCCAAGGAACAATTTATGCCGCGGCGCGAAACGATCGGACGGTAAGTTCCAGACTTAGTAATTCCAGGCAAACGGTGGGGGGGTAGAGGAATGGCGTCGGTGCCAAAGTTGGGTAATCACGCCAAGGAACAATTTAAGCCGCGGTGCGAAAAGATCGGACGGTAAGTTCCAGACTTAGTAATTCCGGGCAAACGGTGGGGGGTAGAGGAATGGCGTCGGTGCCAAAGTTGGGTAATCACGCCAAGGAACAATTTAAGCCGCGGCGCGAAAAGATCGGACGGTATGTTCCAGACTTAGTAATTCCGGGCAAACGGTGGGGGGTAGAGGAATGGCGTCGGTGCCAAAGTTGGGTAATCACGCCAAGGAACAATTTAAGCCGCGGCGCGAAAAGATCGGACGGTAAGTTCCAGACTTAGTAATTCCGGGCAAACGGTGGCGGGTAGAGGAATGGCGTCGGTGCCAAAGTTGGGTAATCACGCCAAGGAACAATTTAAGCCGCGGCGCGAAAAGATCGGACGGTAAGTTGTAGATTTAGTAATTCCGGGCAAACGGTAGGGGGTAGAGGAATGGCGTCGGTGCCAAAGTTGGGTAATCACGCCAAGGAACAATTTAAGCCGCGGCGCGAAAAGATCGGACGGTAAGTTCCAGACTTAGTAATTCCGGGCAAACGGTGGGGTGTAGAGGAATGGCGTCGGTGCCAAAGTTGGGTAATCACGCCAAGGAACAATTTAAGCCGCGGCGCGAAAATATCGGACGGTAAGTTCCAGACTTAGTAATTCCGGGCAAACGGTGGGGGGTAGAGGAATGGCGTCGGTGCCAAAGTTGGGTAATCACGCCAAGGAACAATTTAAGCCGCGGCGCGAAAAGATCGGACGGTAAGTTCCAGACTTAGTAATTCCGGGCAAACGGTGGGGGGTAGAGGAATGGCGTCGGTGCCAAAGTTGCGTAATCACGCCAAGGAACAATTTAAGCCGCGGCGCGAAAAGATCGGACGGTAAGTTCCAGACTTAGTAATTCCGGGCAAACGGTGGGGTGTAGAGGAATGGCGTCGGTGCCAAAGTTGGGTAATCACGCCAAGGAACAATTTAAGCCGCGGCGCGAAAAGATCGGACGGTAAGTTCCAGACTTAGTAATTCGGGGCAAACGGTGGAGGGTAGAGGAATGGCGTCGGTGCCAAAGTTGGGTAATCACGCCAAGGAACAATTTAAGCCGCGGCGCGAAAAGATCGGACGGTAAGTTCCAGACTTAGTAATTCGGGGCAAACGGTGGAGGGTAGAGGAATGGCGTCGGTGCCAAAGTTGGGTAATCACGCCAAGGAACAATTTAAGCCACGGCGCGAAAAGATCGGACGGTAAGTTCCAGACTTAGTAATTCCGGGCAAACGGTGGGGGGTAGAGGAATGCCGTCGGTGCCAAAGTTGGGTAATCACGCCAAGGAACAATTTAAGCCGCGGCGCGAAAAGATCGGATGGTAAGTTCCAGACTTAGTAATTCCGGGCAAACGGTGGGGGGTAGAGGAATGGCGTCGGTGCCAAAGTTGGGTAATCACGCCAAGGAACAATTTAAGCCGCGGCGCGAAAAGATCGGACGGTAAGTTCCAGACTTAGTAATTCCGGGCAAACGGTGGGGGGTAGAGGAATGGCGTCGGTGCCAAAGTTGGGTAATCACGCCAAGGAACAATTTAAGCCGCGGCGCGAAAAGATCGGACGGTAAGTTCCAGACTTAGTAATTCCGGGCAAACGGTGGGGGGTAGAGGAATGGCGTTGGTGCCAAAGTTGGGTAATCACGCCAAGGAACAATTTAAGCCACGGCGCGAAAAGATCGGACGGTAAGTTCCAGACTTAGTAATTCCGAGCAAACGGTGGGGGGTAGAGGAATGCCGTCGGTGCCAAAGTTGGGTAATCACGCCAAGGAACAATTTAAGCCGCGGCGCGAAAAGATCGGATGGTAAGTTCCAGACTTAGTAAATCCGGGCAAACGGTGGGGGGTAGAGGAATGGCGTCGGTGCCAAAGTTGGGTAATCACGCCAAGGAACAATTTAAGCCGCGGCGCGAAACGATCGGACGGTAAGTTCCAGACTTAGTAATTCCAGGCAAACGGTGGGGGGGTAGAGGAATGGCGTCGGTGCCAAAGTTGGGTAATCACGCCAAGGAACAATTTAAGCCGCGGCGCGAAAAGATCGGACGGTAAGTTCCAGACTTAGTAATTCCGGGCAAACGGTGGGGGGTAGAGGAATGGCGTCGGTGCCAAAGTTGGGTAATCACGCCAAGGAACAATTTAAGCCGCGGCGCGAAAAGATCGGACGGTATGTTCCAGACTTAGTAATTCCGGGCAAACGGTGGGGGGTAGAGGAATGGCGTCGGTGCCAAAGTTGGGTAATCACGCCAAGGAACAATTTAAGCCGCGGCGCGAAAAGATCGGACGGTAAGTTCCAGACTTAGTAATTCCGGGCAAACGGTGGGGGGTAGAGGAATGGCGTCGGTGCCAAAGTTGGGTAATCACGCCAAGGAACAATTTAAGCCGCGGCGCGAAAAGATCGGACGGTAAGTTCCAGACTTAGTAATTCCGGGCAAACGGTGGGGTGTAGAGGAATGGCGTCGGTGCCAAAGTTGGGTAATCACGCCAAGGAACAATTTAAGCCGCGGCGCGAAAATATCGGACGGTAAGTTCCAGACTTAGTAATTCCGGGCAAACGGTGGGGGGTAGAGGAATGGCGTCGGTGCCAAAGTTGGTTAATCACGCCAAGGAACAATTTAAGCCGCGGCGCGAAAAGATCGGACGGTAAGTTCCAGACTTAGTAATTCCGGGCAAACGGTGGGGGGTAGAGGAATGGCGTCGGTGCCAAAGTTGGGTAATCACGCCAAGGAACAATTTAAGCCGCGGCGCGAAAAGATCGGACGGTAAGTTCCAGACTTAGTAATTCCGGGCAAACGGTGGGGTGTAGAGGAATGGCGTCGGTGCCAAAGTTGGGTAATCACGCCAAGGAACAATTTAAGCCGCGGCGCGAAAAGATCGGACGGTAAGTTCCAGACTTAGTAATTCGGGGCAAACGGTGGAGGGTAGAGGAATGGCGTCGGTGCCAAAGTTGGGTAATCACGCCAAGGAACAATTTAAGCCGCGGCGCGAAAAGATCGGACGGTAAGTTCCAGACTTAGTAATTCCGGGCAAACGGTGGGGTGTAGAGGAATGGCGTCGGTGCCAAAGTTGGGTAATCACGCCAAGGAACAATTTAAGCCGCGGCGCGAAAATATCGGACGGTAAGTTCCAGACTTAGTAATTCCGGGCAAACGGTGGGGGGTAGAGGAATGGCGTCGGTGCCATAGTTGGGTAATCACGCCAAGGAACAATTTAAGCCGCGGCGCGAAAAGATCGGACGGTAAGTTCCAGACTTAGTAATTCCGGGCAAACGGTGGGGGGTAGAGGAATGGCGTCGGTGCCAAAGTTGGGTAATCACGCCAAGGAACAATTTAAGCCGCGGCGCGAAAACATCGGACGGTAAGTTCCAGACTTAGTAATTCCGGGCAAACGGTGGGGGGTAGAGGAATGGCGTCGGTGCCAAAGTTGGGTAATCACGCCAAGGAACAATTTAAGCCGCGGCGCGAAAAGATCGGACGGTAAGTTCCAGACTTAGTAATTCCGGGCAAACGGTGGGGGGTAGAGGAATGGCGGCGGTGCCATAGTTGGGTAATCACGCCAAGGAACAATTTAAGCCGCGGCGCGAAAAGATCGGACGGTAAGTTCCAGACTTAGTAATTCCGGGCAAACGGTGGGGGGTAGAGGAATGGCGTCGGTGCCAAAGTTGGGTAATCACGCCAAGGAACAATTTAAGCCGCGGCGCGAAAAGATCGGACGGTAAGTTCCAGACTTAGTAATTCCGGGCAAACGGTGGGGGGTAGAGGAATGGCGTCGGTGCCAAAGTTGGGTAATCACGCCAAGGAACAATTTAAGCCGCGGCGCGAAAAGATCGGACGGTAAGTTCCAGACTTAGTAATTCCGGGCAAACGGTGGAGGTAGAGGAATGGCGTCGGTGCCAAAGTTGGGTAATCACGCCAAGGAACAATTTAAGCCGCGGCGCGAAAAGATCGGACGGTAAGTTCCAGACTTAGTAATTCCGGGCAAAGGTTGGGGGTAGAGGAATGACGTCGGTGCCAAAGTTGGGTAATCACGCCAAGGAACAATTTAAGCGGCGGCGCGAAAAGATCGGACGGTAAGTTCCAGACTTAGTAATTCCGGGCAAACGGTGGGGGGTAGAGGAATGGCGTCGGTGCCAAAGTTGGGTAATCACGCCAAGGAACAATTTAAGCCGCGGCGCGAAAAGATCGGACGGTAAGTTCCAGACTTAGTAATTCCGGGCAAACGGTGGGGGGTAGAGGAATGGCGTCGGTGCCATAGTTGGGTAATCACGCCAAGGAACAATTTAAGCCGCGGCGCGAAAAGATCGGACGGTAAGTTCCAGACTTAGTAATTCCGGGCAAACGGTGGGGGGTAGAGGAATGGCGTCGGTGCCAAAGTTGGGTAATCACGCCAAGGAACAATTTAAGCCGCGGCGCGAAAAGATCGGACGGTAAGTTCCAGACTTAGTAATTCCGGGCAAACGGTGGGGGGTAGAGGAATGGCGTCGGTGCCAAAGTTGGGTAATCACGCCAAGGAACAATTTAAGCCGCGGCGCGAAAAGATCGGACGGTAAGTTCCTGACTTAGTAATTCCGGGCAAACGGTGGGGGGTAGAGGAATGGCGTCGGTGCCATAGTTGGGTAATCACGCCAAGGAACAATTTAAGCCGCGGCGCAAAAAGATCGGACGGTAAGTTCCAGACTTAGTAATTCCGGGCAAACGGTGGGGGGTAGAGGAATGGCGTCGGTGCCAAAGTTGGGTAATCACGCCAAGGAACAATTTAAGCCGCGGCGCGAAAAGATCGGACGGTAAGTTCCAGACTTAGTAATTCCGGGCAAACGGTGGGGGGTAGAGGAATGGCGTCGGTGCCAAAGTTGGGTAATCACGCCAAGGAACAATTTAAGCCGCGGCGCGAAAAGATCGGACGGTAAGTTCCAGACTTAGTAATTCCGGGCAAACGGTGGGGGGTAGAGGAATGGCGTCCGTGCCAAAGTTGGGTAATCACGCCAAGGAACAATTTAAGCCGCGGCGCGAAAAGATCGGACGGTAAGTTCCAGACTTAGTAATTCCGGGCAAACGGTGGGGGGTAGAGGAATGGCGTCGGTGCCAAAGTTGGGTAATCACGCCAAGGAACAATTTAAGCCGCGGCGCGAAAAGATCGGACGGTAAGTTCCAGACTTAGTAATTCCGGGCAAACGGTGGGGGGTAGAGGAATGGCGTCGGTGCCAAAGTTGGGTAATCACGCCAAGGAACAATTTAAGCCGCGGCGCGAAAAGATCGGACGGTAAGTTCCAGACTTAGTAATTCCGGGCAAACGGTGGGGGGTAGAGGAATGGCGTCGGTGCCAAAGTTGGGTAATCCCGCCAAGGAACAATTTAAGCCGTGGCGCGAAAAGATCGGACGGTAAGTTCCAGACTTAGTAATTCCGGGCAAACGGTGATGGGTAGAGGAATGGCGTCGGTGCCAAAGTTGGGTAATCACGCCAAGGAACAATTTAAGCCGCGGCGCGAAAAGATCGGACGGTAAGTTCCAGACTTAGTAATTCCGGGCAAACGGTGGGGGGTAGAGGAATGGCGTCGGTGCCAAAGTTGGGTAATCACGCCAAGGAACAATTTAAGCCGCGGCGCGAAAAGATCGGACGGTAAGTTCCAGACTTAGTAATTCCGGGCAAACGGTGGGGGGTAGAGGAATGGCGTCGGTGCCAAAGTTGGGTAATCACGCCAAGGAACAATTTAAGCCGCGGCGCGAAAAGATCGGACGGTAAGTTCCAGACTTAGTAATTCCGGGCAAACGGTGGGGGGTAGAGGAATGGCGTCGGTGCCAAAGTTGGGTAATCACGCCAAGGAACAATTTAAGCCACGGCGCGAAAAGATCGGACGGTAAGTTCCAGACTTAGTAATTCCGGGCAAACGGTGGGGGGTAGAGGAATGGCGTCGGTGCCAAAGTTGGGTAATCACGCCAAGGAACAATTTAAGCCGCGGCGCGAAAAGATCGGACGGTAAGTTCCAGACTTAGTAATTCCGGGCAAACGGTGGGGGGTAGAGGAATGGCGTCGGTGCCAAAGTTGGGTAATCACGCCAAGGAACAATTTAAGCCGCGGCGCGAAAAGATCGGACGGTAAGTTCCAGACTTAGTAATTCCGGGCAAACGGTGGGGGGTAGAGGAATGGCGTCGGTGCCATAGTTGGGTAATCACGCCAAGGAACAATTTAAGCCGCGGCGCGAAAAGATCGGACGGTAAGTTCCAGACTTAGTAATTCCGGGCAAACGGTGGGGGGTAGAGGAATGGCGTCGGTGCCAAAGTTGGGTAATCACGCCAAGGAACAATTTAAGCCGCGGCGCGAAAAGATCGGACGGTAAGTTCCTGACTTAGTAATTCCGGGCAAACGGTGGGGGGTAGAGGAATGGCGTCGGTGCCATAGTTGGGTAATCACGCCAAGGAACAATTTAAGCCGCGGCGCGAAAAGATCGGACGGTAAGTTCCAGACTTAGTAATTCCGGGCAAACGGTGGGGGGTAGAGGAATGGCGTCGGTGCCAAAGTTGGGTAATCACGCCAAGGAACAATTTAAGCCGCGGCGCGAAAAGATCGGACGGTAAGTTCCAGACTTAGTAATTCCGGGCAAACGGTGGGGGGTAGAGGAATGGCGTCGGTGCCAAAGTTGGGTAATCACGCCAAGGAACAATTTAAGCCGCGGCGCGAAAAGATCGGACGGTAAGTTCCAGACTTAGTAATTCCGGGCAAACGGTGGGGGGTAGAGGAATGGCGTCCGTGCCAAAGTTGGGTAATCACGCCAAGGAACAATTTAAGCCGCGGCGCGAAAAGATCGGACGGTAAGTTCCAGACTTAGTAATTCCGGGCAAACGGTGGGGGGTAGAGGAATGGCGTCGGTGCCAAAGTTGGGTAATCACGCCAAGGAACAATTTAAGCCGCGGCGCGAAAAGATCGGACGGTAAGTTCCAGACTTAGTAATTCCGGGCAAACGGTGGGGGGTAGAGGAATGGCGTCGGTGCCAAAGTTGGGTAATCACGCCAAGGAACAATTTAAGCCGCGGCGCGAAAAGATCGGACGGTAAGTTCCAGACTTAGAAATTCCGGGCAAACGGTGGGGGGTAGAGGAATGGCGTCGGTGCCAAAGTTGGGTAATCACGCCAAGGAACAATTTAAGCCGCGGCGCGAAAAGATCGGACGGTAAGTTCCAGACTTAGTAATTCCGGGCAAACGGTGGGGGGTAGAGGAATGGCGTCGGTGCCAAAGTTGGGTAATCACGCCAAGGAACAATTTAAGCCGCGGCGCCAAAAGATCGGACGGTAAGTTCCAGACTTAGTAATTCCGGGCAAACGGTGGGGGGTAGAGGAATGGCGTCGGTGCTATAGTTGGGTAATCACGCCAAGGAACAATTTAAGCCGCGGCGCGAAAAGATCGGACGGTAAGTTCCAGACTTAGTAATTCCGGGCAAACGGTGGGGGGTAGAGGAATGGCGTCGGTGCCATAGTTGGGTAATCACGCCAAGGAACAATTTAAGCCGCGGCGCGAAAAGATCGGACGGTAAGTTCCAGACTTAGTAATTCCGGGCAAACGGTGGGGGGTAGAGGAATGGCGTCGGTGCCAAAGTTGGGTAATCACGCCAAGGAACAATTTAAGCCGCGGCGCGAAAAGATCGGACGGTAAGTTCCAGACTTAGTAATTCCGGGCAAACGGTGGGGGGTAGAGGAATGGCGTCGGTGCCAAAGTTGGGTAATCACGCCAAGGAACAATTTAAGCCACGGCACGAAAAGATCGGACGGTAAGTTCCAGACTTAGTAATTCCGGGCAAACGGTGGGGGGTAGAGGAATGCCGTCGGTGCCAAAGTTGGGTAATCACGCCAAGGAACAATTTAAGTCGCGGCGCGAAAAGATCGGACGGTAAGTTCCAGACTTAGTAATTCCGGGCAAACGGTGGGGGGTAGAGGAATGCCGTCGGTGCCAAAGTTGGGTAATCACGCCAAGGAACAATTTAAGCCGCGGCGCGAAAAGATCGGATGGTAAGTTCCAGACTTAGTAATTCCGGGCAAACGGTGGGGGGTAGAGGAATGGCGTCGGTGCCAAAGTTGGGTAATCACGCCAAGGAACAATTTAAGCTGCGGCGCGAAAAGATCGGACACTAAGTTCCAGACTTAGTAATTCCGGGCAAACGGTGGGGGGTAGAGGAATGGCGTCGGTGCCAAAGTTGGGTAATCACGCCAAGGAACAATTTAAGCCGTGGCGCGAAAAGATCGGACGGTAAGTTCCAGACTTAGTAATTCCGGGCAAACGGTGGGGGGTAGAGGAATGGCGTCGGTGCCAAAGTTGGGTAATCACGCCAAGGAACAATTTAAGCCGCGGCGCGAAAAGATCGGACGGTAAGTTCCAGACTTAGTAATTCCGGGCAAACGGTGGGGGGTAGAGGAATGGCGTCGGTGCCAAAGTTGGGTAATCACGCCAAGGAACAATTTAAGCCGCGGCGCGAAAAGATCGGACGGTAAGTTCCAGACTTAGTAATTCCGGGCAAACGGTGGGGGGTAGAGGAATGGCGTCGGTGCCAAAGTTGGGTAATCACGCCAAGGAACAATTTAAGCCGCGGCGCGAAAAGATCGGACGGTAAGTTCCAGACTTAGTAATTCCGGGCAAACGGTGGGGGGTAGAGGAATGGCGTCGGTGCCATAGTTGGGTAATCACGCCAAGGAACAATTTAAGCCGCGGCGCGAAAAGATCGGACGGTAAGTTCCAGACTTAGTAATTCCGGGCAAACGGTGGGGGGTAGAGGAATGGCGTCGGTGCCAAAGTTGGGTAATCACGCCAAGGAACAATTTAAGCCGCGGCGCGAAAAGATCGGACGGTAAGTTCCAGACTTAGTAATTCCGGGCAAACGGTGGGGGGTAGAGGAATGGCGTCGGTGCCAAAGTTGGGTAATCACGCCAAGGAACAATTTAAGCCGCGGCGCGAAAAGATCGGACGGTAAGTTCCAGACTTAGTAATTCCGGGCAAACGGTGGGGGGTAGAGGAATGGCGTCGGTGCCATAGTTGGGTAATCACGCCAAGGAACAATTTAAGCCGCGGCGCGAAAAGATCGGACGGTAAGTTCCAGACTTAGTAATTCCGGGCAAACGGTGGGGGGTAGAGGAATGGCGTTGGTGCCAAAGTTGGGTAATCACGCCAAGGAACAATTTAAGCCGCGGCGCGAAAAGATCGGACGGTAAGTTCCAGACTTAGTAATTCCGGGCAAACGGTGGGGGGTAGAGGAATGGCGTCGGTGCCAAAGTTGGGTAATCACGCCAAGGAACAATTTAAGCCGCGGCGCGAAAAGATCGGACGGTAAGTTCCAGACTTAGTAATTCCGGGCAAACGGTGGGGGGTAGAGGAATGGCATCGGTGCCAAAGTTGGGTAATCACGCCAAGGAACAATTTAAGCCGCGGCGCGAAAAGATCGGACGGTAAGTTCCTGACTTAGTAATTCCGGGCAAACGGTGGGGGGTAGAGGAATGGCGTCGGTGCCATAGTTGGGTAATCACGCCAAGGAACAATTTAAGCCGCGGCGCGAAAAGATCGGACGGTAAGTTCCAGACTTAGTAATTCCGGGCAAACGGTGGGGGGTAGAGGAATGGCGTCGGTGCCAAAGTTGGGTAATCACGCCAAGGAACAATTTAAGCCGCGGCGCGAAAAGATCGGACGGTAAGTTCCAGACTTAGTAATTCCGGGCAAACGGTGGGGGGTAGAGGAATGGCGTCGGTGCCAAAGTTGGGTAATCACGCCAAGGAACAATTTAAGCCGCGGCGCGAAAAGATCGGACGGTAAGTTCCAGACTTAGTAATTCCGGGCAAACGGTGGGGGGTAGAGGAATGGCGTCCGTGCCAAAGTTGGGTAATCACGCCAAGGAACAATTTAAGCCGCGGCGCGAAAAGATCGGACGGTAAGTTCCAGATTTAGTAATTCCGGGCAAACGGTGGGGGGTAGAGGAATGGCGTCGGTGCCAAAGTTGGGTAATCACGCCAAGGAACAATTTAAGCCGCGGCGCGAAAAGATCGGACGGTAAGTTCCAGACTTAGTAATTCCGGGCAAACGGTGGGGGGTAGAGGAATGGCGTCGGTGCCAAAGTTGGGTAATCACGCCAAGGAACAATTTAAGCCGCGGCGCGAAAAGATCGGACGGTAAGTTCCAGACTTAGTAATTCCGGGCAAACGGTGGGGGGTAGAGGAATGGCGTCGGTGCCAAAGTTGGGTAATCCCGCCAAGGAACAATTTAAGCCGTGGCGCGAAAAGATCGGACGGTAAGTTCCAGACTTAGTAATTCCGGGCAAACGGTGATGGGTAGAGGAATGGCGTCGGTGCCAAAGTTGGGTAATCACGCCAAGGAACAATTTAAGCCGCGGCGCGAAAAGATCGGACGGTAAGTTCCAGACTTAGTAATTCCGGGCAAACGGTGGGGGGTAGAGGAATGGCGTCGGTGCCAAAGTTGGGTAATCACGCCAAGGAACAATTTAAGCCGCGGCGCGAAAAGATCGGACGGTAAGTTCCAGACTTAGTAATTCCGGGCAAACGGTGGGGGGTAGAGGAATGGCGTCGGTGCCAAAGTTGGGTAATCACGCCAAGGAACAATTTAAGCCGCGGCGCGAAAAGATCGGACGGTAAGTTCCAGACTTAGTAATTCCGGGCAAACGGTGGGGGGTAGAGGAATGGCGTCGGTGCCAAAGTTGGGTAATCACGCCAAGGAACAATTTAAGCCACGGCGCGAAAAGATCGGACGGTAAGTTCCAGACTTAGTAATTCCGGGCAAACGGTGGGGGGTAGAGGAATGGCGTCGGTGCCAAAGTTGGGTAATCACGCCAAGGAACAATTTAAGCCGCGGCGCGAAAAGATCGGACGGTAAGTTCCAGACTTAGTAATTCCGGGCAAACGGTGGGGGGTAGAGGAATGGCGTCGGTGCCAAAGTTGGGTAATCACGCCAAGGAACAATTTAAGCCGCGGCGCGAAAAGATCGGACGGTAAGTTCCAGACTTAGTAATTCCGGGCAAACGGTGGGGGGTAGAGGAATGGCGTCGGTGCCATAGTTGGGTAATCACGCCAAGGAACAATTTAAGCCGCGGCGCGAAAAGATCGGACGGTAAGTTCCAGACTTAGTAATTCCGGGCAAACGGTGGGGGGTAGAGGAATGGCGTCGGTGCCAAAGTTGGGTAATCACGCCAAGGAACAATTTAAGCCGCGGCGCGAAAAGATCGGACGGTAAGTTCCTGACTTAGTAATTCCGGGCAAACGGTGGGGGGTAGAGGAATGGCGTCGGTGCCATAGTTGGGTAATCACGCCAAGGAACAATTTAAGCCGCGGCGCGAAAAGATCGGACGGTAAGTTCCAGACTTAGTAATTCCGGGCAAACGGTGGGGGGTAGAGGAATGGCGTCGGTGCCAAAGTTGGGTAATCACGCCAAGGAACAATTTAAGCCGCGGCGCGAAAAGATCGGACGGTAAGTTCCAGACTTAGTAATTCCGGGCAAACGGTGGGGGGTAGAGGAATGGCGTCGGTGCCAAAGTTGGGTAATCACGCCAAGGAACAATTTAAGCCGCGGCGCGAAAAGATCGGACGGTAAGTTCCAGACTTAGTAATTCCGGGCAAACGGTGGGGGGTAGAGGAATGGCGTCCGTGCCAAAGTTGGGTAATCACGCCAAGGAACAATTTAAGCCGCGGCGCGAAAAGATCGGACGGTAAGTTCCAGACTTAGTAATTCCGGGCAAACGGTGGGGGGTAGAGGAATGGCGTCGGTGCCAAAGTTGGGTAATCACGCCAAGGAACAATTTAAGCCGCGGCGCGAAAAGATCGGACGGTAAGTTCCAGACTTAGTAATTCCGGGCAAACGGTGGGGGGTAGAGGAATGGCGTCGGTGCCAAAGTTGGGTAATCACGCCAAGGAACAATTTAAGCCGCGGCGCGAAAAGATCGGACGGTAAGTTCCAGACTTAGAAATTCCGGGCAAACGGTGGGGGGTAGAGGAATGGCGTCGGTGCCAAAGTTGGGTAATCACGCCAAGGAACAATTTAAGCCGCGGCGCGAAAAGATCGGACGGTAAGTTCCAGACTTAGTAATTCCGGGCAAACGGTGGGGGGTAGAGGAATGGCGTCGGTGCCAAAGTTGGGTAATCACGCCAAGGAACAATTTAAGCCGCGGCGCCAAAAGATCGGACGGTAAGTTCCAGACTTAGTAATTCCGGGCAAACGGTGGGGGGTAGAGGAATGGCGTCGGTGCTATAGTTGGGTAATCACGCCAAGGAACAATTTAAGCCGCGGCGCGAAAAGATCGGACGGTAAGTTCCAGACTTAGTAATTCCGGGCAAACGGTGGGGGGTAGAGGAATGGCGTCGGTGCCATAGTTGGGTAATCACGCCAAGGAACAATTTAAGCCGCGGCGCGAAAAGATCGGACGGTAAGTTCCAGACTTAGTAATTCCGGGCAAACGGTGGGGGGTAGAGGAATGGCGTCGGTGCCAAAGTTGGGTAATCACGCCAAGGAACAATTTAAGCCGCGGCGCGAAAAGATCGGACGGTAAGTTCCAGACTTAGTAATTCCGGGCAAACGGTGGGGGGTAGAGGAATGGCGTCGGTGCCAAAGTTGGGTAATCACGCCAAGGAACAATTTAAGCCACGGCACGAAAAGATCGGACGGTAAGTTCCAGACTTAGTAATTCCGGGCAAACGGTGGGGGGTAGAGGAATGCCGTCGGTGCCAAAGTTGGGTAATCACGCCAAGGAACAATTTAAGCCGCGGCGCGAAAAGATCGGACGGTAAGTTCCAGACTTAGTAATTCCGGGCAAACGGTGGGGGGTAGAGGAATGCCGTCGGTGCCAAAGTTGGGTAATCACGCCAAGGAACAATTTAAGCCGCGGCGCGAAAAGATCGGATGGTAAGTTCCAGACTTAGTAATTCCGGGCAAACGGTGGGGGGTAGAGGAATGGCGTCGGTGCCAAAGTTGGGTAATCACGCCAAGGAACAATTTAAGCTGCGGCGCGAAAAGATCGGACACTAAGTTCCAGACTTAGTAATTCCGGGCAAACGGTGGGGGGTAGAGGAATGGCGTCGGTGCCAAAGTTGGGTAATCACGCCAAGGAACAATTTAAGCCGTGGCGCGAAAAGATCGGACGGTAAGTTCCAGACTTAGTAATTCCGGGCAAACGGTGGGGGGTAGAGGAATGGCGTCGGTGCCAAAGTTGGGTAATCACGCCAAGGAACAATTTAAGCCGCGGCGCGAAAAGATCGGACGGTAAGTTCCAGACTTAGTAATTCCGGGCAAACGGTGGGGGGTAGAGGAATGGCGTCGGTGCCAAAGTTGGGTAATCACGCCAAGGAACAATTTAAGCCGCGGCGCGAAAAGATCGGACGGTAAGTTCCAGACTTAGTAATTCCGGGCAAACGGTGGGGGGTAGAGGAATGGCGTCGGTGCCAAAGTTGGGTAATCACGCCAAGGAACAATTTAAGCCGCGGCGCGAAAAGATCGGACGGTAAGTTCCAGACTTAGTAATTCCGGGCAAACGGTGGGGGGTAGAGGAATGGCGTCGGTGCCATAGTTGGGTAATCACGCCAAGGAACAATTTAAGCCGCGGCGCGAAAAGATCGGACGGTAAGTTCCAGACTTAGTAATTCCGGGCAAACGGTGGGGGGTAGAGGAATGGCGTCGGTGCCAAAGTTGGGTTATCACGCCAAGGAACAATTTAAGCCGCGGCGCGAAAAGATCGGACGGTAAGTTCCAGACTTAGTAATTCCGGGCAAACGGTGGGGGGTAGAGGAATGGCGTCGGTGCCAAAGTTGGGTAATCACGCCAAGGAACAATTTAAGCCGCGGCGCGAAAAGATCGGACGGTAAGTTCCAGACTTAGTAATTCCGGGCAAACGGTGGGGGGTAGAGGAATGGCGTCGGTGCCATAGTTGGGTAATCACGCCAAGGAACAATTTAAGCCGCGGCGCGAAAAGATCGGACGGTAAGTTCCAGACTTAGTAATTCCGGGCAAACGGTGGGGGGTAGAGGAATGGCGTCGGTGCCAAAGTTGGGTAATCACGCCAAGGAACAATTTAAGCCGCGGCGCGAAAAGATCGGACGGTAAGTTCCAGACTTAGTAATTCCGGGCAAACGGTGGGGGGTAGAGGAATGGCGTCGGTGCCAAAGTTGGGTAATCACGATAAGGAACAATTTAAGCCGCGGTGCGAAAAGATCGGACGGTAAGTTCCAGACTTAGTAATTCCGGGCAAACGGTGGGGGGTAGAGGAATGGCGTCGGTGCCAAAGTTGGGTAATCACGCCAAGGAACAATTTAAGCCGCGGCGCGAAAAGATCGGACGGTAAGTTCCAGACTTAGTAATTCCGGGCAAACGGTGGGGGGTAGAGGAATGGCGTCGGTGCCAAAGTTGGGTAATCACGCCAAGGAACAATTTAAGCCGCGGCGCGAAAAGATCGGACGGTGAGTTCCAGACTTAGTAATTCCGGGCAAACGGGGCGGGGGTAGAGGAATGGCGTCGGTGCCAAAGTTGGGTAATCACGCCAAGGAACAATTTAAGCCGCGGCGCGAAAAGATCGGACGGTAAGTTCCAGACTTAGTAATTCCGGGCAAACGGTGGGGGGTAGAGGAATGGCGTCGGTGCCAAAGTTGGGTAATCACGCCAAGGAACAATTTAAGCCGCGGCGCGAAAAGATCGGACGGTAAGTTCCAGACTTAGTAATTCCGGGCAAACGGTGGGGGTAGAGGAATGCCGTCGGTGCCAAAGTTGGGTAATCACGCCAAGGAACATTTTAAGCCGCGGCGCGAAAAGATCGGACGGTAAGTTCCAGACTTAGTAATTCCGGGCAAACGGTGGGGGGTAGAGGAATGGCGTCGGTGCCAAAGTTGGGTAATCACGCCAAGGAACAATTTAAGCCGCGGCGCGAAAAGATCGGACGGTAAGTTCCAGACTTAGTAATTCCGAGCAAACGGTGGGGGGTAGAGGAATGCCGTTGGTGCCAAAGTTGGGTAATCACGCCAAGGAACAATTTAAGCCGCGGCGCGAAAAGATCGGACGGTAAGTTCCAGACTTAGTAATTCCGGGCAAACGGTGGGGGGTAGAGGAATGGCGTCGGTGCCAAAGTTGGGTAATCACGCCAAGGAACAATTTAAGCCGCGGCGCGAAAAGATCGGACGGTAAGTTCCAGACTTAGTAATTCCGGGCAAACGGTGGGGGGTAGAGGAATGGCGTCGGTGCCAAAGTTGGGTAATCACGCCAAGGAACAATTTAAGCCGTGGCGCGAAAAGATCGGACGGTAAGTTCCAGACTTAGTAATTCCGGGCAAACGGTGGGGGGTAGAGGAATGGCGTCGGTGCCAAAGTTGGGTAATCACGCCAAGGAACAATTTAAGCCGCGGCGCGAAAAGATCGGACGGTAAGTTCCAGACTTAGTAATTCCGGGCAAACGGTGGGGGGTAGAGGAATGGCGTCGGTGCCAAAGTTGGGTAATCACGCCAAGGAACAATTTAAGCCGCGGCGCGAAAAGATCGGACGGTAAGTTCCAGACTTAGTAATTCCGGGCAAACGGTGGGGGGTAGAGGAATGGCGTCGGTGCCAAAGTTGGGTAATCACGCCAAGGAACAATTTAAGCCGCGGCGCGAAAAGATCGGACGGTAAGTTCCAGACTTAGTAATTCCGGGCAAACGGTGGGGGGTAGAGGAATGGCGTCGGTGCCAAAGTTGGGTAATCACGCCAAGGAACAATTTAAGCCGCGGCGCGAAAAGATCGGACGGTAAGTTCCAGACTTAGTAATTCCGGGCAAACGGTGGGGGGTAGAGGAATGGCGTCGGTGCCAAAGTTGGGTAATCACGCCAAGGAACAATTTAAGCCACGGCGCGAAAAGATCGGACGGTAAGTTCCAGACTTAGTAATTCCGGGCAAACGGTGGGGGGTAGAGGAATGCCGTCGGTGCCAAAGTTGGGTAATCACGCCAAGAAACAATTTAAGCCGCGGCGCGAAAAGATCGGATGGTAACTTCCAGACTTAGTAATTCCGGGCAAACGGTGGGGGGTAGAGGAATGGCGTCGGTGCCAAAGTTGGGTAATCACGCCAAGGAACAATTTAAGCCGCGGCGCGAAAAGATCGGACGGTAAGTTCCAGACTTAGTAATTCCGGGCAAACGGTGGGGGGTAGAGGAATGGCGTCGGTGCCAAAGTTGGGTAATCACGCCAAGGAACAATTTAAGCCGTGGTGCGAAAAGATCGGACGGTAAGTTCCAGACTTAGTAATTCCGGGCAAACGGTGGGGGGTAGAGGAATGGCGTCGGTGCCAAAGTTGGGTAATCACGCCAAGGAACAATTTAAGCCGCGGCGCGAAAAGATCGGACGGTAAGTTCCAGACTTAGTAATTCCGGGCAAACGGTGGGGGGTAGAAGAATGGCGTCGGTGCCAAAGTTGGGTAATCACGCCAAGGAACAATTTAAGCCGCGGCGCGAAAAGATCGGACGGTAAGTTCCAGACTTAGTAATTCCGGGCAAACGGTGGAAGGTAGAGGAATGGCGTCGGTGCCAAAGTTGGGTAATCACGCCAAGGAACAATTTAAGCCGCGGCGCGAAAAGATCGGACGGTAAGTTCCAGACTTAGTAATTCCGGGCAAACGGTGGGGGGTAGAGGAATAGCGTCGGTGCCAAAGTTGGGTAATCACGCCAAGGAACAATTTAAGCCGCGGCGCGAAAAGATCGGACGGTAAGTTCCAGACTTAGTAATTCCGGGCAAACGGTGGGGGGTAGAGGAATGGCGTCGGTGCCAAAGTTGGGTAATCACGCCAAGGAACAATTTAAGCCACGGCGCGAAAAGATCGGACGGTAAGTTCCAGACTTAGTAATTCCGGGCAAACGGTGGGGGGTAGAGGAATGGCGTCGGTGCCAAAGTTGGGTAATCACGCCAAGGAACAATTTAAGCCGCGGCGCGAAAAGATCGGACGGTAAGTTCCTGACTTAGTAATTCCGGGCAAACGGTGGGGGGTAGAGGAATGGCGTCGGTGCCAAAGTTGGGTAATCACGCCAAGGAACAATTTAAGCCGCGGCGCGAAAAGATCGGACAGTAAGTTCCAGACTTAGTAATTCCGGGCAAACGGTGGCGGGTAGAGGAATGGCGTCGGTGCCAAAGTTGGGTAATCACGCCAAGGAACAATTTAAGCCGCGGCGCGAAAAGATCGGACGGTAAGTTCCAGACTTAGTAATTCCGGGCAAACGGTGGGGGGTAGAGGAATGGCGTCGGTGCCAAAGTTGGGTAATCACGCCAAGGAACAATTTAAGCCGCGGCGCGAAAAGATCGGACGGTAAGTTCCTGACTTAGTAATTCCGGGCAAACGGTGGGGGGTAGAGGAATGGCGTCGGTGCCAAAATTGGGTAATCACGCCAAGGAACAATTTAAGCCGCGGCGCGAAAAGATCGGACGGTAAGTTCCAGACTTAGTAATTCCGGGCAAACGGTGGAGGGTAGAGGAATGGCGTGGGTGCCAAAGTTGGGTAATCACGCCAAGGAACAATTTAAGCTGCGGCGCGAAAAGATCGGACGGTAAGTTCCAGACAACAACAAAGGCCCCCAGCGCCCAGCTAACCCGCGAAGCGGGTTTATAGCTCTTAGTGAGCGGAGGGGGAGACATCCATCGCCCAGCGAACCCACGCAGGGGAGCCGACCCGGATTCAACGGCATTTATTACTCAGACAAGAAATATACAATTCTCGTATTAACAAATTCTCAGGTTAGAGCCGCTTTATATCGCCACATGCCGGCCAGCGGTGTAAGATCAATAACTTTCAAGCGGGGTAAGACTCAATACGACCACAAACATCATAAATTATTTTGCCGCCTAAGTGTGGTTGTAATAGATTTTTATTCTTCCCCCAAAAATGTATTTCAAATTAAACGGTGATGTAAAAAAATTTAAATGTGGGGCCTGAAAAGTCGATATAGCGAATCACATCAAAATTCGAATATCAGGATTTTGATATTCAATATAATCCTCCATATGACCCCAAATATCACACCATAAACAGCAACCGATGTGGGGATAAAATAGATTTATATTAGATCCCCTTAAAAATCACTTAATATTATAGGGTGATGTAGAATTTTTTTTTATTTTGGCCCCTCTTAAGTCAACATAATCATATCAAGATGTTCGAATATCAGAATTCTGATATTCGACATGACTCAATATGACCACATACATCATAAAATATTTTGACGCCTAAGCGGGGTTGTAATAGATTTTTATTCTTCCCCCAAAAATGTATTTAAAATTAAACGGTGATGTAAAAAATTTTAAATCTGGGGCCTGAAAAGTCGATATAGCGAATCACATCAAAATTCGAATGTCAGGATTTTGATATTCAATAGAATTTTATATATGACCCCAAATATCACACCGCATATGACCGCAAATGTGGGGATAAAATAGATTTATATTCGATCCCCTTAAAAATTAATCAATATTATAAGGGAATGTAGAATTTTTTTATTCTCACCCCTCCAAAGTCAACATAATCATATCTCGATGATCGAATATCAGTATTATGATATTCGACTTGACTCAATACGACCACATACATCATAAATTATTTTGCCGCCTAAGTGTGGTTGTAATAGATTTTTATTCTTCCCCCAAAAATGTATCTCAAATTAAACGGTGATGTAAAAAAATTTAAATGTGGGGCCTGAAAAGTCGATATAGCGAATCACATCAAAATTCGAATATCAGGATTTTGATATTCAATATAATCCTCCATATGACCCCAAATATCACACCATAAACATCAACCGATGTGGGGATAAAATAGATTTATATTAGATCAACTTAAAAATCACTTAATATTATAGGGTGATGTAGAATTTTTTTTTATTTTGGCCCCTCTTAAGTCAACATAATCATATCAAGATGTTCGAATATCAGAATTCTGATATTCGACATGACTCAATATGACCACATACATCATAAAATATTTTGACGCCTAAGCGGGGTTGTAATAGATTTTTATTCTTCCCCCAAAAATGTATTTAAAATTAAACGGTGATGTAAAAAATTTTAAATCTGGGGCCTGAAAAGTCGATATAGCGAATCACATCAAAATTCGGATGGCAAGATTTTAATATTCAATAGAATTTTATATATGACCCCAAATATCACACCGCATGTGACCGGCAATGTGGGAACAAAATAGATTTATATTCGATCCCCTTAAAAATCACTTAATATTTTAGGGTGATGTAGAAATTTTTTATTCTGGCCCCTCTAAGTCAACATAATCATATCTCGATGTTCGAATATCAGTATTATGATATTCGACTTGACTCAATATGACCACATACATCATAAAATATTTGGGCGCTGATGTGGGGTTGTAATAGATTTTCCTTCTTCCCCCTAAAAATAATTTAAAATTATACGTTGATGTAAAAAAATTTAAATCGAGGGCCTTAAAAGTCGAAATAGCGAAACACATCAAAATTCGAATATCAGGATTTTGATATTCAATATAATCCTCCATGTGACCCCAAACATCACACCGCATATGACCGCCAATGTGGGAATAAAATAGATTTATATTCGATCCTCTTAAAAATCACTTAATATTATAATGTGATGTAGAATTTTTTTATTCTGTCCCCTCCAAGTCAACATACTCATATCTCGATGTTCGAATATCAGAATTCTGATATTCGACATGACTCAATACGACCACATACATCATAAATTATTTTGCCGCCTAAGTGGGGTTGTAATAGATTTTTATTCTTCCCCCAAAAATGTATATCAAATTAAACGGTGATGTAAAAAATTTTAAATGTGGGGCCTGAAAAGTCGATATAGCGAATCACATCAAAATTCGAATATCAGGATTTTGATATTCAATATAATCCTCCATATGACCCCAAATATCACACCATAAGCAGCAACCGATGTGGGGATAAAATAGATTTATATTCGATCCCCTTAAAAATCACTTAATATTATAGGGTGATGTAGAATTTTTTTTATTTTGGCCAATCTTAAGTCAACAACAACAAAGGCCCCCAGCGCCCAGCTAACCCGCGAAGCGGGTTTATAGCTCTTAGTGAGTTGAGGGGGAGACATCCATCGCCCGGCGATCCCACGCAGGGGAGCCGACCCGGAGTCAACGGCATTCATTACAGTCACGTCTACACTGACACAGTCACATCTGACACAGTTACTGACACAGTCACGTCTAAAAGCATTCGTATGTCCCCCTGAAGAAGGCAAACACAAATAAATCAGACAACAAGTTAAGCAAAGACCCAAACACTTAGAAACATCCCATATTTCTACATTAAATATCACATTAATTCTATGAACTACCAAATAAAGGTGAAGACATATACATCTAAAAGCGTCCCAACAACAGATTGCCTCCCAGGAAACCACCGGTGCTAGAGGAGTGTCATCACAAATGAATAATTTTTATTTAGGGTGTTATAAATAACCTTAAGCACCCGCAGGTTGCGAGCACTATTGTCTATTCTCCTGAAATAGTTACCAATGTCCTCGTTGTCCCTCCGTTTGATGAACTCCTGCGAGAGGGAGCAGGAGCCCTGCAAATAGTGCAACGGCGACCCCTCCATACCGCATGTACAACTGCTGGTGGCCAACTTCCCTATCCTATGCAGGAACGTTGGGAAGCTACCCTGACCCGTAACAAAATATCTCAGTTCCCGACTCTGGATCGGCATCCTCTGTCCAACCCTTGGAACTATGTCATAGGTAGAGTGGCCCTTATCGGATGTATCCCACTGAAACTGCCATCGTGCAATAATCCTCTCTTTCAAGAAGGTGGTAAGGTGGCTCATAGGCAGGGGAACTCCAACTGCCGGACCCTCCTTCCCAGTTGACATTCTAGCCAGCAGGTCCGCCATCTCATTGCCCAGATGTCCAGCATGAGCCTTAATCCAGACAATGAAGATGGGGACCGCCAGATGTATCACTCGGTCAAGAATTTCTCCCACAATTGGGGACCTGGGACATGTGTTGCTCAGCGCTCTCACTGTGGACAGGCTATCGGTGTAAATATAGACAGACCGATGATTGGCCGCCTCAGGGCTCTGGAGGCATCTCAGGATGGCGAGCGCTTCCGCCTGGAAGACGGAGTTCCCAATACTCAACGTCTCCATCAGAGTTGACATTGCAGCACCTCCCTCCATCCTGAACACCCCCAGGCCAACACCTTCCTCCGTCTTACTACCATCCGTGAAGTAAACGACTGAACCCCTAATCCAGTCTTGCACCTCATCCGCCTTACCCAGAAACAGGTTTGTCGGGTAGGCCTCCGGGCTCCTTGAGGACCTTAGGGATTTTTTCTCAAAGTCTCCACTTCCGAGGTACCGATTACCAACCATTATTGACTGGTCTCTCCAAAACATGTCGAACTTGCGGCAAGTTTCCTCCGCAAATATATTAATGGGTGGAACCCCCGCCAGCACATCCAAAGCCTCGTTGGCTACGGTGCGATAACATCTAAGTGCCTTAACAAGGAAGCGTCTCTGGATTGACTCTAGCTTTTTCTTTCCATGGACGCCGATATAGCCATACCAGGCACCCGCCGCATATAGGGCTTTAGGTCTAATGACTGTAACGTACCACTTGACCATCATAGGTGACGGAACCCCCCAATACTTGGTAGACACTCTGTTCAAGCCCGTTGTCAGGGTGGTCAGTTCTTCCCTCAGCTTCTCAATGTGGGGGATGAAAGAGAGTCTGTTGTCCAGGGTAATACCCAGATATCTCACTGTGTTGGTGACCCTGATGGTCTGGTCTGCCAACTTAAAGATTGGGTTCCTCCTTGACGTATCCTTTCCAAAGACCAGAGCGCTCGTCTTTCCCACGGAGATTTTGAGACCAAGAGTATTGCTGATAGCAGCAAATTTTTTAACTAATCTGTTGACTTTCTCCTCGAGAGCTCGTTTACATCCCGCAGGGACCACCAGTGTCATATCGTCCGCATATGCCAGAAGTGTCGCTTCCCTTTCATCATCGAAGTGAGCAAGGGAAGCGACACTTCTGGCATATGTCTTCTTAAGTCAACATAATCATATCAAGATGTTCGAATATCAGAATTCTGATATTCGTCATGACTTAATATGACCACATACATCATAAAATATTTGGCCGCTGATGTGGGGTTGTATTAGATTTTTATTCTTCCCCCTGAAATAAATTAATAATTAAACCGTGATGTAAAAAATTTTAAATCCAGGACATTAAAGTCGAAATAGCGAAACACATTAAAATTCGAATATCAGGATTTTGATATTCAATATAATCCTCCATATGACCCCAAATATCATACCGCATATGATTGCAAATGTGGGGATAAAATAGATTTATAATCGAATCTCTTAAAAATCACTTAATATTATAGGGTGATGTAGAAATTTTTTATTCTGGCCCCTCTAAGTCAACATAATCATATCTCGATGTTCGAATATCAGAATTCTGATATTCGACATGACTCAATATGACCACATACATCATAAATTATTTTGCCGCCTAAGTGGGGTTATAATAGATTTTTATTCTTCCCCCAAATATGTATTTAAAATTAAACGGTGATGTAAAAAATTTTAAATCTGGGGCCTGAAAAGTCGATATAGCGAATCACATCAAAATTCGAATATCAGGATTTTGATATTCAATATAATCCTCCATGACCCCAAATATCACAACATAAACAGCAACCGATGTGGGGATAAAATAGATTTATATTCGATCCCCTTAAAAATCACTTAATATTATAGGGTGATGTAGAAATTTTTTTTATTTTGGCCCCTCTTAAGTCAACATAATCATATCAAGATGTTCGAATATCAGAATTCTGATATTCGACATGACTCAATATGACCACATACATCATAAAATATTTTGAAGCCTAAGTGAGGTTGTAATAGATTTTTATTCTTCCCCCAAAAATGTATTTAAAATTAAACGGTGATGTAAAAAATTTTAAATCTGGGGCCTGAAAAGTCGATATAGCGAATCACATCAAAATTCAAATGGCAGGATTTTGATTTTCAATAGAATTTTATATATGACCCCAAATATCACACCGCATATGACCGGCAATGTGGGAACAAAATAGATTTATATTCGATCCCCTTAAAAATCACTTAATATTATAGGGTGATGTAGAAATTTTTTATTCTGGCCCCTCTAAGTCAACATAATCATATCTCGATGTTCGAATATCAGTATTATGATATTCGACTTGACTCAATATGACCACATACATCATAAAATATTTGGGCGCTGATGTTAGGTTGTAATAGATTTTCATTCTTCCCCCTAAAAATAATTTAAAATTAAGCGTTGATGTAAAAAAATTTAAATCGAGGGCCTTAAAAGTCGAAATAGCGAAACACATCAAAATTCGAATATCAGGATTTTGATATTCAATATAATCCTCCATGTGACCCCAAACATCACACCGCATATGACCGCCAATGTGGGGATAAAATAGATTTATATTCGATCCTCTTAAAAATCACTTAATATTATAATGTGATGTAGAATTTTTTTATTCTGCCCCCCCAAAGTCACCATAATCATATCTCGATGTTCGAATATCAGAATTCTGATATTCGGTATGACTTAATATGACCACATACATTATAAAATATTTGGTCGCTGATGTGTGGTTGTAATAGATTTTTATTCTTCCCCCTTAAATTAATTTAAAATTAAATGGTAATGTAAAAAATTTTAAACCCAGGACCTTAAAAGTCGAAATAGCGAAACATATCAAAATTCGAATGTCAGAATTTTGATATTCAATATAATTCTCCATATGACCCCAAATATCACACCGCATATGACCGCAAATGTGGGGATAAAATAGATTTATATTCGATCCCCTTAAAAATCTAGGGTGATGTAGAAATTTTTTATTCGGGCCCCTCTAAGTCAACATAATCATATCTCGATGTTCGAATATCAGAATTCTGATATTCGACTTGACTCAATATGACCACATACATCATAAAATATTTGGTCGCTGATGTGTGGTTGTAATAGATTTTTATTCTTCCCCCTAAAAATAGTTTAAAATTAAGCGTTGATGTAAAAAATTTTAAATCGAGGGCCTTAAATTCGATAAAGCGAAACACATCAAAATTCGAACATCACGATTTTGATATTCAATATAATCCTCCATATGACCCCAAATATCACACCATAAACAGCAACCGATGTGGGGATAAAATAGATTTATATTCGATCCCCTTAAAAATCACTTAATATTATAGGGTGATGTAGAAATTTTTTATTCTGGCCCCTCTAAGTCAACATAATCATATCTCGATGTTCGAATATCAGAATTCTGATATTCGACATGACTCAATAGGACCACATACATCATAAAATATTTGGCCGCTGACGTGGGGTTGTAATATATTTATATTCTTCCCCCTGAAATAAATTAAAAATTAAACCGTGATGTAAAAAATTTTAAATCCAGGACCTTAAAAGTCGAAATAGCGAAACGCATTAAAATTCGAATATCAGGATTTTGATATTCAATATAATCCTCCATATGACCCCAAATATCACACCGCATATGACCGCAAATGTGGGGATAAAATAGATTTATATTCGATCCCCTTAAAAATCTAGGGTGATGTAGAATTTTTTTATTCTGGGATCTTTAAGTCAACATAATCATATCTCGATGTTCCAATATCAGAATTCTGATATTCGACATGACTCAATACGACCACATACCTCATAAAATATTTGGCTGCTGTTGTGGGGTTGTAATAGATTTTTATTCTTCCCCCTAAAATTAATTTAAAATTAAACGGTGATGTAAAAAATTTTAAATCTGGGGCCTGAAAAGTCGATATGAGGCCCCTAGTTTCAAAACCGGACATTTGCATTTTGACACAGCTTTGTTAAGAGTCGACGCGGTGGCCAAATGGAATATTACGGTATCATGCTATATTATCACGGCTGGTCGCCCGTTCCGGCCGCCATGTTTTACACCGACTCAAATGATAACACTTAAGTGCGTTACGAAATATAATTTTGTTCTTATTTTTAAATTAATAAGTTACCGGGGATTGAAATATGTATCTCCCGCATGCAGAGCGTGCACCATACCGCAGATCCAGCGGGATATACTGAAATCGTAAAAACTTGTTATAACATCCTTTTTCTTGGGTTAATCTTTATTTGAGTCGTGGTAAAACATGGCGGCCGGAAAGGAGACCGGCCGTGATATAGCGGCAACTAGTCTTCCATTTGGCGACCGATTCGCGGTCATCAAATGGTCGATTCTTTTATCAAAGCTGAGTCAAAATGCAAAGGTCCGGTTTTGAAACTAGGGGCCTCATATAGCGAATCACATCAAAATTCGAATGTCAGGATTTTGATATTCAATAGAATTTTATATATGACCCCAAATATCACACCGCATATGACCGCAAATGTGGGGATAAAATAGATTTATATTCGATCCCCTTAAAAATCTAGGGTGATGAAGAAATTTTTTATTCTGGCCCCTCTAAGTCAACATAATCATATCTCGATGTTCGAATATCAGAATTCTGATATTCGAATTGACTCAATACGACCACATACCTCATAAAATATTTGGCTGCTGATGTGGGGTTGTAATAGATTTTTATTCTTCCCCCTAAAATTAATTTAAAATTAAACGGTGATGTAAAAAATTTTAAATCTGGGGCCTGAAAAGTCGATATGAGGCCCCTAGTTTCAAAACCGGACATTTGCATTTTGACACAGCTTTGGTAAGAGTCGACGCGGTGGCCAAATGGAATATTACGGTATCATGCTATATTATCACGGCTGGTCGCCCGTTCCGGCCGCCATGTTTTACACCGACTCAAATGATAACACTTAAGTGCGTTACGAAATATAATTTTGTTCTTATTTTTAAATTAATAAGTTACCGGGGATTGAAATATGTATCTCCCGCATGCAGAGCGTGCACCATACCGCAGATCCAGCGGGATATACTGAAATCGTAAAAACTTGTTATAACATCCTTTTTCTTGGGTTAATCTTTATTTGAGTCGTGGTAAAACATGGCGGCCGGAAAGGAGACCGGCCGTGATATAGCGGCAACTAGTCTTCCATTTGGCGACCGATTCGCGGTCATCAAATGGTCGATTCTTTTATCAAAGCTGAGTCAAAATGCAAAGGTCCGGTTTTGAAACTAGGGGCCTCATATAGCGAATCACATCAAAATTCGAATGTCAGGATTTTGATATTCAATAGAATTTTATATATGACCCCAAATATCACAGCGCATATGACCGCCAATGTGGGGATAAAATATATTTATATTCGATCCTCTTAAAAATTACTTAATATTATAGGGTGATGTAAAATTTTTTTATTCTGCCCCCCAAAGTCAACATAATCATATCTCGATGTTCGAATATCAGAATTCTGATATTCGACATGACTATGACCACATACATCTTATGACCGCGCATGTGAACTAGCGACGGCCAGATCTCAACTTGAGGCAGACAAACAATGATAATACCGAATCCCGGGCCATCCCCTCAACATTCTCTTGCTGAAGAAATTGGTTTGTCGATAGGACGTATTTCCTAATTTGGGATATCCGGTCACTCATCAAACGTTCTGATAGCTCCATGCAATGGTTTTTACCCAACAACATGTGACCCCTGGCGTCAGATGAAAGTATCCCATGGCTTTATAATTAAGCTCCGCCCACCAAGTTGACAATGAGATCATCAACTTCCCCACAGACGGCCCACAGATTTTGAAGAGCCGAAGCAAACCAACCAACCAATTTGGCGTAACATAAAAGCGACCTCAAGCGGTAAGAACGGGAAACTTCCAGTAACGTAATAAGCCTTATAACCTACGATCAAGTTTAGCCTTTCCTTGGCACGTCATGAGAGGCGGGGAAATAGAATCCCAATCTTCCAATACCCTTTTGAGAGCGCAAGATTGGATGAAAACGTCACATCCAATCACAGCTGAGACCTCCCGACTCTTCTGCCATTCGTAGATATTTTATTGCTGCCTTCCACCATGATATTAGAACCGTGTTGGACCCTGTGCTTACAGCCATTTTCTCTGTGATCTCATGCAACTGATCTAGTCTTGGATACTTTCACCCGGAGAAGGTGACAACTGCCGTAGTTAAGATAGCGTTGATTGGTTTGTCGATAAGACGTATTACCTAATTTGGGATATCTGGTCGCTCTGCAAACGTTCTGATAGGTCCCTGCAACGGTGTTTTCCCTACGACATGTGACCACTGATGTCAGATGAAAGTATCCCACTCAGAGGAACGAGTTGAGCTTTCAGCCATGATCAGAGACCGCTCTCGAGTAGACAGCATAATAGAGGCAAAGGTGAGGCGGCTTCCCACCAACAGCTATACTCACGTTTCCCTTGGCATGTGTCTTGAGAGGCGAAGAAAAGAAGCTCAATCTGATGCCCCTTCGAAAGACACAGATTGAATGAACGCTGTTCCGCTAACGACATAGCAGTGACCTCCTCCACCACTTGCAGGAAACGCTAAGTAAGGAAATTTTTCCCTATTATTGGGTGTTTGTACACTTGAAAAATAAGTTTTGGTACTTGCGTATTACTCCGTCGACTGTTCCGTGACTGTAAAATTCAGCGGCACAGCCATAGAAAAGTCAATGGGTTGTTTACCGTTTTCGGATATAGCGGTACGGTCGACGGGATAATACGTAAGAACCGAAGTGGTAGAAGTGCAATTTTGATTACGAAATGCGTACTTTTCTGAGTTTTTGCCTTTGATCTTTGTTTTTAAAGTAACATTGGGCGTTTCTCAAAGTCAAACTGTTTAAAGTGTAAACAATTTAAAGTTTATTTGCTTGTCACCAGGCTTTCTTTCAGTCGTTATACTTCGTTCACATATGAAAAGTTAATCTAGTTTAAGTGCTATCTTAGGTTGAACATGGGAACCCTAATTGGGTGATCTAGTCTAGTGTTAGTCTAGTGTAAACAACTTAACACGTTCACTGCCAGCACCCGAAACAAAAATTGGTGGCAGTACCAGCGCCGGATTCACAGACGGTTTGCAGCGTCTGTGTGCATCATACATTTCTTCCTACTCTTCTATTACACAGGACTAACAAATACCACCGCCAATTTGGCGTGTTTTTACGATGTGCCCCATATGAGATTTCTGGTCATAGCTGTTTACTTCATTTCTTTTCAGGTACAATCTAGTTATATTTTCCGGAATTTTATTTCTGAGATCGAAGTGTCTATATAGAGTTTAGTTGTTACTTTCGTGGATCTAGACAGTGCCTTTTTAGATATCAACCCAGGCAGCACATACGTTCAAGATTCGTCCAATTTTTGTCATGTAGGGCCGAATTCCGTTTACTTGTAGTAGCAGTTACATACACTTGACATGCTTGGTATGAGCTGTGCAGCTAGGGAAACTGTTCTTTGAAATAATTAAAAGTTTTGGTGTGTGTGTTTCTCATAAAAAATTAGTAAGCATACTAAAAGAGAATATTTATCTTATAAATTCAAGAATAATATATTGATTGAAATAGATTCTGGAATTTAAATATTTTCAATAATTATGAGTTTGATTTTAATCATAAACAATCCTTAATGATGTAATTTGAAATTTCTATTATAATGGGACAATTTTAAAAGATTTATTGAAAAAGATAATTTTTAATTTTAAAACGAGTAATTTATTACTTCTGTGATTACCCAGGACTGCGAACTCCAACGATTCCCAAATTTGTGGTATATTTATAAGATAAGCCATCAGGAGCGTAGCCAATTTGAGGAAAATTACAAAAACCATGATTACTAATTTAATGTTGGTGTAAAATGAAATACCCTCAAAATAAAATATTGTGTGTATTAGATGCTTCCCTAGTAGCACAGCTCATACCAAATATGTTGAACTTATTGTGCTGCTTGGGCAAAATCAATATTAAGAATTTGAAGAAAAAACACAATGGATAACTGCAGCATCTCTTAAATTTTCTTTATTTAGTTTGTTCTTAGTAAAATTTGGTATTCTGATTCCGAATATCACATTTTTAAACCTCAAAAATAATTAGTTCTTTTATTATTAACAATTAAAAATGAGTGAAAAGTGATGCAACCAGAAACGCACTATGATTGGCTGTTACCATCGTGACGCGTCGGGTGCCATAACTCGCTCAGACAACATGGCTACACGATTCATCTAGCAAAGCTTTTGTTTTGTTTAGTTTTAGTTGTTTTGTTTATATAGTAAGTGTGAGACTTTCTGCTTTGCTTTTTATTTTTATTCAATAGTAATTCTTAATTCTAACAAGAAGTGAAAGATAAAAATGGATCATTTGCCACAAAATTCCGAAATTATGATTCCACAGTTCTTCACTGCTAATAAAGGATTTTTTTCTGTGGAAATCTTAGGATCAAAGGTAAAATATTTTTATCACCAAATAAAATATTCTTAATATTTGTTTTAGATTTTTCTAAACTTCTTGCAAATGAATTCTAGATGAAGGAACTAAGAAAGTTCCAGAAAAATTCTATTTATATCCTAGCATTTAGCAAGAAATGTGGATAAAAACACTTTAGTGGCATATTTTATATATTTTTAAACAACTTAATATAGAATTTGTGCTTGTTTTAAGTCGTATTTAACAAAATTTAAGTTATTTATACTGCTTAATATTGTTGAGCTTAAAATTTCATGCATTGATTCCTTATTCTACTTAAATATAAAAAGAGGGCTTATCCTTGAAAAATAGCCTTATAAGTAAATTATATAGTATACTCATAAATGTTTTTTTAAATGTAATGTACAATATATTATGGTATTTGGTGTTTTAACCTTTTTTGGGGCTAAGAATGTTAGTTCTAGCTATATTTTCTTCTAATTTTATCCAGATTCTTGTGGATGATATGAAACTTATATTCGTTCAGATCGCCATATTAATCCACAGCTCTCATGCCTTATAATCATATCTAATAATATTAATACGAGGGTAGTTAAAAAGATTTTCGGCCTGACCATGAAAATGATAACTTATGGTTTAAAGAACTGTTTATTTTTTAACATTGCTTCCTTTTAAGCTACCTCACTTCTTATTCGGACGGTCCGGTCATATTTTCCCCTCTTTTGGGGGTGCTTCTGGAATTTCATCAAAAAAACCTATTCAACTCACAATTACTTCTTAATTCGAAGAAAAACGGTGTCCAGAGAGAAAAATTGTCACTTTGGGGGAGAGATATAAGTTTGAAGATTCCAAATCTGGGTGACGGGATGGGTGTTTTAAAAATTTTTAATCCAAATCCTTTAATTGCTAAATAGGTATTTTTTCTCCGAAAATCTTAGCAACCGTTTAGTTAAGTATTCTCCAATTATATTCATAGCCTTCCCCCTATAATTCATAGGCAGAATTTTCCTGAAATCATAGAGTTATTACGCCATGACTTTGCCAGCCGATAGGACTTTTTTGTGCTGAAAAACTGACTATTATCCATTGCATTGATTATTGTTTTACTTAAAAGTTGAAAGTTATGTTCATGTTTGCCTGTAGACGCATAAAATAGCTTTCATTTTATGAAAATCGCGTTAAAAATCGCATTTAAGTCGTTATGTCAAAATGCACTTTTGTGCCGCATTAAAGATTCGTGGCACCCATCTTGAGCAGTGTTTTCAAGTGCAATTCCTCATGCAAAAAATAATTTGCGTGTTCCTCTGATACCCCTAGATTAGACAATTACAAATGTTCCCCACCTTTCATCAATCTTCTAGGGGGGACTTTTCTATTATTTCCGGCATGGTCGCTCTTTTTAAACTTTTTCCACTGTGGTTCTTAATGAATGCTCTCACACCCAAGTTAAATCTTCGACGCATATTTTTTCACTGGCAAAAAAAAGCTAAAGAGTCCATTTACACATTTCGGAACTTAGAATTACTTTAATTTGGTGACATCGCTTCTTTTAAAAATAATTTTATCACAGCTCGATACTTGCTTTTTCTCATTGTTGAGAACATAGGCTCTTAAAATAAATTGCCGACAGCATTATTCCAATCAGAACTACCCCAAAAAATTAATTAGGCTTCTTTGAAGAGTTATTGTAAGAGGAAAAAAATTAGCGCCAATTCTGGGTGAGAATAACCAGAAGAATTAATTATAAATAATAAAACACACTACACGCTATGGGATATCTAACTGAAACAACTAGTATTCAGCACGTGTTACGTCACAGCCATTCAAGTCACATGACTGCCTTTTCAAAGTGATTCCGAAACTAGGTGATTTTTAATTGCAAATAATTAATTATTGGGCACGTAAATCTAAGAAATAAAATGTTTTCTAGAAGTTTTAAGACATTCGGAACACATTAAAAGCAAAATTGAAAATTGTTGCAGTTATCCATTGCGCAAATTAGATGCGGAATCTAAATATTTCATTTTAGTTTGAAGAAACTTTCTGCGTCTATGTGTGGCAACAAGAAAAACACGAAATCTAATCGCAGAAATATGAGGAAAGCGGTTTTATGATCCTTCGCCAAAAGACCCCAAATTGGCTGTAGATCGAAGTTATAGTACTTGTTCTCTATCGGCCGTATTAACCATCGTGGTTCAACCATGGATTGAAGGATTATCCGCTGATCCTAAGTAAAACGTTATCAACCAGCCCCAACTAACGAATAACCATCGGTTTTTTCACCCAAAATCTGACCACCCAACTTTGGTGGGTTATCCGTGGTTTATTTTTGCGAAAATGGACATTTAAGAAGAATTTGATCACAAATTATATTTATATTTGAGTATATGTGCTTTAATCATCAAAATAATGGTTGCTTTAAGTGTAATAATAAAGAAAAGCTTCTCATGAAAATTGTTTAAAAAGTCATGAACCAGAAGGTTTAGTGTTCGCTCTCGTTTTGATAGATGGCGCTCTTAAAATACTTGAGGTTTAAATATTTAGCACGGCTCTTACTTAAGTTTCAAAATTTTCCCCTTTTAACTATTAATTCCTTTAAATTCTTTCAAAAATAGTCTATTTTTAGATAGGTGAATCAATATATTTAGATACGTGTGAGTATTTTAAAAATAATATTGAAATAAACCTGAGATGGTGCTCTGGATTACTGCTTATAAGATTTTAGTGCTACACCATCTACTCGATAAATGAAACTAAGGCTGATTGCTTTTTTATGAACTATTTATTAAAAACATAACAATAACGCGCGTGGCGTTTAGGCTTAGCCGCGATACGAGGACGAGAGAAATAACAGAGCGCGCAGAGTGTCCGTCGTTCGTTGAGGAATGTGATCTGCCCGGCGAGAGCTGCCCGGGCAAGGTTGCTTCGCGGCGCTGGTGTTGCGCTCGCCAAAAGTCTTTCTTCTGGCGCTTGAGCGCTCTTTTGGCGGTGTCGCCTCACACTCCCTCCCCAGTGTCAACGGAATGTGACATATCTTCTGGGAAGGGTAATCTTTCGACCCGAGCGTGTTGTCACCGGTCGCTCAGTCGGCGACGTATCTTGTACAGTCTTTGAATTGTCACTATCACACTTGCTTGGAGGTGGCGTAGATACGCGCTGAGTAACCAAATAGTCCTTGTCTACAGTTCGGAACACTGGTTTAAGACGGTCGAGGGACACCGTTGTTCGGCGTCCGTTCACAACGATGTCGAAGTTTTTCTCTCGGCGAGAAACTACCTCGAACGGGCCGTCGTAAGGCGGTTGTAACGGTGTGCGTACACCGTCATGTCGTAGCAGGACATGTGTGCACTTTTCCAAGTGTGGGTGCACGAAAACACTGCGTTGGCCGTGGCTGGAAGTGGGGGTTGGGCGGACGTCAGCGAAGGAGCTCCTCAGGTCCTCCAGGAACTGCTTGGGTGACGACGTGGTCTCGTCAGTTGACGGGCAAAAGAACTCGCCTGGTAGACGCAAGCTCTGCCCATACACGAGGTCTGCGGTGGTCGCTTGTAGGTCTTCCCGGAAGACGGAACGGAAGCCCAACAGGATGGTCGGGAGGGCAGAGGTCCACTGCTCCGTGCTGTGGGCCTTCAATGCCGCCTTGAAGGGACGGTGGAACTGTTCCACGAGTCCATTGGCTTGCGGATGGTAAGGAGAGGAACGGATCCTCTTGACGCCCAGAAGACTGCAGAGGGATCGGAACAGCTGGCTTTCGAACTGCCTGCCCTGGTCCGTCGTCAGGTACGCTGGAACGCCGAATCTTGCCACCCAGGTGGTGTAGAACGCTTGTGCCACTGTCTCGGCAGTGATATCCTGGATAGGCACGGCTTCCGGCCATCGTGTAAAGCGGTCGATCATGGTGAGGACGTAGCTATATCCTCTGGATGGTGGCAGGGGTCCAACCAAGTCTATGTGTACGTGGTCAAATCGCCTCGTTTGGTCAGGAAAGGAACCGAGGGGGGTCTTAGTGTGTCTATACACTTTACATTTTTGGCATGCTAAACATTCCCTCGCCCAAGTGGTGCAATCCTTATTAATTGAGGGCCAAACGAATCTAGATTTGACCAGTTTAGTTGAGGCTCTAGTGCCGGGGTGGGACAAGTTATGCAAGTTTAAGAAAACCTGTTTGCGAAATTGTTCGGGAATGAATGGTCTGGCTGCTCCCGTTGAGATATCGCAGTAAACTGGGGTTTGGGATTCTGAGAGGGTAACTGTTTTTAACTGAAAACCCTGGGGATTTTTTAGTAGCTCCCCTAGCTCTGTATCCCTCAGCTGAGCCTGTGCAATTTCATTAAAGTCGATCGCGCTTGGTATGGTTATCGTGGCTATCCTGGACAATGTGTCAGCAGTTATGTTTTCGGCTCCTTTAATATGCTGTATATCTGTTGTGAATTGGGAAATGAAGTCAAGTTGTCTACTCTGACGCGGTGATCCTTTATCCGCTTTTTGTCGAAAAGCGTAAGTAAGGGGTTTGTGGTCCGTGACAAGGGTGAAATTTCTGCCCTCGAGCATTATGTCGGAAATGTTTTATTGCTGCGTACGCGGCCAGCAGTTCTCTATCGTACGCGCTATATTTCTGCTCAGTTTCTGATAACTTTCCAGAGAAAAACGAGAGCGGTTGTAACTCGATATCAATTGATTGGAACAAGGCACCTCCTATAGCCAAATCAGAGGCGTCTACTTGTAGCACTAATTTTGCATCCGGTTTAGGGTGGGATAATAGTGTAGCATTACAAAGGAGCTCTTTACAAATTTGGAATTCTTTTTCTGCCTGTTCGGTCCAGTCGATTTTAGTATTTTTATTTTGCCTAACACCCTTGAGGTACCCATTCAATGTGGTTTGATTGCTGGCAATTTTTGGCAAAAACCTCCGAAAAAAATTAATAAATCCCAGAAACCGTCGTAGTTCCTTAATGGTGGTAGGTCGGGGGAAATCTAGTATAGGTTGCACTTTTTCCGGTAAGGGTTTTGTACCGTCTTTAGAAATTAGGTGTCCTAAAAATGAGATTTCTTTGACATTAAACACGCATTTCGAAGCGTTTATAGTGAGTCCGTATTCGTTTAATTTTTTCAAAACACTGCGCACATGATTCTCGTGCTCCGTCTCGTTATCACTAAAAATCAAAATGTCGTCTAAGTAGACGTAACAAAAAGAGAATTCTCCAAGTACCTCGTTCATGAACCTTTGGAAAGTTTGAGCAGCTCCACAAAGGCCAAAATTTAGAAAAGGAAATTCGAAAAGTCCGAATGGTGTACACACGGCTGTTTTTTGTACGTGGTCTGGGTGTACAGGGATGTGAAAATATGCGCGGACGATATCGATTTTTGAGAAGATACTTTTGCCAAAGAGAGCATTGGAGAAATCCTGTATGTGAGGAATGGGATAGCGGTCCGGAATGGTAGAGGAGTTTAATTTTCGGTAATCTCCTACCGGCCTAATGCTACCTGAACTTTTAGTGACAACATGGAGAGGGGACGACCAAGGAGATTTAGAGGGTCGACATATCCCTTGCTGCATCATGTGTTGGAATTCGTTTTTTACTTCGTTGTGCAATTTAGGATTTAGTCGTCTGGGTTTGCTATAGACTGGGGGTCCGGACGTTTCAATATAATGCACCGTGTTGTGCTTTATGTTTGTTACATTAGGGTTAACTTTCAACAAATCTGGAAATTCTCCGAGCATTTTATGGAACGGGGAATCTCCAGAGATTACCTTGACCGAAAAGTTATCTACTGATGCTATTATCCCCTGTCGTTTGAATTTTGTGGTGCTATCGATTATACGTTTATTTTTTAAGTCTATGAGTAAGCCAAAATGCTGAAGAAAATCTGCACCAATAATAGGGGTTGGTACGGAGGCAATTAAAAATTTGAATTCAAAATTTCTCCTGAAACCTAAATCTAAGCTGAGTAATTTGGTACCGTAGGTGAAAATTTTTGAGTTATTTGCTGCATATAGCTCTAAAGAATCAGGTTTTAAGGATTTGCTGTTTTTAGGGACCGGAATACACGAAACGTCGGAGCCAGAGTCAATTAGGAATTTAAAATGGGTTTTTCTATCGTAAACATGCAGGCGGCTAGATTTAGCGGCTGTCGGCAGATTTGCTGCCGATACGTTTACCCCGACAGCCGAATTTAGTTTTCCTGGAGGTTTACGAAACGGGGGCAGCCAGGTTTACATTTACGGGCCTCGTCCCCGAAACGGTCATGGTAAAAACATAGCTCGCCGTTTGTGTGCACCGGGGACCTATGCCGTCTCCTACGGGGGGACCGCGAGTACCGGGAGCGAGAATTACTTCGCTCCCTGCCCATTTTGGCAACCTGTTGGGTTAAAGCGGCTATTTCCTTTCGCAGCGTAGCTACTTCTAGGGTCAGCTGGTCCTCTTTAGGAGCAATATTGGGTTCGCCTCGCTGCATGGTGCAAATTTGGTTCTGTTGGGTCCTCATACTGATTTCACACACAGTATCGGCAATCGTGGCCAGGCAGTCCAATCCCTCGGAACTAATGGAGAGAACCGTTTGCACATCAGGGGGAAGGCGCTCCATCCAAAGCGTTTTTAGGAATTCCTCCTTCACTCCTGATGAGCCCGCCAAACCTCTCATTCTTCTCAAGAGATGGGACGGCTTGTCATCGCCTAGCTGCATTTTGGAGACGAGTTTCCGGAACTGCTTCGCTTCCGAATCAGTGTATTCGTTAATAAGCCTTTTTTTTAGGGCTAAGTATTTGTCCTGAGCTGGGGGGTTGAACAATATATTTGAAACGTGAGTTAACGTTTCTTGATCTAGGGATGCTACGAGGTTCTGATATTTTGTTGTGTCTGCAGTAATTCCCGAAAGTTCGAATCCCTGTTCTACTTGGATAAACCACAAACGCATGTTGGCTTTCCAGATGGGGGGAAGTTTTAACGCTACCCTAGCTATCTGTGCTGCGGGAGGAGTTACCCCTTGTTCATTTTCATTAGATTCTTCAGTATTACCCATATTTAGTTTTAATTATTATAAATTACAAGATAAGTAAGGGAAAGAAAGAGGGCTGACCAAACGAGACGAAAAAAAAATCACGCACTTACTTAGAACATGGCATGTCGTTGCTTGACTCCATTAGAAGAAGAAAAATCCAAAGTCCTGGAACGTCCGTATCACCACTGAACGTCTTGGTCACCACTGAGATGGTGCTCTGGATTACTGCTTATAAGATTTTAGTGCTACACCATCTACTCGATAAATGAAACTAAGGCTGATTGCTTTTTTATGAACTATTTATTAAAAACATAACAATAACGCGCGTGGCGTTTAGGCTTAGCCGCGATACGAGGACGAGAGAAATAACAGAGCGCGCAGAGTGTCCGTCGTTCGTTGAGGAATGTGATCTGCCCGGCGAGAGCTGCCCGGGCAAGGTTGCTTCGCGGCGCTGGTGTTGCGCTCGCCAAAAGTCTTTCTTCTGGCGCTTGAGCGCTCTTTTGGCGGTGTCGCCTCAAACCCATTCAGTGTAGCCATAAGATTACGAGGATTGTAAAAACAATTTCGAATGTAAAGCAGGAAATATAGAACACCAGTTCAAGTCATTTTCTGTAATTGGTTGTATAGTTATTATTAGTTGCGATAGAAATGTTTTAAAGCAGGTAGATAATTTTACAGGAAATAATTTACACTGAACTATGAACTTTCAGCCAAAAGCGCGGACAGCCGGGCTCGATGCCTGGCGTCATCGCGGTCCAATCAGAAGTGGCGTTACATACAAAACTGTGGTTTGAAGAAACCATGATTGTTGGATGTTGGTTGATAAGGTCCAAATCTCGTCATCGGAAAAACTTCGACCATGGTTTGTACGATTAGTGAATAATCTGTGGATCGGCTCGCGTTGGTTAATACGGCTGTATGTGTAACGCAAAAGTACGGATAAATGCGTTATATACAGATGCTCCCAAAAAGTGATAAAATTTTACAGTAGACATCAGCGCTCTTTTCTCCACGACCTTGGCAGTGAACGTGTTAAAGTTTATTTGCTTGTCACCAGGCTTTCTCTTAGTCGTTATTCTACACATGAAAAGTTAACCTACTTTAAGTGCTAATATATCTTAAGTTGAACATGTCTGAACGAACTGTCTTAGATTTAATCTAGTTTAGCAAAAAGGGTTTTTACGTATTATCCCTTCGACCGTACCGCTGAATCCCAAAACTGTTAACAACCCATTGACTTTCCTATGGATGTGCCGCTGAATTTGAGTCATGGAACGGTCAACAGGATAATACGTAAGTACCGCGAAAAGAAACTAGTGTAACTTTAAGCTAGTTTCCCTAACTCTCTTTAAACTAGTTTAAGTAACCGTGGTGACATCTACTAAGAAGAAAAAAAACTACTACAACCTATTAACCTTTTTTTATTTGATATTACATTGGCACAACCGTTATTAAATTAAATATATTTTCGAAATTAAATATATATCGATAAACAAACTGGACAACACAAGAAGAAAAATTTGGTGTTCTGCAAGTTTAAGTCCAAAGTAAAAAAGTTTGGAGTGGAGTGTTTTAGGCTTAGAGACGAGCTCTTGGACGGTCGCCATTTTTTTTGCTCGCAGCACCATTTGGTTAGATAGTTGTAGTGTGAACGCTTAAAAATAAGACGAATTAAGTTAAACTATCTTAACTTCTCTCAAGTTAAACTAGATTAAGTTGTCATGTGTGAACGTAGTATTACTGTACAATTTTCGTTCGCTATGGGTCAGTTGCAAAGCTTGACATACAAGCAAAGGACGTAAACACAATATATTCAAATTTCAACATATTGAGATTTCTTTTAGAGTTTTTTTGTCTGAACTTCTTAACGGTTAATTTTCGACCAGGAAACTCATTTGAGTGACTTAAAAACATATCCAATCGAATCACAAATGTCGATTTAACATAAGAAATAGTTTAACTGAAATCGAGCTCAATTTAATCGATAAACCTTTCGATAGTCGATCGGAGCGAGGATTTTTAAAATTCCCTTCTATTTAAATTGGTAATTAAATCTGTTGGCGACTACTAACTACGATTTAACTACGGTTTGCCGCATTTTTTGTAATGACTGTTTTATTTCACAGGTGGAAAATCTTGTTTAACGAGCGTTTCAAGGAGATGGCAGCAGCAGCTTAAATCTTGTATAATCTGAACCCGCCGATAGTTGTGTTTTATGGCCGTAGGACTTGTTCATCCTCATGAGGTAAGAAAACTTTCCTTTTAAGGTACACGAATTTTTGATTCTTGCGTATTATCCCGTCGACTGTACCGCTTAATCAAAAACGTCATCAAAACCCATTGAATTTTCTATTGGTGTGCCGTTGAATTAAACGGCTTCTGCAATTTTTGAACCTAATAATCTATTGTTTTTTGTAGCATGTACTATAGGGTGTATCGAAAAAAACTTTTTTTCGATTTTGATGACGTAATAGTTTGATGGCAACAGCTGGTAGCAATTGTTGTTGACGTGTTTTTTCTGCTCTTGAATTTTCTATTTATATTTCCATCAAAATAACTTAAATTAACGCTTGACAGCAACTTTATGATAATTTAATGCAAAATTAACTACTGATTTGAGAAAATTAATTATTTTGCTTCGTAATACTATCATCATGGCGTCGGTAAACAAGTGCAATATTTGTGAGGATGCTGTGGTTGTGGAGGACTTATTGTCTTGCTCTTGTTGTGATTTGAAATTTCATTACAGCTGTACTGGTTTTACGAGTGCACAATTCAAAAAGCTAACAAATTATAAGAAGTCGAAATGGACTTGCTTATCGTGCAGTAGGGTGGGCCGAAAAAAACTTTATTTTATTTTGAAACGCTATACCACGGAAAACTTGCCTCTGGGGTAGAGAAGTAAAATGCAACAAAAATTTTTAAAATCGGTTAAAAATTGCAATAGCGCATTGCACCTAAAGTTTGAAAAAAAATAGGCTATTTTCATTACTTTTCAAAAAAATCAAATTTAATCAAATAACTTTTATAAAAAGTATCTAAAGGCATGTAATAGAATAAAAATGTGGAGAAAACATATTTAATTGAAAAAAGGTGGTATTTTACAATTAATTGGTAGTATAACATCTAAAAATACACGTTTTTACCAGAAATTTACATATTTCGTATGAAGCAAAAAAAATTTTGAAAAACAATTTTTCATTACTATACTACCTTTCTAGCTATCACTTAGTAACCCCCTTAACAGTTAAAACATTTTTTACAGTTCGCTTCACGATCGGAGCTCGCTCGTTGCACAACAAACCGCATCACTATCTCTCGCCGATATAAAAACTTATTTTATATTTTGAAACGCTATACCACGGAAAACTTGCCTCTGGGGTAGAGAAGTAAAATGCAACAAAAATTTTTAAAATCGGTTAAAAATTGCCTTTGTACATTGGTCCTAAAATTTGAAAAACTATGCTATTTTCATAACTTTTAAAAAAATCAAATAACTTCTATAAAAAGTATCTAAAGGCATGAATTAGAAGAAAAATGTTAAGAAAAATATTTAATGGAAAGAAAGATCTTATTTTACAATATAAAGTGCACTATAAGGTTACACTTGGCATTTCGTCTTTTTTTTTCTTCAAAACTCGCATTTTTTGATTGAATTAAAAAGTTATTATTCCTGATGTTGAATAGTATGATTTGTAATAAAATGTAGTCCTTTACTGGTTATTAACTTCTTTTGGTATTTTGAAAGAAGTCTTGATTGAAAAAGTTGGCATTGAAGATCTTGAAAGATTAATAGTTATTATAAACCCATCTCTCTCTAGATTGATGCCCTCTGTGTTACTAATTTTACACAACGTTCGACTGTTTGTGTGTGACATGGGAATCTGTCAAAGTTCCAGTCATTATCATAGACTATAATCTCTTGATCGGTGAATCTTCGTAGTATAGGTGGGGAGAAAGAGAAGCAGTATTCCAGCTAATCTATTAGTCTACGTATGTTCTATATATGGTCAATGTAGTCTGTAACTTGACTTAGAAATTAGAGTAAAATCGTGGAAAATCGTAAGAGTGGAAATATCAGAATTCTGATATTCGACATGACTCAATATGACCACATACATCATAAATTATTTTGCCGCCTAAGTGGGGTTATAATAGATTTTTATTCTTCCCCCAAATATGTATTTAAAATTAAACGGTGATGTAAAAAATTTTAAATCTGGGGCCTGAAAAGTCGATATAGCGAATCACATCAAAATTCGAATATCAGGATTTTGATATTCAATATAATCCTCCATGACCCCAAATATCACAACATAAACAGCAACCGATGTGGGGATAAAATAGATTTATATTCGATCCCCTTAAAAATCACTTAATATTATAGGGTGATGTAGAAATTTTTTATTCTGGCCCCTCTAAGTCAACATAATCATATATCGATGTTCGAATATCAGAATTCTGATATTCGACATGACTCAATACGACCACATACCTCATAAAATATTTGGCTGCTGATGTGGGGTTGTAATAGATTTTTATTCTTCCCCCTAAAATTAATTTAAAATTAAACGGTGATGTAAAAAATTTTAAATCTGGGGCCTGAAAAGTCGATATAGCGAATCACATCAAAATTCGAATGTCAGGATTTTGATATTCAATAGAATTTTATATATGACCCCAAATATCACAGCGCATATGACAACCAATGTGGGGATAAAATAGATTTATATTCGATCCTCTTAAAAATCACTTAATATTATAGGGTGATGTAGAATTTTTTTATTCTGCCCCCCAAAGTCAACATAATATATCTCGATGTTCGAATATCAGAATTCTGATATTCGACATGACTCAATATGACCACATACATCATAAAATATTTATTCGCTGATGTGTGGTTGTAATAGATTTTTATTCTTCCCCCTAAAAATAGTTTAAAATTAAGCGTTGATGTAAAAAATTTTAAATCGAGGGCCTTAAATTCGATAAAGCGAAACACATCAATATTCGAATATCAGGATTTTGATATTCAATATAATCCTTCATATGACCCCAAATATCACACCATAAACAGCAACCGATGTGGGGATAAAATAGATTTATATTCGATCCCCTTCAAAATCACTTAATATTAAAGGGTGATGTAGAATTTTTTTATTCTGGCCCCTCCTAAGTCAACATAATCATATCTGGATGTTCGAATATCAGAATTCTTATATTCGACATGACTCAATAGGACCACATACATCATAAAATATTTGACCGCTGACGTTGGGTTGTAATATATTTTTATTCTTCCCCCTGAAATAAATTAAAAATTAAACCGTGATGTAAATAATTTTAAATCCAGGACCTTAAAAGTCGAAATAGCGAAACACATTTAAATTCGAATATCAGGATTTTGATATTCAATATAATCCTCCATATGACCCCAAATATCACACCGCATATGACCGCAAATGTGGGGATAAAATAGATTTATATTCGATCCCCTTAAAAATCTAGGGTGATGAATTTTTTTATTCTGGGATCTCTAAGTCAACATAATTTTATCTCGATGTTCGAATATCAGAATTCTGATATTCGACATGACTCAATACGACCACATACCTCATAAAATATTTGGCTGCTGATGTGGGTTTGTAATAGATTTTTATTCTTCCCCCTAAAATTAATTTAAAATTAAACGGTGATGTAAAAAATTTTAAATCTGGGGCCTGAAAAGTCGATATAGCGAATCACATCAAAATTCGAATGTCAGGATTTTGATATTCAATAGAATTTTATATATGACCCCAAATATCACAGCGCATATGACCGCCAATGTGGGGATAAAATAGATTTATATTCGATCCTCTTAAAAATCACTTAATATTATAGGGTGATGTAGAATTTTTTTATTCTGCCCCCCAAAGTCAACATAATCAATTAATCATATCTGGATGTTCGAATATCAGAATTCTGATTTTCGACATGACTCAATAGGACCACATATATCATAAAATATTTGGCCGCTGACGTGGGGTTGTAATATATTTTTATTCTTCCCCCTGAAATAAATTAAAAATTAAACCGTGATGTAAAAAATTTTAAATCCAGGACCTTAAAAGTCGAAATAGCGAAACACATTGAAATTCGAATATCAGGATTTTGATATTCAATATAATCCTCCATATGACCCCAAATATCACACCGCATATGACCGCAAATGTGGGGATAAAATAGATTTATATTCGATCCCCTAAAAAATCTAGGGTGATGTAGAATATTTTATTCTGGGATCTCTAAGTCAACATAATCATATCTCGATGTTCGAATATCAGAATTCTGATATTCGTTATGACTCAATACGACCACATACCTCATAAAATATTTGGCTGCTGATGTGGGGTTGTAATAGATTTTTATTCTTCCCCCTAAAATTAATTTAAAATTAAACGGTGATGTAAAAAATTTTAAATCTGGGGCCTGAAAAGTCGATATAGCGAATCACATCAAAATTCGAATGTCAGGATTTTGATATTCAATAGAATTTTATATATGACCCCAAATATCACAGCGTATATGACCGCCAATGTGGGGATAAAATATATTTATATTCGATCCTCTTAAAATCACTTAATATTATAGGGTGATGTAGAATTTTTTTATTCTGCCCCCCAAAGTCAACATAATCATATCTCGATGTTCGAATATCAGAATTCTGATATTCGACATGACTCAATATGACCACATACATCATAAATTATTTTGCCGCCTAAGTGGGGTTGTAATAGATTTTTATTCTTCCCCAAAAAATGTATTTAAAATTAAACGGTGATGTAAAAAATTTTAAATCTGGGGCCTGAAAAGTCGATATAGCGAAACACATCAAAATTCGAACATCACGATTTTGATATTCAATATAATCCTCCATATGACCCCAAATATCACACCAAAAAAAGCAACCGATGTGGGGATAAAATAGATTTATATTCCATCCCCTTAAAAATCACTTAATATTATAGGGGGATGTAGAAATTTTTTATTCTGGCCCCTCTAAGTCAACATGATCATATCTCGATGTTCGAATATCAGAATTCTGATATTCCTCATGACTTAATATGACCACATACATCAAAAAATATTTGGTCGCTGATGTGTGGTTGTAATAGATTTTTATTCTTCCCCCTAAAAATAATTTAAAATTAAGCGTTGATGTAAAAAAAATTAAATCGAGGGCCTTAAAAGTCGAAATAGCGAAACACATCAAAATTCGAATATCAGGATTTTGATATTCAATAGAATTTTATATATGACCCCAAATATCACACCGCATATGACCGGCAATGTGGGAACAAAATAGATTTATATTCGATCCCCTTAAAAATTAATCAATATTGTAGGGTAATGTAGAATTTTTTTATTCTCACCCCTCCAAAGTCAACATAATCATATCTCGATTATCGAATATCAGTATTATGATATTCGACTCTACTCAATATGACCACATACATCATAAAATATTTGGGCGCTGATGTGGGGTTGTAATAGATTTTCATTCTTCCCCCTAAAAATAATTTAAAATTAAGCGTTGATGTAAAAAAATTTAAATCGAGGGCTTTAAAAGTCGAAATAGCGAAACACATCAAAATTCGAATATCAGGATTTTGATATTCAATATATTCCTCCATGTGACCCCAAACATCACACCGCATATGACCGCCAATGTGGGGATAAAATAGATTTATATTCGATCCTCTTAAAAATCACTTAATATTATAATGTGATGTAGAATTTTTTTATTCTTCCCCACAAAGTCAACATAATCATATGTCGATGTACGAATATCAGAATTCTGATATTCGTCATGATTTAATATGACCACATACATCATAAAATATTTGGCCGCTGATGTGGGGTTGTAATAGATTTTTATTCTTCCCCCTAAAATTAATTTAAAATTCAACGGTGATGTAATAAATTTTAAATCTGGGGCCTGAAAAGTCGATATAGCGAATCACTTCAAAATTCGAATATCAGGATTTTGATATTCAATATAATCCTCCATATGACCCCAAATATCACACCGCATATGACCGCAAATGTGGGGATAAAATAGATTTATATTCGATCCCCTTAAAAATCTAGGGTGATGTAGAAATTTTTTATTCTGGCCCCTCTAAGTCAACACAATCATATCTCGATGTTCGAATATCAGAATTCTGATATTCGACATGACTCAATACGACCACATACATCATAAAATATTTGGCCGCCTATGTGGGGTTGTAATAGATTTTTATTCTTCCCCCTAAAATTAATTTAAAATTAAACGGTGATGTAAAAAATTTTAAATCGTGGGCCTGAAATGTCGATATAGCAAATCACATCAAAATTCGAATGTCAGGATTTTGATATTCATTATAATCCTCCATATGACCCCAAATATCACACCACATATGACCACCGATATGGGGATAAAATAGATTAATATTCGATCCCCTTAAAAATTACTTAATATTATAGGGTGATGTAGAAATTTTTTATTCTGGCCCCTCTAAGTCAACACAATCATATCTCGATGTTCGAATATCAGAATTCTAAAAAGTGTAAACTCACAACTCTCAAGCGTCACCACCAACCGTGGACCGGTTTCGTCCTTGTTAGGACTCATCAGCACGGTATAGGATAGTAACGCAAGAGAGTGGAGGGGAAGTACTAGTCTAGCCGACTATAACTGAAAAAGTGATGACTATTGATTAGTCCTCCACATACCTCCTATACCGTGCTGATGAGTCCTAACAAGGACGAAACCGGTCCACGGTTGGTGGTAACGCTTGAGAGTTGTGAGTTTACACTTATTGTCCGCTTAACCAGCAATAATTGGTGAAATTCTCCTTTCAGAATTCTGATATTCGACATGACTCAATATGACCACATCTCTGTATAAATAAAAGGCTAACGGGCGATGTATATATGTGTGTATGTATGTGTGTGTGTGGGTATGTCCGGGGTAATCTCTTGAAATAGGCCACGGACCGAAACCAAACTCGACGTATAGACGTATTCCGAGTCGGGGAGTAACTTGGGATAGTTTTCAAAGCTTTAAAATCGAATAATTACGAGTAATTAGCAAATTTATAGCCGAAAACGCTTATTTCTCCATTTCTCTACTAGAGTAGATCTGCTCGACTCACTATTGTTAACTAGATTAAAACCTTCAAAAATTAAATATTTTAACAGAAAAAACTCGATAATTGTCCATTTAAAAACTATATCAGTTGTAAAAACATCAAAATAAATTCAAAAAATTTATTTTGAAACGTTACTTTCCCCTATTTTAAGATATTTTCCTTTAAAATTTAAATATTTATGGAAAATTGTAAATTTTATTTTCATGGAAGAGGACTTCAAAACAAAACATTGTTTCAAATGAAGCGGTTCACTAGACTTTAAAATTTACTAGATCTTTTATTATTGTTTCAAATTTGTTATTTTCGTTCACCAGACTCACTAGAAAACATTGCCGAGAATACCGGGAAAAGAAAAATTACCGGGAACACCGGGATATGAAAAATTACCGGGAACACCGGGATAGGAAAAATTACCGGGAACACCGGGATAGGAAAAATTACCGGGAACACCGGGATAGGAAAAATTACCGGGAACACCGGGATAGGAAAAATTACCGGGAACACCGGGATATGAAAAATTACCGGGAACACCGTGATAGGAAAAATTACCGGGAACACCGTGATAGAAAAAATTACCGGGAACACCGTGATAGAAAAAATTACCGGGAACACCGTGATAGGCAAAATTACCGGGAACACCGTGATAGGAAAAATTACCGGGAACACCGGGATAGGAAAAATTACCGGGAACACCGGGATAGGAAAAATTACCTCGAACACCGTGATAGGAAAAATTACCGGGAACACCGGGATAGGAAAAATTACCGGGAACACTGGGATAGGAAAAATTACCGGGAACACCGGGATATGAAAAATTACCGGGAACACCGGGATAGAAAAAGGCATCTGGGATACCGGGATGATTGGTAATTGCTGCTTTAAAAATTATAAATATATTTTGAGAAAACATAATTTAAAAAAATTTATACACTCCACCCGTGCAAGGCCGGGCATATCAGCTAGTCTCTGTATAAATAAAAGGCTAACGGGCGATGTGTGTATGTGTGTATGTATGTCCGGGGTAATCTCTTGAAATAGGCCACGGACCGAAACCAAACTCGACGTATAGACGTATTCCGAGTCGGGGAGTAACTTGGGATAGTTTTCCAAGCTCGAAAATCGAATAATTACCAGAAATTAACGAATTTATAGCCCGAAACGCTTATTTCTCCATTTCTCTACTAGAGTAGATCTGCTCGACTCACTATTGTAAGCGAGATTAAAACCTCCAAAAATCAAATATTTTAACAGGAAAAACTCGATAATTGCCCATTTAAAAACTATATCAGTTGTAAAAACACCAAAATAAATTCAAATAATTAATTTTGAAACGTTAGTTTCCCCTATTTTAAGATATCTTCCTTTAAAATTTAAATATTTATGGAAAAGTGTAAATTTTCTTCATGGAAAACGACTTGAAAATAAAACATTGTTTCAAATGAAGCGGTTCACTAGACTTTTCAATTTACTAGATCTTTTATTATTGTTTCAAATTTGTTATTTTTGTTCACTAGACTCATTAATTTACTAGGAAACATTGCCGAGAACACCGGGAAAAGGAAAATTACCGGGAACATCGGGATAGGAAAAAAAAGTACCGGGATTACCGGGACATAAAAATTACCTCGATCAGCGGGATAGGAAAATTATCGGGAACATCGGGATAGGAAAATTACCGGGAACATCGGGATAGGAAAAGTACCGGGAACATCGGGATAGGAAAATTACCGGGAACATCGGGATTGGAAAATTACCGGGAACATCGGGATAGGAAAAATTACCGGGAACACCGGGATAGGAGAGAGGCGGCTGGGATACCGGGATGATTGGTAATTGCTGATTTAAAAATTATAAATATATTTTAAAAAATTTAATTTAAAAAAATATATATACACTCCACCCGTGCAAGGCCGGGCATATCCGCTAGTACATTATAAAATATTTGGCCGCTGATGTGGGGTTGTAATAGATTTTTATTCTTCCCCCTAAAAATAATTTAAAATTAAGCGTTGATGTAAAAAAATTTAAATCGAGGGCCTTAAAAGTCGAAATAGCGAAACACATCAAAATTCGAATATCAGGATTTTGATATTCAATAGAATTTTATATATGACCCCAAATATCACACCGCATATGACCGGCAATGTGGGAACAAAATAGATTTATATTCGATCCCCTTAAAAATTAATCAATATTGTAGGGTAATGTAGAATTTTTTTATTCTCACCCCTCCAAAGTCAACATAATCATATCTCGATTATCGAATATCAGTATTATGATATTCGACTCTACTCAATATGACCACATACATCATAAAATATTTGGGCGCTGATGTTGGGTTGTAATAGATTTTCATTCTTCCCCCTAAAAATAATTTAAAATTAAGCGTTGATGTAAAAAAATTTAAATCGAGGGCTTTAAAAGTCGAAATAGCGAAACACATCAAAATTCGAATATCAGGATTTTGATATTCAATATAATCCTCCATGTGACCCCAAACATCACACCGCATATGACCGCCAATGTGGGGATAAAATAGATTTATATTCGATCCTCTTAAAAATCACTTAATATTATAATGTGATGTAGAATTTTTTTATTCTTCCCCACAAAGTCAACATAATCATATCTCGATGTTCGAATATCAGAATTCTGATATTCGTCATGATTTAATATGACCACATACATCATAAAATATTTGGCCGCTGATGTGGGGTTGTAATAGATTTTTATTCTTCCCCCTAAAATTAATTTAAAATTCAACGGTGATGTAATAAATTTTAAATCTGGGGCCTGAAAAGTCGATATAGCGAATCACTTCAAAATTCGAATATCAGGATTTTGATATTCAATATAATCCTCCATATGACCCCAAATATCACACCGCATATGACCGCAAATGTGGGGATAAAATAGATTTATATTCGATCCCCTTAAAAATCTAGGGTGATGTAGAAATTTTTTATTCTGGCCCCTCTAAGTCAACACAATCATATCTCGATGTTCGAATATCAGAATTCTGATATTCGACATGACTCTGGGGAGGTTTCGTGGTGCAGTGCTGAGAGCCGGTATTGGGTTTAGAAACTAACTACCTCGATATCTCATGGAAAGGCAGATGAGAGTAGGACGCAATAAATTAGTCAGGAACAAACAGGCAAATATGAAATTAACAGCTTTTTAATACGTGATTATATACACGTCCGCTTGCTTCTGCTGGACGAAACTGGAAAACAAAGTTTATATACACAGGAGGAAAAAATGTTAATTAGGTAGGCGAGCGTCTTCTTCGCTCGCGCGCCTCTTTCGACCGGGAGAAAGATCTCCCGTGCGGCACACGGCAAGGAGAAGAGAAATGCGACGTTTGCAACCCCACAGCTTGGCTGACTTGCGAGGTGGTCGCCGCAACTCAATACGACCACATACATCATAAAATATTTGGCCGCCTATGTGGGGTTGTAATAGATTTTTATTCTTCCCCCTAAAATTAATTTAAAATTAAACGGTGATGTAAAAAATTTTAAATCGTGGGCCTGAAATGTCGATATAGCAAATCACATCCAAATTCGAATGTCAGGATTTTGATATTCATTATAATCCTCCATATGACCCCAAATATCACACCGCATATGACCACCCATATGGGGATAAAATAGATTAATATTCGATCCCCTTAAAAATCACTTAATATTATAGGGGGATGTAGAAATTTTTTATTCTGGCCCCTCTAAGTCAACACAATCATATCTCGATGTTCGAATATCAGAATTCTGATATTCGACATGACTCTGGGGAGGTTTCGTGGTGCAGTGCTGAGAGCCGGTATTGGGTTTAGAAACTAACTACCTCGATATCTCATGGAAAGGCAGATGAGAGTAGGACGCAATAAATTAGTCAGGAACAAACAGGCAAATATGAAATTAACAGCTTTTTAATACGTGATTATATACACGTCCGCTTGCTTCTGCTGGACGAAACTGGAAAACAAAGTTTATATACACAGGAGGAAAAAATGATAATTAGGTAGGCGAGCGTCTTCTTCGCTCGCGCGCCTCTTTCGACCGGGAGAAAGATCTCCCGTGCAGCACACGGCAAGGAGAAGAGAAATGCGACGTTTGCAACCCCACAGCTTGGCTGACTTGCGAGGTGGTCGCCGCAGTACCCCCCTTCCAGTGTCAGCGTACCTGAAAACGGACCACAGGTCTACAGGTTCGACCTGACTTGGTCGTGGTAAAGTCCTTGATGACCGGAGGGATTGCTAGTGCAATGTCCTCCGCCAAGATGTAGGCAGGTTTTATTCTATCTATGGAGACAACAGTGACTCTGTCTCTGATTTGAATTTTGAAGAATTTACCAGTTCTGGAGATAACCGGAAAAGGGCCCTCATAAGGCGGGCTCAAGGGCGGTTTCACAGAGTCCTTACGCACAAACACACTGGCACAAGTAGATAAGTCCATTGGGACGAATATCTTAACCTTGTTGTGCGATGAAGTTTGAGTAGGAGTCAGTTGTTTGATGGAGTCTTTTAGGTTCATTAGGAACTCCGAGTCGTTGATATGACTCGCAACAGGATGGAAGAATTCTCCAGGGAGTCGGAGTGGTGCGCCATAGACCCTTTCTGCTATGGAGCATTTTAGGTCATCCCTGAATACCGAGCGTAGTCCCAGTAATACAGAGGGAAGTACGTCCATCCATCGGTTAGTAAGGGCAGCCTTCAATGCGGATTTCAAACTACGGTGCCAGTTCTCAATTAACCCATTAGATTGAGGGTGGTAGGATGTGGTATGGATATGTTGAATGCCATAACATTTTGTGAACGAGCGAAACAAGTTCGACTCGAATTGTCGACCTTGATCGGTGGTCACTTTTTGAGGGACACCGAATCGACTAATCCAATGAGCATTAAATGCTTTGGCTACCGTATCGCTAGTGATATTAGGCAAAGGTATAGCTTCAACCCAACGAGTAAAACGGTCAATGATCGTCAGTAAATACGAAAAACCTTCACTCGGTGGAAGCGGCCCTACTAAGTCTAAGTGTATGTGTTGGAATCTTTGATTTGGGACTAAAAACTTTTGAGAGGGACTTTTTGTATGCTTGTGAACCTTAGATAGTTGACAAGGGACACAACATTTTGTCCACTCTTTAGCATCCTTTTTTATACCTGGCCACACGAAACGACTACTTAACAATCGTGCGGTTGCTCGCATCCCTGGGTGCGATAAACTGTGCAGTTGTTCAAAAATAACCTTACGGAAACTTTTGGGGATAAATGGTCTAATTTTATTGGTTGAAACGTCACAATATACACTAGCGGAAATAAAAATCCCAACACCAAGAAGGAAAGGAGATATGAAAGTCAAATTTATTTCTATGATTGCACATAGTATCAATGTGAATTGCTTAAAAAATCAGCCTTCCTGGATATTAGGGGGCCGAGAAAAACAGGGAGGAGTGTTGTCTCCATAGGTGTCCATTACCTACGTCACACGTCATGATATTGAGTGACAGGGGCTCTAAATGACTTTTGAGGGATTGGAGGACCATGTTGCCTCCTCAGGTAGTCCAAATTCATATGGTGCACCAGCGGACGTTGCATACCGGGCTAGGTGATTTCTCCTCTTTCTTCGGACATGTTTTGTGAGCGTTAGTTTTTACGAACGGATAGGCCAGGGTAAAAATGCAACATAGGGGGTTAAGAAGAAAGCTTGGACATTGCACAAAACATGTGTTTGTGCATTTTTCTCTTAAAATTTGTCCCCAGGACAGGTCTGAAGGTAAGGACGGACAACCGGCTAAAAAACCTTAATGAAGCAGCTCTGGTTGGCCCAAGTACCGGTAGATCATACTGAGGACAAGCGGCAGTGGGATGGATGTCGTTTGCAGTACTGCGGATTGTCCGTTCGGTCCGCATGGCTTCTTACAGCTTTGGCTATAAACAATGGGCTGAAAATGGGCCTTTCTGTTTCCAACAGTGCACGAAATAAGGAAATGAAAATCCCAATTTCATTACGTTGTGTTTATGAGAGAATCCTGATTCGGTTTGGAGCACCACCACCTTTGGGTATGAGTTTGAAGACACAATGGAGAGAGCGCACTCAGCTGATGATTTTCTAATCGTTCCACGGAGTGGTGATGCAGGGTAACGGAGTGGGGATGCATTGGATTCCATTTCTGCAACTCCTGAGAATGATTCACCAGTACTTTTTCCAACCAGAGCTGCGTCATTGAGATTTTGCAGCCGGTAGACCGTCCTTACCTTCAGACCTGTCCTGGGGACAAATTTCAAGAGAAACATGCACAACCACATGTTGTATGCAATGTCCAAGCTTTCTTCTTAACCCCCTAGGTTGCATTTTTACCCCGTCTTTCCCGTTCTCTAGAACCAACGCCCACAAAACAAGTCCGGTCAATAGGGAGAAATCACCTAGCCCGGTATGCAACGTCCGCTGGTGCACCATATGAATTTAGACTACCTAAAGAGGCAACATGGTTCTCCAATCCCTCAAAAGTCATTTAGATCCCCTGTCACTCAATACCATGACGTGTGACGGCGGTAATGGACACCTATGGAGACAACAGTCATCGCCAATTTTCTCGGCCCCCTAACATCCGGGAAGGCTGATTTTTTAATCAATTCACATTAATACTATGTGCAATCATAGAAACAAATTTGACTTTGATATCTCCTTTCCTTCTTGGTGTTGGGATTTTTATTTCCGCTAGTGTATTTGGGTGTCTGATTCAGGTAAAGTTACTAACTTTAAGTTAATGTCAGATTCATTGGGAGAATTAAGGAAATTTTTTAATTCATGGTCTTTTTTTTGTTCTTTAGAAATCTCCGAGTAATTGATCGTGCTTGGAAACGTAATTGTCTCAACCCTAGACAAAATATCGGCCGCAGTATTCTCAATGCCTTTTATAAATTGTATATCGGTTGAAAACTGGCCAATGTAGTCAAGATGTCTAACTCTCCTAGGTGAGAACTTCTCAGAGTTTTGAGAAAACGCAAACGTTAGAGGTCGATGATCTGTAAAGATCGTGAAGGGTCGGCCCTCCAACATGAACCTGAAGTGTCTAATAGACGCGTAGATGGCGTATAATTCGCGGTCAAACGCGGACCACTTTTGTTAAGAAGGTAAAAGTTTGGTTGAATAGAAAGCCAATGGTTCAAGGTGTTTGAAACCATTTCTAAATGCTTCCTGACTCAGAGTGCTTCCTATAGCTGTGTTGCTAGCGTCCGTAAACAAGCACAATTTAGCTTCGGGGTTCGGGTGAACCAAGAGAACTGCGTTAGCTAACTGGCGTTTGCAATTATCAAATGCCTCTGTAGTTTCTTTAGTCCATTCTAGAGGTTTTTTGCTCTTAACTTTAGGACCTTTTAATACACTGCTGGCCATCCAAAATGGTACACCAAGAAGGAAAAAAGATATCAAACCCAAATTTATTTCTATGATTGCACATAGTATTAATGTGAATTGATTAAAAATTCAGCCTTCCTGGATGTTAGGGGGCCGAGAAAATCAGTGAGGAGTGTTGTCTCCATAGGTGTCCATTACCGCCGCCCCACACCATGGTACTGAGTGAAGGAGGCTCTAAATAAGCTTTGAGGGATTGGAGGACCATGTTGCATCCACAGGTAGTCAAAGTTCGTGTGGTGCACCAGCGGACGTTGCATACCGGGCTAGGGGATTTCTCCTCTTTCATCGGATATGTTTTGTGGCGTTGGCTCTTAAGAACGGGTAGGTCAGGGTAAAAATGCAACATAGGGGGATAAGAAGAAAGCTTGGACATTGAGTTCATCATTTGGTTATGCATTTTTCTCTTGAGACTTGTCCGCAGGCGAGGGTTGAAGGTAAGAGTAGAAAACAGGTTGTAAAACCTCAATGCTGCAGCTCTGGTTGGTCATTGTGCCGTTAAATCATACTGAGGAGGTGTGGGAGTGGAATCCAATGCTTCACTACCTCGTTACTCTGCGTAAAGAAGAAATCTGACGATTACAAAATCAACAGCCGAGTGCTCTCTTTTCTCGCTGTCGTAAAGTCATCTCCAATGATCGTGGTGCTCCAGACCGCATTGGGATACTCTCATAAACTCTGTGCCATCACATTGAGATGTCCATTTCATTATTTAGTGCACTGTTGCCAACGCCAAATCATTTGTTGAAGATTGGAATTTTTCTGAAGCTATGCTTGCCAAACGGGCAGTCCCCTGCACTGCAAACGACATGCATTCCCCTCCAACACTTCCTCAGTATGATTTACCTGCACATTGACCAGCCAGAGCTGCAGCATTGAGGTTTGACAACCTGTTGTCTACCCTTACCTTCAACTCTCGCCTACGGACAAGTCTCAACAGAAAAATACACAACCACATGATGAACGCAATGTCCAAGCTTTCTTCTTACCCCCATATTTGCATTTTTACCCTGACCTAGCCGTTCTTAAGGACCAACGCTCACTAAACATGCCCGGTGAAAGAGGAGAAATGCCCTAGCCTGGTTTGCAACGTGTGCTGCTGGACCACATGAACTTTGACTACCTTGGGACGCAACATGGTCCTCTAATCCTTCTAAGCCCAATTTGAGCCTCTTTCACTCAATACCATTGCGTGGGACGGTGGTAATGGACACCTATGGAGACAACACTCTTCACCGATTTTCTCGGCCCCCTAACATCCAGGAAGGCTGAATTTTTAATCAATTCACATTAATACTAAGTGCAATCATAGAAATAAATTTGGGTTTGGTATCTCTGTTCCTTCTTGGTGTACCATTTTGGATGGCCAGCAGTGTAGTTCATTAAGGGGTGCTTGGATTTGAGCAGCATGTGGTATACAACGTCTATAATAATTGAGTAACCCCAAAAAACGTCTCAGACCTTTGACATTAGAGGGTTGTTCATAGTTTAAGATTGGTTCAACTTTAATTGGTAACGGTTTGATACCCTGCTCATTAACCAGAAATCCTAGGAAGGGCAATTCCTCAACACCAAAAATGCACTTGGTTAAATTTATCCTAATGCCATATTGGGAAAGTCTGCTAAATACGGTTTCTAAGTGGGAATAATGTTCTGTATCTGATGAACTTGCAACTAAAATGTCGTCCAGATACGCGAAAGTGAAATTTAATCCCTGCAAAACCTCAGAAATGAATCTCTGAAAAGTTTGTGCGGCATTGCACAACCCAAAGGGTAAAAAGGGGAATTCAAATAACCCAAATGGTGTAGTGATCGCGGTTTTAGGTATATCATCTACATGAACGGGTATTTGATGATACGCGCGTACAAGGTCTACTTTAGAAAACACCTTATTACCATAAAGTTCATTCGCAAAATCATGTATGTGGGGCAAAGGAAATCTATCCGGGATTGTAATGCGATTTAAGGCGCGATAATCACCGGTGGGTCTGAACTCAGAACTATTTGGTTTTGGAACCATATGGAGCGGGCTAGACCAATTTGATTTACTAGGTCTACAAATACCTTTTTCGACCATAAATTGAAATTCCTGTTTTGCTGACTTATATTTAGAGGGATGTAGTCGACGAGGTCTAGCTGAAACTGGTTGCCCCTTAGTCTCAATTCTGTGCACAGTATTGTGTTTAACCACAAGATCCGAAGGATATGGTTTGGTTATATCACAATACTTTTGAAGTAATTCCTTATACTTAGTATCATTAGAAATCAAGGTAATTTGGGAAAAGTTTTTAGCAGTTACTGACCCAGAAGCTGTCAGAGATGTTATAGAATCTTTAAGACAACCATTACCCAAATCTATGAGCAATCGGAAATGCTTTATGAAATCAGCGCCGATGATCGGCTTAGTAACATCAGCTATAACGAAAGGCCAAACAAATTTTCGTCTCAAACCCAAATTAACACTTAAGTTTTTAACACCGTAAGCCTTTATTGCTGATCCGTTAGCGGAAAACAGCTTAATGTTAGCATTTTCCTGGTTTGTAATTATTTTAGGACGTGGAAGGGCACAAATATCACTACCTGTATCGATCAAGTACTCAAGACCATTTTGACAGTCTTTAACAAAAAGTCGACGCTTACTATTGGATATTTCCTCCAAGTCACCACGCGTCGAGAGATGGGACTTGGAAATTAGTTTTCCTTATAGAAAGGACAACCTGGGAGACATTTGTGAGCCTGATCCTTATACTTTTTGTGGTACCAACAAGTAAGATCATCATTAGTTTGAGAGGGAGTATTTGATCTCTTTCGATCCCTACCACGACTAAAGTTGCGACTATTAGATCGTAAGCGAATGAGTTTATTAACCTGCTTAGTTAGGTTATCAATTTGTTCCTGTAACTTAGTAATTTGAGATTTAGTGTCCGTTTCGATAGAAACTATATGGCTTCCCTGGTTATTATCGGTCACTTCCTGAATTTTATCAGTCATCAAAGCCAAGGAATCAAGTGATTCATCCGATATAGAAAGTATAGCCTGAGCATTTTGTGGAAGTCTTTGTAACCAAAGTGTTTTTAAGAACTTATCATCTAACTTATCACCTGCTAATCCCTTCATTTTACGGAGTAGGTGTGAAGGTTTATCATCACCGAGAGTAAGGTCCGAAAGAAGGTTCTTAATTTTCTTTTGCTCCGAATCGGTAAACTCACTAATTAACCTTTTTTTAAAGTTTCATATTTATCACTTGAAGGTGGATTGACAACAACATCACTAACGAAGTTAAGAATGTCTGAACTCAATGTTGATACAATATAATGAAACTTAGTATTGTCATTAGTAATGTTTGACAAGTTAAATTGAGATTCTATACTAGAAAACCATAACTCTGGATGTTTATCCCAAAATTGAGGTAATTTAACACCTACCCTATTAATTTCAGCAGAAGGAGGAGTTATTACGTTCACCGAAGTGTTTGCAAGTGTTGTTTCAGTTGTAGTTACTGGCACCACGGGAACCTGTTTATCTTTATCATCCGCCATTGAAGGACAACCCGAAACAAACGGACGGTAAAATTCAATAGAATAATGGACGACTCACCAAAAGTATGCGTAGCTGCTCAAGTTCCGGAGCTCAGTCGTCAGAAGTCCATGCTCAATGTTGTTGGCCAAAGGTCACCAGTGGGGAAGTATCGTGGTGCAGTGCTGAGAGCCGGTATTGGGTTTAGAAACTAACTACCTCGATATCTCATGGAAAGGCAGATGAGAGTAGGACGCAATAAATTAGTCAGGAACAAACAGGCAAATATGAAATTAACAGCTTTTTAATACGTGATTATATACACGTCCGCTTGCTTCTGCTGGACGAAACTGGAAAACAAAGTTTATATACACAGGAGGAAAAAATGATAATTAGGTAGGCGAGCGTCTTCTTCGCTCGCGCGCCTCTTTCGACCGGGAGAAAGATCTCCCGTGCGGCACACGGCAAGGAGAAGAGAAATGCGACGTTTGCAACCCCACAGCTTGGCTGACTTGCGAGGTGGTCGCCGCAACTCAATACGACCACATACATCATAAAATATTTGGCCGCCTATGTGGGGTTGTAATAGATTTTTATTCTTCCCCCTAAAATTAATTTAAAATTAAACGGTGATGTAAAAAATTTTAAATCGTGGGCCTGAAATGTCGATATAGCAAATCACATCCAAATTCGAATGTCAGGATTTTGATATTAATTATAATCCTCCATATGACCCCAAATATCACACCGCATATGACCACCCATATGGGGATAAAATAGATTAATATTCGATCCCCTTAAAAATTACTTAATATTATAGGGTGATGTAGAATTTTTTTATTCTGGCCCCTCCTAAGTCAACATAATCATATCTCGATGTTCGAATATCAGAATTCTGATATTCGACATGACTCAATATGACCACATACATTATAAAATATTTGGCCGCTGATGTGGGGTTGTAATAGATTTTTATTCTTCCCCCTAAAAATAATTTAAAATTAAGCGTTGATGTAAAAAAATTTATATCGAGGGCCTTAAAAGTCGAAATAGCGAAACACATCAAAATTCGAATATCAGGATTTTGATATTCAATAGAATTTTATATATGACCCCAAATATCACACCGCATATGACCGGCAATATGGGAACAAAATAGATTTATATTCGATCCCCTTAAAAATTAATCAATATTGTAGGGTAATGTAGAATTTTTTTATTCTCACCCCTCCAAAGTCAACATAATCATATCTCGATTATCGAATATCAGTATTATGATATTCGACTATACTCAATATGACCACATACATCATAAAATATTTGGGCGCTGATGTGGGGTTGTAATAGATTTTCATTCTTCCCCCTAAAAATAATTTAAAATTAAGCGTTGATGTAAAAAAATTTAAATCTAGGGCTTTAAAAGTCGAAATAGCGAAACACATCAAAATTCGAATATCAGGATTTTGATATTCAATATAATCCTCCATGTGACCCCAAACATCACACCGCATATGACCGCCAATGTGGGGATAAAATAGATTTATATTCGATCCTCTTAAAAATCACTTAATATTATAATGTGATGTAGAATTTTTTTATTCTTCCCCACAAAGTCAACATTATCATATCTCGATGTTCGAATATCAGAATTCTGATATTCGTCAGGATTTAATATGACCACATACATCATAAAATATTTGGCCGCTGATGTGGGGTTGTAATAGATTTTTATTCTTCCCCCTAAAATTAATTTAAAATTCAACGGTGATGTAATAAATTTTAAATCTGGGGCCTGAAAAGTCGATATAGCGAATCACTTCAAAATTCGAACATCAGGATTTTGATATTCAATATAATCCTCCATATGACCCCAAATATCACACCGCATATGACCGCAAATGTGGGGATAAAATAGATTTATATTCGATCCCCTTAAAAATCTAGGGTGATGTAGAAATTTTTTATTCTGGCCCCTCTAAGTCAACACAATCATATCTCGATGTTCGAATATCAGAATTCTGATATTCGACATGACTCAATACGACCACATACATCATAAAATATTTGGCCGCCTATGTGGGGTTGTAATAGATTTTTATTCTTCCCCCTAAAATTAATTTAAAATTAAACGGTGATGTAAAAAATTTTAAATCGTGGGCCTGAAATGTCGATATAGCAAATCACATCAAAATTCGAATGTCAGGATTTTGATATTCATTATAATCCTCCATATGACCCCAAATATCACACCGCATATGACCACCGATATGGGGATAAAATAGATTAATATTCGATCCCCTTAAAAATTACTTAATATTATAGGGTGATGTAGAAATTTTTTATTCTGGCCCCTCTAAGTCAACACAATCATATCTCGATGTTCGAATATCAGAATTCTGATATTCGACATGACTCAATATGACCACATACATTATAAAATATTTGGCCGCTGATGTGGGGTTGTAATAGATTTTTATTCTTCCCCCTAAAAATAATTTAAAATTAAGCGTTGATGTAAAAAAATTTAAATCGAGGGCCTTAAAAGTCGAAATAGCGAAACACATCAAAATTCGAATATCAGGATTTTGATATTCAATAGAATTTTATATGACCCCAAATATCACACCGCATATGACCGGCAATAAGGGAACAAAATAGATTTATATTCGATCCCCTTAAAAATTAATCAATATTGTAGGGTAATGTAGAATTTTTTTATTCTCACCCCTCCAAAGTCAACATAATCATATCTCGATTATCGAATATCAGTATTATGATATTCGACTCTACTCAGTATGACCACATACATCATAAAATATTTGGGCGCTGATGTGGGGTTGTAATAGATTTTCATTCTTCCCCCTAAAAATAATTTAAAATTAAGCGTTGATGTAAAAAAATTTAAATCGAGGGCTTTAAAAGTCGAAATAGCGAAACACATCAAAATTCGAATATCAGGATTTTGATATTCAATATAATCCTCCATGTGACCCCAAACATCACACCGCATATGACCGCCAATGTGGGGATAAAATAGATTTATATTCGATCCTCTTAAAAATCACTTGATATTATAATGTGATGTAGAATTTTTTTATTCTTCCCCACAAAGTCAACATAATCATAACTCGATGTTCGAATATCAGAATTCTGATATTCGTCATGATTTAATATGACCACATACATCATAAAATATTTGGCCGCTGATGTGGGGTTGTAATAGATTTTTATTCTTCCCCCTAAAATTAATTTAAAATTCAACGGTGATGTAATAAATTTTAAATCTGGGGCCTGAAAAGTCGATATAGCGAATCACATCAAAATTCGAATATCAGGATTTTGATATTCAATATAATCCTCCATATGACCCCAAATATCATACCGCATACGACTGCAAATGTGGGGATAAAATAGATTTATATTCAATCCCCTTAAAAATCTAGGGTGATGTAGAAATTTTTTATTCTGGCCCCTCTAAGTCAACACAATCATATCTCGATGTTCGAATATCAGAATTCTGATATTCGACATGACTCAATACGACCACATACATCATAAAATATTTGGCCGCCTATGTGGGGTTGTAATAGATTTTTATTCTTCCCCCTAAAATTAATTTAAAATTAAACGGTGATGTAAAAAATTTTAAATCTGGGGCCTGAAAAGTCGATATAGCGAATCACATCAAAATTCGAATATCAGGATTTTGATATTCAATAGAATTTTATATATGACCCCAAATATCACACCGCATATGACCGGCAATGTGGGAACAAAATACATTTATATTCGATCCCCTTAAAAATCACTTAATATTACAGGGTAATGTAGATTTTTTTAATCTCACCCCTCCAAAGTCAACATAATCATATCTCGATGATCGAATATGAGTATTATGATATTCGACTTGACTCAATATGACCATATACATTATAAAATATATGGCCGCTGATGTGGGGTTGTAATAGATTTTTATTCTTCCCCCTAAAAATAATTTAAAATTAAACGGTGATGTAAAAAATTTTAAATCTTGGGCCTGAAAAGTCGATAACGAATCACATCAAAATTCGAATGTCAGGATTTTGATATTCAATAGAATTTTATATATGACCCCAAATATCACACCGCATATGACCGGCAATGTGGGAACAAAATACATTTATATTCGATCCCCTTAAAAATTACTTAATATTATAGTGTGATGTAGAATTTTTTTATTCTGGCCCCTCCTAAGTCAACATAATCATATCTCGATGTTCGAATATCAGAATAATGATATTCGACATGACTCAATATGACCATATACATCATAAAATATTTGGCCGCTGATGTGGGGTTGTAATAGATTTTTATTCTTCCCCCTAAAAATAATTTAAAATTAAGCGTTGATGTAAAAAATTTTATATCTGGGGCCTGAAAAGTCGATATAGCGAATCACATCAAAATTCGAATGTCAGGATTTTTATATTCAATAGAATTTTATATATGACCCCAAATATCACACCGCATATGACCGCGAATGTGGGAACAAAATATATTTATATTCGATCCCCTTAAAAGTTACATAATATTATAGGGTGATGTATAATTTTTTTATTCTGACCCCTCCAAAGTCAACATAATCATATCTCGATGTTCGAATATCAGAATTCTGATATTCGACATGACTATGACCACATACATCTTATGACCGCGCATGTGAACTAGCGACGGCCAGATCTCAACTTGAGGCAGACAAACAATGATAATACCGAATCCCGGGCCATCCCCTCAACATTCTCTTGCTGAAGAAATTGGTTTGTCGATAGGACCTATTTCCTAATATGGGATATCCGGTCACTCATCAAACGTTCTGATAGCTCCATGCAATGGTTTTTACCTTACAACATGTGACCCCTGACGTCAGATGAAAGTATCCCATGGCTTTATAATTAAGCTCCGCCCACCAAGTTGACAATGAGATCATCAACTTCCCCACAGACGGCCCACAGATTTTGAAGAGCCGAAGCAAACCAACCAAACAATTTGGCGTAACATAAAAGCGACCTCAAGCGGTAAGAACGGGAAACTTCCAGTAACGTAATAAGCCTTATAACCTACGATCAAGTTTAGCCTTTCCTTGGCACGTCATGAGAGGCGGGGAAATAGAATCCCAATCTTCCAATACCCTTTTGAGAGCGCAAGATTGGATGAAAACGTCACATCCAATCACAGCTGAGACCTCCCGACTCTTCTGCCATTCGTAGATATTTTATTGCTGCCTTCCACGATGATATTAGAACCGTGTTGGACCCTGTGCTTACAGCCATTTTCTCTGTGATCTCATGCAACTGATCTAGTCTTGGATACTTTCACCCGGAGAAGGTGACAACTGCCGTAGTTAAGATAGCGTTGATTGGTTTGTCGATAAGACGTATTACCTAATTTGGGATATCTGGTCGCTCTGCAAACGTTCTGATAGGTCCCTGCAACGGTGTTTCCCTACGACATGTGACCACTGATGTCAGATGAAAGTATCCCACTCAGATGAACGAGTTGAGCTTTCAGCCATGATCAGAGACCGCTCTCGAGTAGACAGCATAATAGAGGCAAAGGTGAGGCGGCTTCCCACCAACAGCTATACTCACGTTTCCCTTGGCATGTGTCTTGAGAGGCGAAGAAAAGAAGCTCAATCTGATGCCCCTTCGAAAGACACAGATTGAATGAACGCTGTTCCGCTAACGACATAGCAGTGACCTCCTCCACCACTTGCAGGAAACGCTAAGTAAGGAAATTTTTCCCTATTATTGGGTGTTTGTACACTTGAAAAATAAGTTTTGGTACTTGCGTATTACTCCGTCGACTGTTCCGTGACTGTAAAATTCAGCGGCACAGCCTTAGAAAAGTCAATGGGTTGTTTACCGTTTTCGGATATAGCGGTACGGTCGACGGGATAATACGTAAGAACCGAAGTGGTAGAAGTGCAATTTTGATTACGAAATGCGTACTTTTCTGAGTTTTTGCCTTTGATCTTTGTTTTTAAAGTAACATTGGGCGTTTCTCAAAGTCAAACTGTTTAAAGTGTAAACAATTTAAAGTTTATTTGCTTGTCACCAGGCTTTCTTTTAGTCGTTATACTTCGTTCACATATGAAAAGTTAATCTAGTTTAAGTGCTATCTTAGGTTGAACATGGGAACCCTAATTGGGTGATCTAGTCTAGTGTTAGTCTAGTGTAAACAACTTAACACGTTCACTGCCAGCACCCGAAACAAAAATTGGTGGCAGTACCAGCGCCGGATTCACAGACGGTTTGCAGCGTCTGTGTGCATCATACATTTCTTCCTACTCTTCTATTACACAGGACTAACAAATACTACCGCCAATTTGGCGTGTTTTTACGATGTGCCCCATATGAGATTTCTGGTCATAGCTGTTTACTTCATTTCTTTTCAGGTACAATCTAGTTATATTTTCCGGAATTTTATTTCTGAGATCGAAGTGTCTATATAGAGTTTAGTTGTTACTTTCGTGGATCTAGACAGTGCCTTTTTAGATATCAACCCAGGCAGCACATACGTTCAAGATTCGTCCAATTTTTGTCATGTAGGGCCGAATTCCGTTTACTTGTAGTAGCAGTTACATACACTTGACATGCTTGGTATGAGCTGTGCAGCTAGGGAAACTGTTCTTTGAAATAATTAAAAGTTTTGGTGTGTGTGTTTCTCATAAAAAATTAGTAAGCATACTAAAAGAGAATATTTATCTTATAAATTCAAGAATAATATATTGATTGAAATAGATTCTGGAATTTAAATATTTTCAATAATTATGAGTTTGATTTTAATCATAAACAATCCTTAATGATGTAATTTGAAATTTCTATTATAATGGGACAATTTTAAAAGATTTATTGAAAAAGATAATTTTTAATTTTAAAACGAGTAATTTATTACTTCTGTGATTACCCAGGACTGCGAACTCCAACGATTCCCAAATTTGTGGTATATTTATAAGATAAGCCATCAGGAGCGTAGCCAATTTGAGGAAAATTACAAAAACCATGATTACTAATTTAATGTTGGTGTAAAATGAAATACCCTCAAAATAAAATATTGTGTGTATTAGATGCTTCCCTAGTAGCACAGCTCATACCAAATATGTTGAACTTATTGTGCTGCTTGGGCAAAATCAATATTAAGAATTTGAAGAAAAAACACAATGGATAACTGCAGCATCTCTTAAATTTTCTTTATTTAGTTTGTTCTTAGTAAAATTTGGTATTCTGATTCCGAATATCACATTTTTAAACCTCAAAAATAATTAGTTCTTTTATTATTAACAATTAAAAATGAGTGAAAAGTGATGCAACCAGAAACGCACTATGATTGGCTGTTACCATCGTGACGCGTCGGGTGCCATAACTCGCTCAGACAACATGGCTACACGATTCATCTAGCAAAGCTTTTGTTTTGTTTAGTTTTAGTTGTTTTGTTTATATAGTAAGTGTGAGACTTTCTGCTTTGCTTTTTATTTTTATTCAATAGTAATTCTTAATTCTAACAAGAAGTGAAAGATAAAAATGGATCATTTGCCACAAAATTCCGAAATTATGATTCCACAGTTCTTCACTGCTAATAAAGGATTTTTTTCTGTGGAAATCTTAGGATCAAAGGTAAAATATTTTTATCACCAAATAAAATATTCTTAATATTTGTTTTAGATTTTTCTAAACTTCTTGCAAATGAATTCTAGATGAAGGAACTAAGAAAGTTCCAGAAAAATTCTATTTATATCCTAGCATTTAGCAAGAAATGTGGATAAAAACACTTTAGTGGCATATTTTATATATTTTTAAACAACTTAATATAGAATTTGTGCTTGTTTTAAGTCGTATTTAACAAAATTTAAGTTATTTATACTGCTTAATATTGTTGAGCTTAAAATTTCATGCATTGATTCCTTATTCTACTTAAATATAAAAAGAGGGCTTATCCTTGAAAAATAGCCTTATAAGTAAATTATATAGTATACTCATAAATGTTTTTTTAAATGTAATGTACAATATATTATGGTATTTGGTGTTTTAACCTTTTTTGGGGCTAAGAATGTTAGTTCTAGCTATATTTTCTTCTAATTTTATCCAGATTCTTGTGGATGATATGAAACTTATATTCGTTCAGATCGCCATATTAATCCACAGCTCTCATGCCTTATAATCATATCTAATAATATTAATACGAGGGTAGTTAAAAAGATTTTCGGCCTGACCATGAAAATGATAACTTATGGTTTAAAGAACTGTTTATTTTTTAACATTGCTTCCCTTTAAGCTACCTCACTTCTTATTCGGACAGTCCGGTCATATTTTCCCCTCTTTTGGGGGTGCTTCTGGAATTTCATCAAAAAAACCTATTCAACTCACAATTACTTCTTAATTCGAAGAAAAACGGTGTCCAGAGAGAAAAATTGTCACTTTGGGGGAGAGATATAAGTTTGAAGATTCCAAATCTGGGTGACGGGATGGGTGTTTTAAAAATTTTTAATCCAAATCCTTTAATTGCTAAATAGGTATTTTTTCTCCGAAAATCTTAGCAACCGTTTAGTTAAGTATTCTCCAATTATATTCATAGCCTTCCCCCTATAATTCATAGGCAGAATTTTCCTGAAATCATAGAGTTATTACGCCATGACTTTGCCAGCCGATAGGACTTTTTTGTGCTGAAAAACTGACTATTATCCATTGCATTGATTATTGTTTTACTTAAAAGTTGAAAGTTATGTTCATGTTTGCCTGTAGACGCATAAAATAGCTTTCATTTTATGAAAATCGCGTTAAAAATCGCATTTAAGTCGTTATGTCAAAATGCACTTTTGTGCCGCATTAAAGATTCGTGGCACCCATCTTGAGCAGTGTTTTCAAGTGCAATTCCTCATGCAAAAAATAATTTGCGTGTTCCTCTGATACCCCTAGATTAGACAATTACAAATGTTCCCCACCTTTCATCAATCTTCTAGGGGGGACTTTTCTATTATTTCCGGCATGGTCGCTCTTTTTAAACTTTTTCCACTGTGGTTCTTAATGAATGCTCTCACACCCAAGTTAAATCTTCGACGCATATTTTTTCACTGGCAAAAAAAAGCTAAAGAGTCCATTTACACATTTCGGAACTTAGAATTACTTTAATTTGGTGACATCGCTTCTTTTAAAAATAATTTTATCACAGCTCGATACTTGCTTTTTCTCATTGTTGAGAACATAGGCTCTTAAAATACATTGCCGACAGCATTATTCCAATCAGAACTACCCCAAAAAATTAATTAGGCTTCTTTGAAGAGTTATTGTAAGAGGAAAAAAATTAGCGCCAATTCTGGGTGAGAATAACCAGAAGAATTAATTATAAATAATAAAACACACTACACGCTATGGGATATCTAACAGAAACAACTAGTATTCAGCACGTGTTACGTCACAGCCATTCAAGTCACATGACTGCCTTTTCAAAGTGATTCCGAAACTAGGTGATTTTTAATTGCAAATAATTAATTATTGGGCACGTAAATCTAAGAAATAAAATGTTTTCTAGAAGTTTTAAGACATTCGGAACACATTAAAAGCAAAATTGAAAATTGTTGCAGTTATCCATTGCGCAAATTAGATGCGGAATCTAAATATTTCATTTTAGTTTGAAGAAACTTTCTGCGTCTATGTGTGGCAACAAGAAAAACACGAAATCTAATCGCAGAAATATGAGGAAAGCGGTTTTATGATCCTTCGCCAAAAGACCCCAAATTGGCTGTAGATCGAAGTTATAGTACTTGTTCTCTATCGGCCGTATTAACCATCGTGGTTCAACCATGGATTGAAGGATTATCCGCTGATCCTAAGTAAAACGTTATCAACCAGCCCCAACTAACGAATAACCATCGGTTTTTTCACCCAAAATCTGACCACCCAACTTTGGTGGGTTATCCGTGGTTTATTTTTGCGAAAATGGACATTTAAGAAGAATTTGATCACAAATTATATTTATATTTGAGTATATGTGCTTTAATCATCAAAATAATGGTTGCTTTAAGTGTAATAATAAAGAAAAGCTTCTCATGAAAATTGTTTAAAAAGTCATGAACCAGAAGGTTTAGTGTTCGCTCTCGTTTTGATAGATGGCGCTCTTAAAATACTTGAGGTTTAAATATTTAGCACGGCTCTTACTTAAGTTTCAAAATTTTCCCCTTTTAACTATTAATTCCTTTAAATTCTTTCAAAAATAGTCTATTTTTAGATAGGTGAATCAATATATTTAGATACGTGTGAGTATTTTAAAAATAATATTGAAATAAACCTGAGATGGTGCTCTGGATTACTGCTTATAAGATTTTAGTGCTACACCATCTACTCGATAAATGAAACTAAGGCTGATTGCTTTTTTATGAACTATTTATTAAAAACATAACAATAACGCGCGTGGCGTTTAGGCTTAGCCGCGATACGAGGACGAGAGAAATAACAGAGCGCGCAGAGTGTCCGTCGTTCGTTGAGGAATGTGATCTGCCCGGCGAGAGCTTCCCGGGCAAGGTTGCTTCGCGGCGCTGGTGTTGCGCTCGCCAAAAGTCTTTCTTCTGGCGCTTGAGCGCTCTTTTGGCGGTGTCGCCTCACACTCCCTCCCCAGTGTCAACGGAATGTGACATATCTTCTGGGAAGGGTAATCTTTCGACCCGAGCGTGTTGTCACCGGTCGCTCAGTCGGCGACGTATCTTGTACAGTCTTTGAATTGTCACTATCACACTTGCTTGGAGGTGGCGTAGATACGCGCTGAGTAACCAAATAGTCCTTGTCTACAGTTCGGAACACTGGTTTAAGACGGTCGAGGGACACCGTTGTTCGGCGTCCGTTCACAACGATGTCGAAGTTTTTCTCTCGGCGAGAAACTACCTCGAACGGGCCGTCGTAAGGCGGTTGTAACGGTGTGCGTACACCGTCATGTCGTAGCAGGACATGTGTGCACTTTTCCAAGTGTGGGTGCACGAAAACACTGCGTTGGCCGTGGCTGGAAGTGGGGGTTGGGCGGACGTCAGCGAAGGAGCTCCTCAGGTCCTCCAGGAACTGCTTGGGTGACGACGTGGTCTCGTCAGTTGACGGGCAAAAGAACTCGCCTGGTAGACGCAAGCTCTGCCCATACACGAGGTCTGCGGTGGTCGCTTGTAGGTCTTCCCGGAAGACGGAACGGAAGCCCAACAGGATGGTCCGGAGGGCAGAGGTCCACTGCTCCGTGCTGTGGGCCTTCAATGCCGCCTTGAAGGGACGGTGGAACTGTTCCACGAGTCCATTGGCTTGCGGATGGTAAGGAGAGGAACGGATCCTCTTGACGCCCAGAAGACTGCAGAGGGATCGGAACAGCTGGCTTTCGAACTGCCTGCCCTGGTCCGTCGTCAGGTACGCTGGAACGCCGAATCTTGCCACCCAGGTGGTGTAGAACGCTTGTGCCACTGTCTCGGCAGTGATATCCTGGATAGGCACGGCTTCCGGCCATCGTGTAAAGCGGTCGATCATGGTGAGGACGTAGCTATATCCTCTGGATGGTGGCAGGGGTCCAACCAAGTCTATGTGTACGTGGTCAAATCGCCTTGTTTGGTCAGGAAAGGAACCGAGGGGGGTCTTAGTGTGTCTATACACTTTACATTTTTGGCATGCTAAACATTCCCTCGCCCAAGTGGTGCAATCCTTATTAATTGAGGGCCAAACGAATCTAGATTTGACCAGTTTAGTTGAGGCTCTAGTGCCGGGGTGGGACAAGTTATGCAAGTTTAAGAAAACCTGTTTGCGAAATTGTTCGGGAATGAATGGTCTGGCTGCTCCCGTTGAGATATCGCAGTAAACTGGGGTTTGGGATTCTGAGAGGGTAACTGTTTTTAACTGAAAACCCTGGGGATTTTTTAGTAGCTCCCCTAGCTCTGTATCCCTCAGCTGAGCCTGTGCAATTTCATTAAAGTCGATCGCGCTTGGTATGGTTATCGTGGCTATCCTGGACAATGTGTCAGCAGTTATGTTTTCGGCTCCTTTAATATGCTGTATATCTGTTGTGAATTGGGAAATGAAGTCAAGTTGTCTACTCTGACGCGGTGATCCTTTATCCGCTTTTTGTCGAAAAGCGTAAGTAAGGGGTTTGTGGTCCGTGACAAGGGTGAAATTTCTGCCCTCGAGCATATGTCGGAAATGTTTTATTGCTGCGTACGCGGCCAGCAGTTCTCTATCGTACGCGCTATATTTCTGCTCAGTTTCTGATAACTTTCTAGAGAAAAACGAGAGCGGTTGTAACTCGATATCAATTGATTGGAACAAGGCACCTCCTATAGCCAAATCAGAGGCGTCTACTTGTAGCACTAATTTTGCATCCGGTTTAGGGTGGGATAATAGTGTAGCATTACAAAGGAGCTCTTTACAAATTTGGAATTCTTTTTCTGCCTGTTCGGTCCAGTCGATTTTAGTATTTTTATTTTGCCTAACACCCTTGAGGTACCCATTCAATGTGGTTTGATTGCTGGCAATTTTTGGCAAAAACCTCCGAAAAAAATTAATAAATCCCAGAAACCGTCGTAGTTCCTTAATGGTGGTAGGTCGGGGGAAATCTAGTATAGGTTGCACTTTTTCCGGTAAGGGTTTTGTACCGTCTTTAGAAATTAGGTGTCCTAAAAATGAGATTTCTTTGACATTAAACACGCATTTCGAAGCGTTTATAGTGAGTCCGTATTCGTTTAATTTTTTCAAAACACTGCGCACATGATTCTCGTGCTCCGTCTCGTTATCACTAAAAATCAAAATGTCGTCTAAGTAGACGTAACAAAAAGAGAATTCTCCAAGTACCTCGTTCATGAACCTTTGGAAAGTTTGAGCAGCTCCACAAAGGCCAAAATTTAGAAAAGGAAATTCGAAAAGTCCGAATGGTGTACACACGGCTGTTTTTTGTACGTGGTCTGGGTGTACAGGGATGTGAAAATATGCGCGGACGATATCGATTTTTGAGAAGATACTTTTGCCAAAGAGAGCATTGGAGAAATCCTGTATGTGAGGAATGGGATAGCGGTCCGGAATGGTAGAGGAGTTTAATTTTCGGTAATCTCCTACCGGCCTAATGCTACCTGAACTTTTAGTGACAACATGGAGAGGGGACGACCAAGGAGATTTAGAGGGTCGACATATCCCTTGCTGCATCATGTGTTGGAATTCGTTTTTTACTTCGTTGTGCAATTTAGGATTTAGTCGTCTGGGTTTGCTATAGACTGGGGGTCCGGACGTTTCAATATAATGCACCGTGTTGTGCTTTATGTTTGTTACATTAGGGTTAACTTTCAACAAATCTGGAAATTCTCCGAGCATTTTATGGAACGGGGAATCTCCAGAGATTACCTTGACCGAAAAGTTATCTACTGATGCTATTATCCCCTGTCGTTTGAATTTTGTGGTGCTATCGATTATACGTTTATTTTTTAAGTCTATGAGTAAGCCAAAATGCTGAAGAAAATCTGCACCAATAATAGGGGTTGGTACGGAGGCAATTAAAAATTTGAATTCAAAATTTCTCCTGAAACCTAAATCTAAGCTGAGTAATTTGGTACCGTAGGTGAAAATTTTTGAGTTATTTGCTGCATATAGCTCTAAAGAATCAGGTTTTAAGGATTTGCTGTTTTTAGGGACCGGAATACACGAAACGTCGGAGCCAGAGTCAATTAGGAATTTAAAATGGGTTTTTCTATCGTAAACATGCAGGCGGCTAGATTTAGCGGCTGTCGGCAGATTTGCTGCCGATACGTTTACCCCGACAGCCGAATTTAGTTTTCCTGGAGGTTTACGAAACGGGGGCAGCCAGGTTTACATTTACGGGCCTCGTCCCCGAAACGGTCATGGTAAAAACATAGCTCGCCGTTTGTGTGCACCGGGGACCTATGCCGTCTCCTACGGGGGGACCGCGAGTACCGGGAGCGAGAATTACTTCGCTCCCTGCCCATTTTGGCAACCTGTTGGGTTAAAGCGGCTATTTCCTTTCGCAGCGTAGCTACTTCTAGGGTCAGCTGGTCCTCTTTAGGAGCAATATTGGGTTCGCCTCGCTGCATGGTGCAAATTTGGTTCTGTTGGGTCCTCATACTGATTTCACACACAGTATCGGCAATCGTGGCCAGGCAGTCCAATCCCTCGGAACTAATGGAGAGAACCGTTTGCACATCAGGGGGAAGGCGCTCCATCCAAAGCGTTTTTAGGAATTCCTCCTTCACTCCTGATGAGCCCGCCAAACCTCTCATTCTTCTCAAGAGATGGGACGGCTTGTCATCGCCTAGCTGCATTTTGGAGACGAGTTTCCGGAACTGCTTCGCTTCCGAATCAGTGTATTCGTTAATAAGCCTTTTTTTTAGGGCTAAGTATTTGTCCTGAGCTGGGGGGTTGAACAATATATTTGAAACGTGAGTTAACGTTTCTTGATCTAGGGATGCTACGATGTTCTGATATTTTGTTGTGTCTGCAGTAATTCCCGAAAGTTCGAATCCCTGTTCTACTTGGATAAACCACAAACGCATGTTGGCTTTCCAGATGGGGGAAGTTTTAACGCTACCCTAGCTATCTGTGCTGCGGGAGGAGTTACCCCTTGTTCATTTTCATTAGATTCTTCAGTATTACCCGTATTTAGTTTTAATTATTATAAATTACAAGATAAGTAAGGGAAAGAAAGAGGGCTGACCAAACGAGACGAAAAAAAAATCACGCACTTACTTAGAACATGGCATGTCGTTGCTTGACTCCATTAGAAGAAGAAAAATCCAAAGTCCTGGAACGTCCGTATCACCACTGAACGTCTTGGTCACCACTGAGATGGTGCTCTGGATTACTGCTTATAAGATTTTAGTGCTACACCATCTACTCGATAAATGAAACTAAGGCTGATTGCTTTTTTATGAACTATTTATTAAAAACATAACAATAACGCGCGTGGCGTTTAGGCTTAGCCGCGATACGAGGACGAGAGAAATAACAGAGCGCGCAGAGTGTCCGTCGTTCGTTGAGGAATGTGATCTGCCCGGCGAGAGCTTCCCGGGCAAGGTTGCTTCGCGGCGCTGGTGTTGCGCTCGCCAAAAGTCTTTCTTCTGGCGCTTGAGCGCTCTTTTGGCGGTGTCGCCTCAAACCCATTCAGTGTAGCCATAAGATTACGAGGATTGTAAAAACAATTTCGAATGTAAAGCAGGAAATATAGAACACCAGTTCAAGTCATTTTCTGTAATTGGTTGTATAGTTATTATTAGTTGCGATAGAAATGTTTTAAAGCAGGTAGATAATTTTACAGGAAATAATTTACACTGAACTATGAACTTTCAGCCAAAAGCGCGGACAGCCGGGCTCGATGCCTGGCGTCATCGCGGTCCAATCAGAAGTGGCGTTACATACAAAACTGTGGTTTGAAGAAACCATGATTGTTGGATGTTGGTTGATAAGGTCCAAATCTCGTCATCGGAAAAACTTCGACCATGGTTTGTACGATTAGTGAATAATCTGTGGATCGGCTCGCGTTGGTTAATACGGCTGTATGTGTAACGCAAAAGTACGGATAAATGCGTTATATACAGATGCTCCCAAAAAGTGATAAAATTTTACAGTAGACATCAGCGCTCTTTTCTCCACGACCTTGGCAGTGAACGTGTTAAAGTTTATTTGCTTGTCACCAGGCTTTCTCTTAGTCGTTATTCTACACATGAAAAGTTAACCTACTTTAAGTGCTAATATATCTTAAGTTGAACATGTCTGAACGAACTGTCTTAGATTTAATCTAGTTTAGCAAAAAGGGTTTTTACGTATTATCCCTTCGACCGTACCGCTGAATCCCAAAACTGTTAACAACCCATTGACTTTCCTATGGATGTGCCGCTGAATTTGAGTCATGGAACGGTCAACAGGATAATACGTAAGTACCGCGAAAAGAAACTAGTGTAACTTTAAGCTAGTTTCCCTAACTCTCTTTAAACTAGTTTAAGTAACCGTGGTGACATCTACTAAGAAGAAAAAAAACTACTACAACCTATTAACCTTTTTTTATTTGATATTACATTGGCACAACCGTTATTAAATTAAATATATTTTCGAAATTAAATATATATCGATAAACAAACTGGACAACACAAGAAGAAAAATTTGGTGTTCTGCAAGTTTAAGTCCAAAGTAAAAAAGTTTGGAGTGGAGTGTTTTAGGCTTAGAGACGAGCTCTTGGACGGTCGCCATTTTTTTTGCTCGCAGCACCATTTGGTTAGATAGTTGTAGTGTGAACGCTTAAAAATAAGACGAATTAAGTTAAACTATCTTAACTTCTCTCAAGTTAAACTAGATTAAGTTGTCATGTGTGAACGTAGTATTACTGTACAATTTTCGTTCGCTATGGGTCAGTTGCAAAGCTTGACATACAAGCAAAGGACGTAAACACAATATATTCAAATTTCAACATATTGAGATTTCTTTTAGAGTTTTTTTGTCTGAACTTCTTAACGGTTAATTTTCGACCAGGAAACTCATTTGAGTGACTTAAAAACATATCCAATCGAATCACAAATGTCGATTTAACATAAGAAATAGTTTAACTGAAATCGAGCTCAATTTAATCGATAAACCTTTCGATAGTCGATCGGAGCGAGGATTTTTAAAATTCCCTTCTATTTAAATTGGTAATTAAATCTGTTGGCGACTACTAACTACGATTTAACTACGGTTTGCCGCATTTTTTGTAATGACTGTTTTATTTCACAGGTGGAAAATCTTGTTTAACGAGCGTTTCAAGGAGATGGCAGCAGCAGCTTAAATCTTGTATAATCTGAACCCGCCGATAGTTGTGTTTTATGGCCGTAGGACTTGTTCATCCTCATGAGGTAAGAAAACTTTCCTTTTAAGGTACACGAATTTTTGATTCTTGCGTATTATCCCGTCGGCTGTACCGCTTAATCAAAAACGTCATCAAAACCCATTGAATTTTCTATTGGTGTGCCGTTGAATTAAACGGCTTCTGCAATTTTTGAACCTAATAATCTATTGTTTTTTGTAGCATGTACTATAGGGTGTATCGGAAAAAACTTTTTTTCGATTTTGATGACGTAATAGTTTGATGGCAACAGCTGGTAGCAATTGTTGTTGACGTGTTTTTTCTGCTCTTGAATTTTCTATTTATATTTCCATCAAAATAACTTAAATTAACGCTTGACAGCAACTTTATGATAATTTAATGCAAAATTAACTACTGATTTGAGAAAATTAATTATTTTGCTTCGTAATACTATCATCATGGCGTCGGTAAACAAGTGCAATATTTGTGAGGATGCTGTGGTTGTGGAGGACTTATTGTCTTGCTCTTGTTGTGATTTGAAATTTCATTACAGCTGTACTGGTTTTACGAGTGCACAATTCAAAAAGCTAACAAATTATAAGAAGTCGAAATGGACTTGCTTATCGTGCAGTAGGGTGGGCCGAAAAAAACTTTATTTTATTTTGAAACGCTATACCACGGAAAACTTGCCTCTGGGGTAGAGAAGTAAAATGCAACAAAAATTTTTAAAATCGGTTAAAAATTGCAATAGCGCATTGCACCTAAAGTTTGAAAAAAAATAGGCTATTTTCATTACTTTTCAAAAAAATCAAATTTAATCAAATAACTTTTATAAAAAGTATCTAAAGGCATGTAATAGAATAAAAATGTGGAGAAAACATATTTAATTGAAAAAAGGTGGTATTTTACAATTAATTGGTAGTATAACATCTAAAAATACACGTTTTTACCAGAAATTTACATATTTCGTATGAAGCAAAAAAAATTTTGAAAAACAATTTTTCATTACTATACTACCTTTCTAGCTATCACTTAGTAACCCCCTTAACAGTTAAAACATTTTTTACAGTTCGCTTCACGATCGGAGCTCGCTCGTTGCACAACAAACCGCATCACTATCTCTCGCCGATATAAAAACTTATTTTATATTTTGAAACGCTATACCACGGAAAACTTGCCTCTGGGGTAGAGAAGTAAAATGCAACAAAAATTTTTAAAATCGGTTAAAAATTGCCTTTGTACATTGGTCCTAAAATTTGAAAAACTATGCTATTTTCATAACTTTTAAGGGGAGTTAGTACCTTGTAAACCAAGCGTTGTTTGAAAAAACATACTTTTTTCGATTTCTCATAAACAAAAAAGTTTTGTATATTTTAGCATGCAGTTTTCACAGAATGTAGATAACAGTATAGGGATTATAAAACTGCAGTCAAATATCTAATTAAACAGACCAATTTTTCATAAATCTTGTAGGAACTTGTACCTTTTCTTTGTTTTGAAATTTGCTCGGCTAACTTTCCGGCATGATTATTTTTTTTATATCGCATGAAAAACTAAAATTTTTGAACCTAATTGGAGCAAATGAATGCATTAAAGGTATGACCCTTGGATATTGAAATATTTGCAGTAGAAATTTTTTTAAAAATTAAAAACTTTGGAATGTATGAAATTTTGAAAAAAAAATGCTTTATGGGTTCATAAATAAAAAAATATAGATCCTGTACACTTTTCCAAGGCTCATACAATAAAGATCTATGTCCAGAATAAGCATATAAAATTTCAGAACTCTATGTCCAATAGTTTTTTTTTAAAGTTGCCGGAAAGTCTAAAAATTTGAAACCGAGAAAAACGCGTTGAAAGATAAAACTTTGTTTTTTTTTAAAACTATAAATTATTTACACAAATCAAATATTCAGAGAACACATGCATATAATTGTAATAGCCACATAAAATTTCACAACTCTAGGTCTGTTGTATTTTTACAAAAATTGTGAGAAAAATTTAAATTTTGAAAATTACAAATGCTCGGGACGAGATAACGAGAAGCTGGTATTAAGATATATTATAGATATATAGATCCTGTACACTTTTCCAAGGCTCATACTATAAAGATCTATGTCTAGAATAAGCATATAAAATTTCAGAACCCTATGTCCAATAGTTTTTTTAAAAAGTTGCCGGAAAGTCTAAAAATTTGAAACCGAGAAAGAGACGTTGAAAGAAAAAACTTTGATTCTTTTTTTTAATTATAAACTATTTGCACAAATCAAAGGTTCAGAGAATCAATTACAAAGTTTTAATCTGACACAAAAAATTTCACAACTCTTGGTCTGTTGTATTTTAATAAAAATTAGGGGAAAGTCTAAACTTTGAAAATAAAAAAATGCTCGCAATGAGAGACGTCGTTTTTTAAAATCTTGAAAAAATACAATTCAATAAACCTTGGCTTTTAAATTAAAAGAAAACTCAACAGTTAGCTTAGCTCTAAATTTATGGGATTTTCTATTAATTTAACTATCAATTTGTTTAAATTACATTGCTTTTAAATGAAAGAGAGACGATGCATATATGCAACGACAGGAGCACTAAATGTAATAAAATAGCAAATACCTGGTTGCAAATTAATAAATATATTGCATAAAGGGTGTTTCAGAAGGATTTAGTAAAATTAAACAATTTAATTACTATGAAGACGAAGAGTCTTTATTCAGAAGTTCCATTTCATGCTCCATTCACAAAAACAAGAACTTCATCAATGCTTCTTAAAAATATTTTTTGCAAATAAATATAACTTATTTATTAAGTTTTTTAATTTACTTGAAGTTTTTAAATTTAATATGAGTAATAATAACATATTAATGTCGAATTATACTTATATTTAATGCTAGTTAAACATCTTTTAGCACTTCAAACAATCGCCACAACAAAAAAACACATTTTTTAGAAAAAAAATAATACACACGTGCATAAAATATGAGTTGTGTTGAGTAGTATCTTTCCTTCTTTCATGAAATCAATATTTAGTTATAAACAGAGTCTGCATAGTGACTTTAAAAGAAGAAATCTCAATTCGTATTCTGCTTTCAAACCAAAACCAGCAGACACGTGCGTCTGTTTACCGAGCTGTCAAACGAAACGTCACTGTTTTAAATCACGTTTTTTATCACTGTGGGCTTAATTATGGACCGATTTCGATCCGGTTTGTTTTAAAATGATCTAAACACTCTAAATTATTTTTTAAAAATAAATTTGAAAAATCGATTTTTTTGAGGGTTAAAGGTACTAACTCCCCTTAAAAAAATCAAATAACTTCTATAAAAAGTATCTAAAGGCATGAATTAGAAGAAAAATGTTAAGAAAAATATTTAATGGAAAGAAAGATCTTATTTTACAATATAAAGTGCACTATAAGGTTACACTTGGCATTTCGTCTTTTTTTTTCTTCAAAACTCGCATTTTTTGATTGAATTAAAAAGTTATTATTCCTGATGTTGAATAGTATGATTTGTAATAAAATGTAGTCCTTTACTGGTTATTAACTTCTTTTGGTATTTTGAAAGAAGTCTTGATTGAAAAAGTTGGCATTGAAGATCTTGAAAGATTAATAGTTATTATAAACCCATCTCTCTCTAGATTGATGCCCTCTGTGTTACTAATTTTACACAACGTTCGACTGTTTGTGTGTGACATGGGAATCTGTCAAAGTTCCAGTCATTATCATAGACTATAATCTCTTGATCGGTGAATCTTCGTAGTATAGGTGGGGAGAAAGAGAAGCAGTATTCCAGCTAATCTATTAGTCTACGTATGTTCTATATATGGTCAATGTAGTCTGTAACTTGACTTAGAAATTAGAGTAAAATCGTGGAAAATCGTAAGAGTGGAAATATCAGAATTCTGATATTCGACATGACTCAATATGACCACATACATCATAAATTATTTTGCCGCCTAAGTGGGGTTATAATAGATTTTTATTCTTCCCCCAAATATGTATTTAAAATTAAACGGTGATGTAAAAAATTTTAAATCTGGGGCCTGAAAAGTCGATATAGCGAATCACATCAAAATTCGAATATCAGGATTTTGATATTCAATATAATCCTCCATGACCCCAAATATCACAACATAAACAGCAACCGATGTGGGGATAAAATAGATTTATATTCGATCCCCTTAAAAATCACTTAATATTATAGGGTGATGTAGAAATTTTTTATTCTGGCCCCTCTAAGTCAACATAATCATATATCGATGTTCGAATATCAGAATTCTGATATTCGACATGACTCAATACGACCACATACCTCATAAAATATTTGGCTGCTGATGTGGGGTTGTAATAGATTTTTATTCTTCCCCCTAAAATTAATTTAAAATTAAACGGTGATGTAAAAAATTTTAAATCTGGGGCCTGAAAAGTCGATATAGCGAATCACATCAAAATTCGAATGTCAGGATTTTGATATTCAATAGAATTTTATATATGACCCCAAATATCACAGCGCATATGACAACCAATGTGGGGATAAAATAGATTTATATTCGATCCTCTTAAAAATCACTTAATATTATAGGGTGATGTAGAATTTTTTTATTCTGCCCCCCAAAGTCAACATAATATATCTCGATGTTCGAATATCAGAATTCTGATATTCGACATGACTCAATATGACCACATACATCATAAAATATTTATTCGCTGATGTGTGGTTGTAATAGATTTTTATTCTTCCCCCTAAAAATAGTTTAAAATTAAGCGTTGATGTAAAAAATTTTAAATCGAGGGCCTTAAATTCGATAAAGCGAAACACATCAATATTCGAATATCAGGATTTTGATATTCAATATAATCCTTCATATGACCCCAAATATCACACCATAAACAGCAACCGATGTGGGGATAAAATAGATTTATATTCGATCCCCTTCAAAATCACTTAATATTAAAGGGTGATGTAGAATTTTTTTATTCTGGCCCCTCCTAAGTCAACATAATCATATCTGGATGTTCGAATATCAGAATTCTTATATTCGACATGACTCAATAGGACCACATACATCATAAAATATTTGACCGCTGACGTTGGGTTGTAATATATTTTTATTCTTCCCCCTGAAATAAATTAAAAATTAAACCGTGATGTAAATAATTTTAAATCCAGGACCTTAAAAGTCGAAATAGCGAAACACATTTAAATTCGAATATCAGGATTTTGATATTCAATATAATCCTCCATATGACCCCAAATATCACACCGCATATGACCGCAAATGTGGGGATAAAATAGATTTATATTCGATCCCCTTAAAAATCTAGGGTGATGAATTTTTTTATTCTGGGATCTCTAAGTCAACATAATTTTATCTCGATGTTCGAATATCAGAATTCTGATATTCGACATGACTCAATACGACCACATACCTCATAAAATATTTGGCTGCTGATGTGGGTTTGTAATAGATTTTTATTCTTCCCCCTAAAATTAATTTAAAATTAAACGGTGATGTAAAAAATTTTAAATCTGGGGCCTGAAAAGTCGATATAGCGAATCACATCAAAATTCGAATGTCAGGATTTTGATATTCAATAGAATTTTATATATGACCCCAAATATCACAGCGCATATGACCGCCAATGTGGGGATAAAATAGATTTATATTCGATCCTCTTAAAAATCACTTAATATTATAGGGTGATGTAGAATTTTTTTATTCTGCCCCCCAAAGTCAACATAATCAATTAATCATATCTGGATGTTCGAATATCAGAATTCTGATATTCGACATGACTCAATAGGACCACATATATCATAAAATATTTGGCCGCTGACGTGGGGTTGTAATATATTTTTATTCTTCCCCCTGAAATAAATTAAAAATTAAACCGTGATGTAAAAAATTTTAAATCCAGGACCTTAAAAGTCGAAATAGCGAAACACATTGAAATTCGAATATCAGGATTTTGATATTCAATATAATCCTCCATATGACCCCAAATATCACACCGCATATGACCGCAAATGTGGGGATAAAATAGATTTATATTCGATCCCCTAAAAAATCTAGGGTGATGTAGAATATTTTATTCTGGGATCTCTAAGTCAACATAATCATATCTCGATGTTCGAATATCAGAATTCTGATATTCGTTATGACTCAATACGACCACATACCTCATAAAATATTTGGCTGCTGATGTGGGGTTGTAATAGATTTTTATTCTTCCCCCTAAAATTAATTTAAAATTAAACGGTGATGTAAAAAATTTTAAATCTGGGGCCTGAAAAGTCGATATAGCGAATCACATCAAAATTCGAATGTCAGGATTTTGATATTCAATAGAATTTTATATATGACCCCAAATATCACAGCGTATATGACCGCCAATGTGGGGATAAAATATATTTATATTCGATCCTCTTAAAATCACTTAATATTATAGGGTGATGTAGAATTTTTTTATTCTGCCCCCCAAAGTCAACATAATCATATCTCGATGTTCGAATATCAGAATTCTGATATTCGACATGACTCAATATGACCACATACATCATAAATTATTTTGCCGCCTAAGTGGGGTTGTAATAGATTTTTATTCTTCCCCAAAAAATGTATTTAAAATTAAACGGTGATGTAAAAAATTTTAAATCTGGGGCCTGAAAAGTCGATATAGCGAAACACATCAAAATTCGAACATCACGATTTTGATATTCAATATAATCCTCCATATGACCCCAAATATCACACCAAAAAAAGCAACCGATGTGGGGATAAAATAGATTTATATTCCATCCCCTTAAAAATCACTTAATATTATAGGGGGATGTAGAAATTTTTTATTCTGGCCCCTCTAAGTCAACATGATCATATCTCGATGTTCGAATATCAGAATTCTGATATTCCTCATGACTTAATATGACCACATACATCAAAAAATATTTGGTCGCTGATGTGTGGTTGTAATAGATTTTTATTCTTCCCCCTAAAAATAATTTAAAATTAAGCGTTGATGTAAAAAAATTTAAATCGAGGGCCTTAAAAGTCGAAATAGCGAAACACATCAAAATTCGAATATCAGGATTTTGATATTCAATAGAATTTTATATATGACCCCAAATATCACACCGCATATGACCGGCAATGTGGGAACAAAATAGATTTATATTCGATCCCCTTAAAAATTAATCAATATTGTAGGGTAATGTAGAATTTTTTTATTCTCACCCCTCCAAAGTCAACATAATCATATCTCGATTATCGAATATCAGTATTATGATATTCGACTCTACTCAATATGACCACATACATCATAAAATATTTGGGCGCTGATGTGGGGTTGTAATAGATTTTCATTCTTCCCCCTAAAAATAATTTAAAATTAAGCGTTGATGTAAAAAAATTTAAATCGAGGGCTTTAAAAGTCGAAATAGCGAAACACATCAAAATTCGAATATCAGGATTTTGATATTCAATATATTCCTCCATGTGACCCCAAACATCACACCGCATATGACCGCCAATGTGGGGATAAAATAGATTTATATTCGATCCTCTTAAAAATCACTTAATATTATAATGTGATGTAGAATTTTTTTATTCTTCCCCACAAAGTCAACATAATCATATGTCGATGTACGAATATCAGAATTCTGATATTCGTCATGATTTAATATGACCACATACATCATAAAATATTTGGCCGCTGATGTGGGGTTGTAATAGATTTTTATTCTTCCCCCTAAAATTAATTTAAAATTCAACGGTGATGTAATAAATTTTAAATCTGGGGCCTGAAAAGTCGATATAGCGAATCACTTCAAAATTCGAATATCAGGATTTTGATATTCAATATAATCCTCCATATGACCCCAAATATCACACCGCATATGACCGCAAATGTGGGGATAAAATAGATTTATATTCGATCCCCTTAAAAATCTAGGGTGATGTAGAAATTTTTTATTCTGGCCCCTCTAAGTCAACACAATCATATCTCGATGTTCGAATATCAGAATTCTGATATTCGACATGACTCAATACGACCACATACATCATAAAATATTTGGCCGCCTATGTGGGGTTGTAATAGATTTTTATTCTTCCCCCTAAAATTAATTTAAAATTAAACGGTGATGTAAAAAATTTTAAATCGTGGGCCTGAAATGTCGATATAGCAAATCACATCAAAATTCGAATGTCAGGATTTTGATATTCATTATAATCCTCCATATGACCCCAAATATCACACCACATATGACCACCGATATGGGGATAAAATAGATTAATATTCGATCCCCTTAAAAATTACTTAATATTATAGGGTGATGTAGAAATTTTTTATTCTGGCCCCTCTAAGTCAACACAATCATATCTCGATGTTCGAATATCAGAATTCTAAAAAGTGTAAACTCACAACTCTCAAGCGTCACCACCAACCGTGGACCGGTTTCGTCCTTGTTAGGACTCATCAGCACGGTATAGGATAGTAACGCAAGAGAGTGGAGGGGAAGTACTAGTCTAGCCGACTATAACTGAAAAAGTGATGACTATTGATTAGTCCTCCACATACCTCCTATACCGTGCTGATGAGTCCTAACAAGGACGAAACCGGTCCACGGTTGGTGGTAACGCTTGAGAGTTGTGAGTTTACACTTATTGTCCGCTTAACCAGCAATAATTGGTGAAATTCTCCTTTCAGAATTCTGATATTCGACATGACTCAATATGACCACATCTCTGTATAAATAAAAGGCTAACGGGCGATGTATATATGTGTGTATGTATGTGTGTGTGTGGGTATGTCCGGGGTAATCTCTTGAAATAGGCCACGGACCGAAACCAAACTCGACGTATAGACGTATTCCGAGTCGGGGAGTAACTTGGGATAGTTTTCAAAGCTTTAAAATCGAATAATTACGAGTAATTAGCAAATTTATAGCCGAAAACGCTTATTTCTCCATTTCTCTACTAGAGTAGATCTGCTCGACTCACTATTGTTAACTAGATTAAAACCTTCAAAAATTAAATATTTTAACAGAAAAAACTCGATAATTGTCCATTTAAAAACTATATCAGTTGTAAAAACATCAAAATAAATTCAAAAAATTTATTTTGAAACGTTACTTTCCCCTATTTTAAGATATTTTCCTTTAAAATTTAAATATTTATGGAAAATTGTAAATTTTATTTTCATGGAAGAGGACTTCAAAACAAAACATTGTTTCAAATGAAGCGGTTCACTAGACTTTAAAATTTACTAGATCTTTTATTATTGTTTCAAATTTGTTATTTTCGTTCACCAGACTCACTAGAAAACATTGCCGAGAATACCGGGAAAAGAAAAATTACCGGGAACACCGGGATATGAAAAATTACCGGGAACACCGGGATAGGAAAAATTACCGGGAACACCGGGATAGGAAAAATTACCGGGAACACCGGGATAGGAAAAATTACCGGGAACACCGGGATAGGAAAAATTACCGGGAACACCGGGATATGAAAAATTACCGGGAACACCGTGATAGGAAAAATTACCGGGAACACCGTGATAGAAAAAATTACCGGGAACACCGTGATAGAAAAAATTACCGGGAACACCGTGATAGGCAAAATTACCGGGAACACCGTGATAGGAAAAATTACCGGGAACACCGGGATAGGAAAAATTACCGGGAACACCGGGATAGGAAAAATTACCTCGAACACCGTGATAGGAAAAATTACCGGGAACACCGGGATAGGAAAAATTACCGGGAACACTGGGATAGGAAAAATTACCGGGAACACCGGGATATGAAAAATTACCGGGAACACCGGGATAGAAAAAGGCATCTGGGATACCGGGATGATTGGTAATTGCTGCTTTAAAAATTATAAATATATTTTGAGAAAACATAATTTAAAAAAATTTATACACTCCACCCGTGCAAGGCCGGGCATATCAGCTAGTCTCTGTATAAATAAAAGGCTAACGGGCGATGTGTGTATGTGTGTATGTATGTCCGGGGTAATCTCTTGAAATAGGCCACGGACCGAAACCAAACTCGACGTATAGACGTATTCCGAGTCGGGGAGTAACTTGGGATAGTTTTCCAAGCTCGAAAATCGAATAATTACCAGAAATTAACGAATTTATAGCCCGAAACGCTTATTTCTCCATTTCTCTACTAGAGTAGATCTGCTCGACTCACTATTGTAAGCGAGATTAAAACCTCCAAAAATCAAATATTTTAACAGGAAAAACTCGATAATTGCCCATTTAAAAACTATATCAGTTGTAAAAACACCAAAATAAATTCAAATAATTAATTTTGAAACGTTAGTTTCCCCTATTTTAAGATATCTTCCTTTAAAATTTAAATATTTATGGAAAAGTGTAAATTTTCTTCATGGAAAACGACTTGAAAATAAAACATTGTTTCAAATGAAGCGGTTCACTAGACTTTTCAATTTACTAGATCTTTTATTATTGTTTCAAATTTGTTATTTTTGTTCACTAGACTCATTAATTTACTAGGAAACATTGCCGAGAACACCGGGAAAAGGAAAATTACCGGGAACATCGGGATAGGAAAAAAAAGTACCGGGATTACCGGGACATAAAAATTACCTCGATCAGCGGGATAGGAAAATTATCGGGAACATCGGGATAGGAAAATTACCGGGAACATCGGGATAGGAAAAGTACCGGGAACATCGGGATAGGAAAATTACCGGGAACATCGGGATTGGAAAATTACCGGGAACATCGGGATAGGAAAAATTACCGGGAACACCGGGATAGGAGAGAGGCGGCTGGGATACCGGGATGATTGGTAATTGCTGATTTAAAAATTATAAATATATTTTAAAAAATTTAATTTAAAAAAATATATATACACTCCACCCGTGCAAGGCCGGGCATATCCGCTAGTACATTATAAAATATTTGGCCGCTGATGTGGGGTTGTAATAGATTTTTATTCTTCCCCCTAAAAATAATTTAAAATTAAGCGTTGATGTAAAAAAATTTAAATCGAGGGCCTTAAAAGTCGAAATAGCGAAACACATCAAAATTCGAATATCAGGATTTTGATATTCAATAGAATTTTATATATGACCCCAAATATCACACCGCATATGACCGGCAATGTGGGAACAAAATAGATTTATATTCGATCCCCTTAAAAATTAATCAATATTGTAGGGTAATGTAGAATTTTTTTATTCTCACCCCTCCAAAGTCAACATAATCATATCTCGATTATCGAATATCAGTATTATGATATTCGACTCTACTCAATATGACCACATACATCATAAAATATTTGGGCGCTGATGTTGGGTTGTAATAGATTTTCATTCTTCCCCCTAAAAATAATTTAAAATTAAGCGTTGATGTAAAAAAATTTAAATCGAGGGCTTTAAAAGTCGAAATAGCGAAACACATCAAAATTCGAATATCAGGATTTTGATATTCAATATAATCCTCCATGTGACCCCAAACATCACACCGCATATGACCGCCAATGTGGGGATAAAATAGATTTATATTCGATCCTCTTAAAAATCACTTAATATTATAATGTGATGTAGAATTTTTTTATTCTTCCCCACAAAGTCAACATAATCATATCTCGATGTTCGAATATCAGAATTCTGATATTCGTCATGATTTAATATGACCACATACATCATAAAATATTTGGCCGCTGATGTGGGGTTGTAATAGATTTTTATTCTTCCCCCTAAAATTAATTTAAAATTCAACGGTGATGTAATAAATTTTAAATCTGGGGCCTGAAAAGTCGATATAGCGAATCACTTCAAAATTCGAATATCAGGATTTTGATATTCAATATAATCCTCCATATGACCCCAAATATCACACCGCATATGACCGCAAATGTGGGGATAAAATAGATTTATATTCGATCCCCTTAAAAATCTAGGGTGATGTAGAAATTTTTTATTCTGGCCCCTCTAAGTCAACACAATCATATCTCGATGTTCGAATATCAGAATTCTGATATTCGACATGACTCTGGGGAGGTTTCGTGGTGCAGTGCTGAGAGCCGGTATTGGGTTTAGAAACTAACTACCTCGATATCTCATGGAAAGGCAGATGAGAGTAGGACGCAATAAATTAGTCAGGAACAAACAGGCAAATATGAAATTAACAGCTTTTTAATACGTGATTATATACACGTCCGCTTGCTTCTGCTGGACGAAACTGGAAAACAAAGTTTATATACACAGGAGGAAAAAATGTTAATTAGGTAGGCGAGCGTCTTCTTCGCTCGCGCGCCTCTTTCGACCGGGAGAAAGATCTCCCGTGCGGCACACGGCAAGGAGAAGAGAAATGCGACGTTTGCAACCCCACAGCTTGGCTGACTTGCGAGGTGGTCGCCGCAACTCAATACGACCACATACATCATAAAATATTTGGCCGCCTATGTGGGGTTGTAATAGATTTTTATTCTTCCCCCTAAAATTAATTTAAAATTAAACGGTGATGTAAAAAATTTTAAATCGTGGGCCTGAAATGTCGATATAGCAAATCACATCCAAATTCGAATGTCAGGATTTTGATATTCATTATAATCCTCCATATGACCCCAAATATCACACCGCATATGACCACCCATATGGGGATAAAATAGATTAATATTCGATCCCCTTAAAAATCACTTAATATTATAGGGGGATGTAGAAATTTTTTATTCTGGCCCCTCTAAGTCAACACAATCATATCTCGATGTTCGAATATCAGAATTCTGATATTCGACATGACTCTGGGGAGGTTTCGTGGTGCAGTGCTGAGAGCCGGTATTGGGTTTAGAAACTAACTACCTCGATATCTCATGGAAAGGCAGATGAGAGTAGGACGCAATAAATTAGTCAGGAACAAACAGGCAAATATGAAATTAACAGCTTTTTAATACGTGATTATATACACGTCCGCTTGCTTCTGCTGGACGAAACTGGAAAACAAAGTTTATATACACAGGAGGAAAAAATGATAATTAGGTAGGCGAGCGTCTTCTTCGCTCGCGCGCCTCTTTCGACCGGGAGAAAGATCTCCCGTGCAGCACACGGCAAGGAGAAGAGAAATGCGACGTTTGCAACCCCACAGCTTGGCTGACTTGCGAGGTGGTCGCCGCAGTACCCCCCTTCCAGTGTCAGCGTACCTGAAAACGGACCACAGGTCTACAGGTTCGACCTGACTTGGTCGTGGTAAAGTCCTTGATGACCGGAGGGATTGCTAGTGCAATGTCCTCCGCCAAGATGTAGGCAGGTTTTATTCTATCTATGGAGACAACAGTGACTCTGTCTCTGATTTGAATTTTGAAGAATTTACCAGTTCTGGAGATAACCGGAAAAGGGCCCTCATAAGGCGGGCTCAAGGGCGGTTTCACAGAGTCCTTACGCACAAACACACTGGCACAAGTAGATAAGTCCATTGGGACGAATATCTTAACCTTGTTGTGCGATGAAGTTTGAGTAGGAGTCAGTTGTTTGATGGAGTCTTTTAGGTTCATTAGGAACTCCGAGTCGTTGATATGACTCGCAACAGGATGGAAGAATTCTCCAGGGAGTCGGAGTGGTGCGCCATAGACCCTTTCTGCTATGGAGCATTTTAGGTCATCCCTGAATACCGAGCGTAGTCCCAGTAATACAGAGGGAAGTACGTCCATCCATCGGTTAGTAAGGGCAGCCTTCAATGCGGATTTCAAACTACGGTGCCAGTTCTCAATTAACCCATTAGATTGAGGGTGGTAGGATGTGGTATGGATATGTTGAATGCCATAACATTTTGTGAACGAGCGAAACAAGTTCGACTCGAATTGTCGACCTTGATCGGTGGTCACTTTTTGAGGGACACCGAATCGACTAATCCAATGAGCATTAAATGCTTTGGCTACCGTATCGCTAGTGATATTAGGCAAAGGTATAGCTTCAACCCAACGAGTAAAACGGTCAATGATCGTCAGTAAATACGAAAAACCTTCACTCGGTGGAAGCGGCCCTACTAAGTCTAAGTGTATGTGTTGGAATCTTTGATTTGGGACTAAAAACTTTTGAGAGGGACTTTTTGTATGCTTGTGAACCTTAGATAGTTGACAAGGGACACAACATTTTGTCCACTCTTTAGCATCCTTTTTTATACCTGGCCACACGAAACGACTACTTAACAATCGTGCGGTTGCTCGCATCCCTGGGTGCGATAAACTGTGCAGTTGTTCAAAAATAACCTTACGGAAACTTTTGGGGATAAATGGTCTAATTTTATTGGTTGAAACGTCACAATATACACTAGCGGAAATAAAAATCCCAACACCAAGAAGGAAAGGAGATATCAAAGTCAAATTTATTTCTATGATTGCACATAGTATCAATGTGAATTGCTTAAAAAATCAGCCTTCCTGGATATTAGGGGGCCGAGAAAAACAGGGAGGAGTGTTGTCTCCATAGGTGTCCATTACCTACGTCACACGTCATGATATTGAGTGACAGGGGCTCTAAATGACTTTTGAGGGATTGGAGGACCATGTTGCCTCCTCAGGTAGTCCAAATTCATATGGTGCACCAGCGGACGTTGCATACCGGGCTAGGTGATTTCTCCTCTTTCTTCGGACATGTTTTGTGAGCGTTAGTTTTTACGAACGGATAGGCCAGGGTAAAAATGCAACATAGGGGGTTAAGAAGAAAGCTTGGACATTGCACAAAACATGTGTTTGTGCATTTTTCTCTTAAAATTTGTCCCCAGGACAGGTCTGAAGGTAAGGACGGACAACCGGCTAAAAAACCTTAATGAAGCAGCTCTGGTTGGCCCAAGTACCGGTAGATCATACTGAGGACAAGCGGCAGTGGGATGGATGTCGTTTGCAGTACTGCGGATTGTCCGTTCGGTCCGCATGGCTTCTTACAGCTTTGGCTATAAACAATGGGCTGAAAATGGGCCTTTCTGTTTCCAACAGTGCACGAAATAAGGAAATGAAAATCCCAATTTCATTACGTTGTGTTTATGAGAGAATCCTGATTCGGTTTGGAGCACCACCACCTTTGGGTATGAGTTTGAAGACACAATGGAGAGAGCGCACTCAGCTGATGATTTTCTAATCGTTCCACGGAGTGGTGATGCAGGGTAACGGAGTGGGGATGCATTGGATTCCATTTCTGCAACTCCTGAGAATGATTCACCAGTACTTTTTCCAACCAGAGCTGCGTCATTGAGATTTTGCAGCCGGTAGACCGTCCTTACCTTCAGACCTGTCCTGGGGACAAATTTCAAGAGAAACATGCACAACCACATGTTGTATGCAATGTCCAAGCTTTCTTCTTAACCCCCTAGGTTGCATTTTTACCCCGTCTTTCCCGTTCTCTAGAACCAACGCCCACAAAACAAGTCCGGTCAATAGGGAGAAATCACCTAGCCCGGTATGCAACGTCCGCTGGTGCACCATATGAATTTAGACTACCTAAAGAGGCAACATGGTTCTCCAATCCCTCAAAAGTCATTTAGAGCCCCTGTCACTCAATACCATGACGTGTGACGGCGGTAATGGACACCTATGGAGACAACAGTCATCGCCAATTTTCTCGGCCCCCTAACATCCGGGAAGGCTGATTTTTTAATCAATTCACATTAATACTATGTGCAATCATAGAAACAAATTTGACTTTGATATCTCCTTTCCTTCTTGGTGTTGGGATTTTTATTTCCGCTAGTGTATTTGGGTGTCTGATTCAGGTAAAGTTACTAACTTTAAGTTAATGTCAGATTCATTGGGAGAATTAAGGAAATTTTTTAATTCATGGTCTTTTTTTTGTTCTTTAGAAATCTCCGAGTAATTGATCGTGCTTGGAAACGTAATTGTCTCAACCCTAGACAAAATATTGGCCGCAGTATTCTCAATGCCTTTTATAAATTGTATATCGGTTGAAAACTGGCCAATGTAGTCAAGATGTCTAACTCTCCTAGGTGAGAACTTCTCAGAGTTTTGAGAAAACGCAAACGTTAGAGGTCGATGATCTGTAAAGATCGTGAAGGGTCGGCCCTCCAACATGAACCTGAAGTGTCTAATAGACGCGTAGATGGCGTATAATTCGCGGTCAAACGCGGGCCACTTTTGTTAAGAAGGTAAAAGTTTGGTTGAATAGAAAGCCAATGGTTCAAGGTGTTTGAAACCATTTCTAAATGCTTCCTGACTCAGAGTGCTTCCTATAGCTGTGTTGCTAGCGTCCGTAAACAAGCACAATTTAGCTTCGGGGTTCGGGAGAACCAAGAGAACTGCGTTAGCTAACTGGCGTTTGCAATTATCAAATGCCTCTGTAGTTTCTTTAGTCCATTCTAGAGGTTTTTTGCTCTTAACTTTAGGACCTTTTAATACACTGCTGGCCATCCAAAATGGTACACCAAGAAGGAAAAAAGATATCAAACCCAAATTTATTTCTATGATTGCACATAGTATTAATGTGAATTGATTAAAAATTCAGCCTTCCTGGATGTTAGGGGGCCGAGAAAATCAGTGAGGAGTGTTGTCTCCATAGGTGTCCATTACCGCCGCCCCACACCATGGTACTGAGTGAAGGAGGCTCTAAATAAGCTTTGAGGGATTGGAGGACCATGTTGCATCCACAGGTAGTCAAAGTTCGTGTGGTGCACCAGCGGACGTTGCATACCGGGCTAGGGGATTTCTCCTCTTTCATCGGATATGTTTTGTGGCGTTGGCTCTTAAGAACGGGTAGGTCAGGGTAAAAATGCAACATAGGGGGATAAGAAGAAAGCTTGGACATTGAGTTCATCATTTGGTTATGCATTTTTCTCTTGAGACTTGTCCGCAGGCGAGGGTTGAAGGTAAGAGTAGAAAACAGGTTGTAAAACCTCAATGCTGCAGCTCTGGTTGGTCATTGTGCCGTTAAATCATACTGAGGAGGTGTGGGAGTGGAATCCAATGCTTCACTACCTCGTTACTCTGCGTAAAGAAGAAATCTGACGATTACAAAATCAACAGCCGAGTGCTCTCTTTTCTCGCTGTCGTAAAGTCATCTCCAATGATCGTGGTGCTCCAGACCGCATTGGGATACTCTCATAAACTCTGTGCCATCACATTGAGATGTCCATTTCATTATTTAGTGCACTGTTGCCAACGCCAAATCATTTGTTGAAGATTGGAATTTTTCTGAAGCTATGCTTGCCAAACGGGCAGTCCCCTGCACTGCAAACGACATGCATTCCCCTCCAACACTTCCTCAGTATGATTTACCTGCACATTGACCAGCCAGAGCTGCAGCATTGAGGTTTGACAACCTGTTGTCTACCCTTACCTTCAACTCTCGCCTACGGACAAGTCTCAACAGAAAAATACACAACCACATGATGAACGCAATGTCCAAGCTTTCTTCTTACCCCCATATTTGCATTTTTACCCTGACCTAGCCGTTCTTAAGGACCAACGCTCACTAAACATGCCCGGTGAAAGAGGAGAAATGCCCTAGCCTGGTTTGCAACGTGTGCTGCTGGACCACATGAACTTTGACTACCTTGGGACGCAACATGGTCCTCTAATCCTTCTAAGCCCAATTTGAGCCTCTTTCACTCAATACCATTGCGTGGGACGGTGGTAATGGACACCTATGGAGACAACACTCTTCACCGATTTTCTCGGCCCCCTAACATCCAGGAAGGCTGAATTTTTAATCAATTCACATTAATACTAAGTGCAATCATAGAAATAAATTTGGGTTTGGTATCTCTGTTCCTTCTTGGTGTACCATTTTGGATGGCCAGCAGTGTAGTTCATTAAGGGGTGCTTGGATTTGAGCAGCATGTGGTATACAACGTCTATAATAATTGAGTAACCCCAAAAAACGTCTCAGACCTTTGACATTAGAGGGTTGTTCATAGTTTAAGATTGGTTCAACTTTAATTGGTAACGGTTTGATACCCTGCTCATTAACCAGAAATCCTAGGAAGGGCAATTCCTCAACACCAAAAATGCACTTGGTTAAATTTATCCTAATGCCATATTGGGAAAGTCTGCTAAATACGGTTTCTAAGTGGGAATAATGTTCTGTATCTGATGAACTTGCAACTAAAATGTCGTCCAGATACGCGAAAGTGAAATTTAATCCCTGCAAAACCTCAGAAATGAATCTCTGAAAAGTTTGTGCGGCATTGCACAACCCAAAGGGTAAAAAGGGGAATTCAAATAACCCAAATGGTGTAGTGATCGCGGTTTTAGGTATATCATCTACATGAACGGGTATTTGATGATACGCGCGTACAAGGTCTATTTTAGAAAACACCTTATTACCATAAAGTTCATTCGCAAAATCATGTATGTGGGGCAAAGGAAATCTATCCGGGATTGTAATGCGATTTAAGGCGCGATAATCACCGGTGGGTCTGAACTCAGAACTATTTGGTTTTGGAACCATATGGAGCGGGCTAGACCAGGGGTCGGCAACCTGCGGCTCGCGAGCCGCATGCGGCTCTTTCGATGTAAAGTTGCGACTCTCCAGTTGAATACGAAAAAGTTACTAATTTACTATCAAAACTTTTAAAAAATCAGAAAATATATTTTCAAGTTCTCAAGATGAATCAAATTCAAAACTCTACTTTTAAGGATAAGAATTCCAAACAATTTCTGGGGGAGAACTCCTAAACACTCCTAAAAATTTTGGAATGTGTGCTGATTTTCCTTGAAAATTATGTGACTTATGATCCTTAGTGATCCTTATTTGGTCGTTACAGAAGTACTAAAAACTAATTAAAACACTATTATTAGGGGCAAATTTCCAAAATTTTTCTGAACTGGGATCCACACCCCCCTCAAAATTTTGCTGTTTATTATAACTGTACTATTTTTCCTTGAAAATTCTGCCACTTAAATAATGAGAGGTGCTCTTAAGGTGTAATGGAAAAAGACAAAAATGAGCTAAAACGCGATTTTGAAGGGGAAATTTCCAAAAAATTTTCTGAAGGAGAACCCCCAGACCCTCTAATTTTTTCTGGAATTCACATTGTTAACAAAATTTTGAAATTAAGTTCTCTAAAATTATTTCATAATGTGTACGTAAGTCATCCAAAACTTGATGTAAAAAAGTTTCCTACCCGAAAGTAGGTAGTACCCCAGAAAAAATGTTGGGATTAAATGCTCCCCACCGAAAATCACCCTCCCAATCTTAAATTAAATATACATTATAAGCTTATACTATGACATTGAAGCAAAAAAAATTAGTGGCTCTTTAAAAACTGGGAAATTTTGTAAACTGTACTTTTGGCTCTTCCGTTTCAAAAGGTTGCCGACCCCTGGGCTAGACCAATTTGATTTACTAGGTCTACAAATACCTTTTTCGACCATAAATTGAAATTCCTGTTTTGCTGACTTATATTTAGAGGGATGTAGTCGACGAGGTCTAGCTGAAACTGGTTGCCCCTTATTCTCAATTCTGTGCACAGTATTGTGTTTAACCACAAGATCCGAAGGATATGGTTTGGTTATATCACAATACTTTTGAAGTAATTCCTTATACTTAGTATCATTAGAAATCAAGGTAATTTGGGAAAAGTTTTTAGCAGTTACTGACCCAGAAGCTGTCAGAGATGTTATAGAATCTTTAAGACAACCATTACCCAAATCTATGAGCAATCGGAAATGCTTTATGAAATCAGCGCCGATGATCGGCTTAGTAACATCAGCTATAACGAAAGGCCAAACAAATTTTCGTCTCAAACCCAAATTAACACTTAAGTTTTTAACACCGTAAGCCTTTATTGCTGATCCGTTAGCGGAAAACAGCTTAATGTTAGCATTTTCCTGGTTTGTAATTATTTTAGGACGTGGAAGGGCACAAATATCACTACCTGTATCGATCAAGTACTCAAGACCATTTTGACAGTCTTTAACAAAAAGTCGACGCTTACTATTGGATATTTCCTCCAAGTCACCACGCGTCGAGAGATGGGACTTGGAAATTAGTTTTCCTTATAGAAAGGACAACCTGGGAGACATTTGTGAGCCTGATCCTTATACTTTTTGTGGTACCAACAAGTAAGATCATCATTAGTTTGAGAGGGAGTATTTGATCTCTTTCGATCCCTACCACGACTAAAGTTGCGACTATTAGATCGTAAGCGAATGAGTTTATTAACCTGCTTAGTTAGGTTATCAATTTGTTCCTGTAACTTAGTAATTTGAGATTTAGTGTCCGTTTCGATAGAAACTATATGGCTTCCCTGGTTATTATCGGTCACTTCCTGAATTTTATCAGTCATCAAAGCCAAGGAATCAAGTGATTCATCCGATATAGAAAGTATAGCCTGAGCATTTTGTGGAAGTCTTTGTAACCAAAGTGTTTTTAAGAACTTATCATCTAACTTATCACCTGCTAATCCCTTCATTTTACGGAGTAGGTGTGAAGGTTTATCATCACCGAGAGTAAGGTCCGAAAGAAGGTTCTTAATTTTCTTTTGCTCCGAATCGGTAAACTCACTAATTAACCTTTTTTTAAAGTTTCATATTTATCACTTGAAGGTGGATTGACAACAACATCACTAACGAAGTTAAGAATGTCTGAACTCAATGTTGATACAATATAATGAAACTTAGTATTGTCATTAGTAATGTTTGACAAGTTAAATTGAGATTCTATACTAGAAAACCATAACTCTGGATGTTTATCCCAAAATTGAGGTAATTTAACACCTACCCTATTAATTTCAGCAGAAGGAGGAGTTATTACGTTCACCGAAGTGTTTGCAAGTGTTGTTTCAGTTGTAGTTACTGGCACCACGGGAACCTGTTTATCTTTATCATCCGCCATTGAAGGACAACCCGAAACAAACTGACGGTAAAATTCAATAGAATAATGGACGACTCACCAAAAGTATGCGTAGCTGCTCAAGTTCCGGAGCTCAGTCGTCAGAAGTCCATGCTCAATGTTGTTGGCCAAAGGTCACCAGTGGGGAAGTATCGTGGTGCAGTGCTGAGAGCCGGTATTGGGTTTAGAAACTAACTACCTCGATATCTCATGGAAAGGCAGATGAGAGTAGGACGCAATAAATTAGTCAGGAACAAACAGGCAAATATGAAATTAACAGCTTTTTAATACGTGATTATATACACGTCCGCTTGCTTCTGCTGGACGAAACTGGAAAACAAAGTTTATATACACAGGAGGAAAAAATGATAATTAGGTAGGCGAGCGTCTTCTTCGCTCGCGCGCCTCTTTCGACCGGGAGAAAGATCTCCCGTGCAGCACACGGCAAGGAGAAGAGAAATGTGACGTTTGCAACCCCACAGCTTGGCTGACTTGCGAGGTGGTCGCCGCAACTCAATACGACCACATACATCATAAAATATTTGGCCGCCTATGTGGGGTTGTAATAGATTTTTATTCTTCCCCCTAAAATTAATTTAAAATTAAACGGTGATGTAAAAAATTTTAAATCGTGGGCCTGAAATGTCGATATAGCAAATCACATCCAAATTCGAATGTCAGGATTTTGATATTCATTATAATCCTCCATATGACCCCAAATATCACACCGCATATGACCACCCATATGGGGATAAAATAGATTAATATTCGATCCCCTTAAAAATTACTTAATATTATAGGGTGATGTAGAATTTTTTTATTCTGGCCCCTCCTAAGTCAACATAATCATATCTCGATGTTCGAATATCAGAATTCTGATATTCGTCAGGATTTAATATGACCACATACATCATAAAATATTTGGCCGCTGATGTGGGGTTGTAATAGATTTTTATTCTTCCCCCTAAAATTAATTTAAAATTCAACGGTGATGTAATAAATTTTAAATCTGGGGCCTGAAAAGTCGATATAGCGAATCACTTCAAAATTCGAATATCAGGATTTTGATATTCAATATAATCCTCCATATGACCCCAAATATCACACCGCATATGACCGCAAATGTGGGGATAAAATAGATTTATATTCGATCCCCTTAAAAATCTAGGGTGATGTAGAAATTTTTTATTCTGGCCCCTCTAAGTCAACACAATCATATCTCGATGTTCGAATATCAGAATTCTGATATTCGACATGACTCAATACGACCACATACATCATAAAATATTTGGTTGCCTATGTGGGGTTGTAATAGATTTTTATTCTTCCCCCTAAAATTAATTTAAAATTAAACGGTGATGTAAAAAATTTTAAATCGTGGGCCTGAAATGTCGATATAGCAAATCACATCAAAATTCGAATGTCAGGATTTTGATATTCATTATAATCCTCCATATGACCCCAAATATCACACCGCATATGACCACCGATATGGGGATAAAATAGATTAATATTCGATCCCCTTAAAAATAACTTAATATTATAGGGTGATGTACAAATTTTTTATTCTGGCCCCTCTAAGTCAACACAATCATATCTCGATGTTCGAATATCAGAATTCTGATATTCGACATGACTCAATATGACCACATACATTATAAAATATTTGGCCGCTGATGTGGGGTTGTAATAGATTTTTATTCTTCCCCCTAAAAATAATTTAAAATTAAGCGTTGATGTAAAAAAATTTAAATCGAGGGCCTTAAAAGTCGAAATAGCGAAACACATCAAAATTCGAATATCAGGATTTTGATATTCAATAGAATTTTATATGACCCCAAATATCACACCGCATATGACCGGCAATAAGGGAACAAAATAGATTTATATTCGATCCCCTTAAAAATTAATCAATATTGTAGGGTAATGTAGAATTTTTTTATTCTCACCCCTCCAAAGTCAACATAATCATATCTCGATTATCGAATATCAGTATTATGATATTCGACTCTACTCAATATGACCACATACATCATAAAATATTTGGGCGCTGATGTGGGGTTGTAATAGATTTTCATTCTTCCCCCTAAAAATAATTTAAAATTAAGCGTTGATGTAAAAAAATTTAAATCGAGGGCTTTAAAAGTCGAAATAGCGAAACACATCAAAATTCGAATATCAGGATTTTGATATTCAATATAATCCTCCATGTGACCCCAAACATCACACCGCATATGACCGCCAATGTGGGGATAAAATAGATTTATATTCGGTCCTCTTAAAAATCACTTAATATTATAATGTGATGTAGAATTTTTTTATTCTTCCCCACAAAGTCAACATAATCATAACTCGATGTTCGAATATCAGAATTCTGATATTCGTCATGATTTAATATGACCACATACATCATAAAATATTTGGCCGCTGATGTGGGGTTGTAATAGATTTTTATTCTTCCCCCTAAAATTAATTTAAAATTCAACGGTGATGTAATAAATTTTAAATCTGGGGCCTGAAAAGTCGATATAGCGAATCACTTCAAAATTCGAATATCAGGATTTTGATATTCAATATAATCCTCCATATGACCCCAAATATCATACCGCATACGACTGCAAATGTGGGTATAAAATAGATTTATAATCGAATCTCTTAAAAATCACTTAATATTATAGGGTGATGTAGAATTTTTTTATTCTTCCCCACAAAGTCAACATAATCATAACTCGTTGTTCGAATATCAGAATTCTGATATTCGTCATGATTTAATATGACCACATACATCATAAAATATTTGGCCGCTGATGTGGGGTTGTAATAGATTTTTATTCTTCCCCCTAAAATTAATTTAAAATTCAACGGTGATGTAATAAATTTTAAATCTGGGGCCTGAAAAGTCGATATAGCGAATCACATCAAAATTCGAATATCAGGATTTTGATATTCAATATAATCCTCCATATGACCCCAAATATCATACCGCATACGACTGCAAATGTGATGATAAAATAGATTTATATTCAATCCCCTTAAAAATCTAGGGTGATGTAGAAATTTTTTATTCTGGCCCCTCTAAGTCAACACAATCATATCTCGATGTTCGAATATCAGAATTCTGATATTCGACATGACTCAATACGACCACATACATCATAAAATATTTGGCCGCCTATGTGGGGTTGTAATAGATTTTTATTCTTCCCCCTAAAATTAATTTAAAATTAAACGGTGATGTAAAAAATTTTAAATCTGGGGCCTAAAAAGTCGATATAGCGAATCACATCAAAATTCGAATATCAGGATTTTGATATTCAATAGAATTTTATATATGACCCCAAATATCACACCGCATATGACCGCGAATGTGGGAACAAAATATATTTATATTCGATCCCCTTAAAAGTTACATAATATTATAGGGTGATGTATAATTTTTTTATTCTGACCCCTCCAAAGTCAACATAATCATATCTCGATTTTCGAATATCAGAATTCTGATATTCGACATGACTATGACCACATACATCTTATGACAGCTCATGTGAACTAGCGACGGCCAGATCTCAACTTGAGGCAGACAAACAATGATAATTCCGAATCCCGGGCCATCCCCTCAACATTATCTTGCGGAAGAAATTGGTTGGTCGATAGGATGTATTTCCTAATTTGGGATATCCGGTCACTCTTCAAACGTTCTGATAGGTCAATGCAATGGTTTTTACCCTACAACATGTGACCCCTGACGTCAGATGAAAGTATCCCATGGCTTTATAATTAAGCTCCGCCCAGTGGCGGATTTCCAAATGTGCCGCCTATAGGCTGAACCAAAATTTGCCGCCTATATGCTATACATCTTACTTACAAAACTAAACAGAGGTTTCATTTCATTTTTCGGTTGGGGGTCATAGATTTTAAGGGGGTTTGGTACACGCCGTGACAAGAATTTTGGTTTCTTATTTTTTTGGGTGGGGTGCGGTCTAACTGAACGTCTTCTTAAGGTCCCTAGTGTATTTATCCTGAAGTGTTAGATCACTTAAAAGTAATGTTTTATATGAAATATACAATTTTACAATGTAAGCTCGAAGTAAAAATGGGAGGTCTGGGGTCACCCCCAGAAAATTTTCGAAATTTTAATTTTTTCTTAAAGGATTGTATCAGCTCATTTTGAGACCCTTACACAGGGCCGTAACTAGACTTTTTTCGGGGGGGGGGGGTGTTGGCAAAAAATTTTTGGAAATTTAAGTTTAAAAAGCAGATTTTCAACTCGTTGTGGTACACCTAATCCGGATTTCGGACATACATTTTCAAGAATTTAATTAACATTTCGGTAGGATTTTTGTATTTCGACGAACTTTTTGCAGAAAAGTGGTAAATAATAGGGTTCGAAATTCCAAAGGGGGATCTGGGGGTCCTCCCCCAGAAAATTTCTGGAAATTTGACCCTAAAAACAGGATTTTAACTAGTATTAGAGTCGCTTTCCCTTTTTTTACCTCCCTGAGTTCCCACTTCCCCTCCTTCTCATAGTTAGTTCTTATTACTTTTGGGGAGGGGGCTAAATTCTCCTAGCTCCCCTGGATCCGTTAGTGTGATGAGTAGAATAGAACTCCTAACTCACGGCCCCTTTATGATTTCACTCATTTTTAGACTAACCCAAAGAGGACCACTCCTTGTAAGTCCCAATATTTTCAAGGAACGACTGTTATAATAGATTTCAAAATTACAAGGGGGATTAGGGGTTCTCCCCAAGAAAAATTTTGAACCTTAAAAGTTGGGGTTTTATGCACATTTTAAAGCTAATTTTTAAGGAAAAACCGTAAGTAAAAATATGATGTCAAAATTTCCGGGGGGGGTTAAACCCCCAAACCCCCCCCTTGGATACGGCCCTGCCCTTACAGTTCCTTGAAAACCACGGAATTTTCTGGGGGAAAAAGTTTTAAAAACGTCAAACGGGGGCCAGAGGTCCTCCCCCAGAAAATATTTTCGGAAATTTCCCTCAAACTTGTGTTTATCTACTTTTAAACTCTATGGAGAGGAGAGAGCACCAAAAGGGAAAAGCTTCTTGTAGGCAGCATAATTTTCGAGGGGAAAACACTGTATAACAGATATCAAAATTTGAGAGAGGAGTGTGGGAGTTCTCCCCAGACATTTTTGAAAATTGCCCATTAAAGTAGTGTTTTAAATAAAAGTAATAAAAGTAAAAGTAAAAGTAAAGTAAAGTAAAAGTAAAAGTAAATAGTAAAGCTCATTTTGAGACCCTTTGCCCTTTGGAGACCCTAACAAAGAGAACAATTTCTTGTAAACCACAAAATTGCTTTAGTGTTTCATTTCTAGTCTCCTTTTTTTATTCAGAAAAAAATTATGCTGTCAAAAATTTGCCGCCTACAAAAATTTGCCGCCGTAGGCTAAAGCCTAGCTAGCCTATTTAGAAATCCGCTACTGGCTCCGCCCACCAAATTGACAATGAGATCATCAACTTCCCCACAGACGGCCCACAGATTTTGAAGAGCCAAACCAAGCCAACCAACCAATTTTGCGTAACGCAAAAGCGTTCTCAAGCGGTAAGAACGGGAAACTTCCAGTAACGTAATAAGCCTTATAACCTACAATCAAGTTTAGCCTTGCCTCGGCACGTCACGAGAGGCGGGGAAATAGAATCCCAATCTTCCAATACCCTTTTGAGAGTGCAAGATTGAATGAACACGTCACATCCAATCACAGCTGAGACCTCCCGACTCTTCTTCCAATCGTAGATATTTATTGCTGCCTTCCACGATGATATTAGAACCGTGTTGGACCCTGTGCTTACTGCCATTTTCTCTGTGATCTCATGCAACTGATCTAGTTTTGGATACTTTCACCCGGAGAAGGTGACAACTGCCGTAGTTAAGATGGCGTTGATTGGTTTGTCGATAAGTCGTATTACCTAATTTGGGATATCCGGTCGCTCTGCAAACGTTCTGATAGGTCCCTGCAATGTTGTTTTCCCTACGACATGTGACCACTGATGTCAGATGAAAGTATCCCACTCAGAGGAACGAGTTGAGCTTTCAGCCATGATCAGAGACCGCTCTCGAGTAGACAGCAAAGAGGCAAAGGTGAGGCGGCTTCCCACCAACAGCTATACTCACGTTTCCCTTGGCATGTGTCTTGAGAGGCGGAGAAAAGAAGCTCAATCTGATGCCCCTTCGAAAGACACAGATTGAATGAACGCTGTTCCGCTAACGACATAGCAGTGACCTCCTCCACCACTTGTAGGAAACGCTAAGTAAGGAAATTTTTCCCTATTATTGGGTGTTTGTACACTTGAAAAATAAGTTTTGGTACTTGCGTATTATCCCGTCGACCGTTCCGTGACTGTAAAATTCAGCGGCACAGCCATAGAAAAGTCAATGGGTTGTTTACCGTTTTCGGATATAGCGGTACGGTTGACGGGATAATACGTAAGAACCGAAGTGGTAGAAGTGCAATTTTGATTACAAAATTAGTACTTTTCTGAGTTTGGCACATCTGGGATATACGTCGACCAGCCGCCATGTTTACTCACAGCTCTAATTAGATCTATATTGTTGTGTGTCATCATTTGAGCTGTGGGTAAACATGGCGGCTGGTCGACGTATATCTAAGCTGTGCCCTGAGTTTTTGCCTTTGATCTTTGTTTTTAAAGTAACATTGGGCGTTTCTCAAAGTCAAAATGTTTAAAGTGTAAACAATTTAAAGTTTATTTGCTTGTCACCAGGCTTTCTTTTAGTCGTTGTACTTCGTTCACATATGAAAAGTTAATCTAGTTTAAGTGCTATCTTAGGTAGAACATGTCTGAACGAACAGTCTTAGATTTTATCTAGTTAGCGAAAATGGTTTTTACGTATTATCCCATCGACCGTACAGCTGAATCCGAAAACTGTAAACAACCCATTGACTTTTCTATGGCTGTGCTGCTGAATTTTACAGTCACGGAACGGTCGACGGGATAATACGTAAGTACCGCGAAAAGAAACTAGTTTAACTTTAAGCTATTTTCCAGAACTCTCTTAAGGGGACTCGGTACCAAAATTTTGTCAAAATATCGAATTCGAGATTTTGCAATAAAAATGTAGATAATTATTCCCTTAGAATTATTCCTACCAAATTTCATAATGATACGGGGATTCTAAGTGTGAAAATTTTGAGATTTCTGAAGCCTAGATAGTGTTAAGGAGCCTAGTTTTCTATCTTTGAACGGTTGAGAACGTCAATTCAAAAATATGATTATTTCTCATATCAATAAGGGCCCATGTATAAATAGCGTCTTTTTTATCACAATTCACGTTTCGAACTTCCTCCTATCAACCCAACAGGCTTTGTTTTACTGACTTTCCCCTTCCGCGTAGTGACGCACTGGGTTCAGGAAACGTTGCTGTGAAGTATAGCTGTGGTTACGGATGGTGGGTCAAAATTCCAGATCAGGTTCCCGACAGGGTCGAAATCCCGACAAGTCACAATTCCGACAGATCATCAAGCCTTTTGGAGATTTTATTGGATTATTTAATTTAAGGAAAAACTACCTTTTTATCTGCTAAGAACCAAACATCAGATTTAAGGAACATTTTGTTTCAGTTTTTTTAACTAAATTTGTGTCAGGATTTTTTTTGACCCGTCAGGATTCTGACCCAGTCGGGATTTCGGCATCGGAAACTTGATGTGTCGGGATTTCGGCATCGGAAACTTGATGTGTCGGGATTTCGGCATCGGAAACTTGATGTGTCGGGATTTTGAACGGAACCCGTGATTACACATCGTCGCCTTAAAATCAAAAGCTACTATCTCTGAAAATTCACGCAGCTTAGTCGTTCATTCTGCTCGTTTTGTTGGCGTTGTTAAAGGGTTGCTTCTATCCATTGTTAAACTTAAAAAGGGAAAAAATTAAAACTTTGAATCTTAATAATTCTAAAACTAATTCGAATTTTAAAAAAACGAAACGACAATATTTTTGTAAAAAATAATTGTATATGTGTTTAAAATATTGTACTTCTGCCATGATTAGTTTTTCCTTTATAACGAAAAAAGTGTTCCAATTATTTCATTGGCTGCTGCGAAACGAGCTAGATTCAATGTTAATCTTGGCGGTCTGATATCGTAAGCAGGTTGCCATATCAGGGACAATATTTTCTTCATCTTAAAATCAAATAATACGGCCTTCTGGTCTGATTCGGAAATATTCGGAATTGCAAGCGAGAAAGCTCATTTCATTGGTTCGTAAGCGGGACATCATCGAGCTGGTAAAGTGCCAAACCGATCAAATGAGCTCCTGCAACGATCTGAAGTAATTATTATTATTATTTTTTGATTTAGTGGTATTTAATTTGTGGATTTTTTTATGGCTAGTGGTTTGAATTGGCGTCTGATTTTAAGTCGCCAAGGATCCTCGAAGTTTGCCGAAGATAGTAGTTTTTGAGGCTAATGAAGCAAATCCGCGGCCCGTAGATTTTAGTCGCCAAATCTTGGCGATCGCGGTTTGTTTCTGGTCCTTCTCTCTCCTAGAGGTTCTCTCCGACCCCACCGGTTCCTCCATGGCAACCCCGCTGCTCTCTTATCGCTTCTTTCTTCTTAGCCACGCCCGGCCCCGCCTCATCCAAGCTTATCGATGCTGTGTCCTTGGGTTTGACAGCTCCTTGTCAAAAATCAGTGGTTTGAAATTTAAAAATGATTGGGGACCCCGCTTGTTTTAATTTAATTAAGCGTTCTCAATGCTTTTTGCCCCTTGCCATTTCATTTCGCTGTGGATGCTGCTCTAGGGAGGTCGGGAGAATTTTGCTCTGCTGCACGGACAAAGGAGTATGCTTTAACGGTCCATCTTCGGCATTTCAGGTACCAAATTTCTTGGATTTCTCTATGATTGCTAGATTTTCTCAGCTGTGATTCCAATGTTCTCCAAGAGTTATTGCAAATGCAAGTTCGTCTTGGTCAGCAATTTCTTTTGGTGATACCAGTCTCATGAGTACATGCTTCTGGTACGCTGAGGACATGCTGGGGTACCACCAGGGTTAAGGATCTATTTGATTCTTATCCTGCTGAGTACGTGTGGATAGAGCTCCGTCTCACGAGCTGAGAAAATGCTATCATTCATCGAGATGTGCTCGAAATTGTACCCGCCCTAAGAGATGGATCCTCCGGCTGCTTCGGCGTCCGTTGACCAGTAGCGTCTGGAACGTAACGGGGCTTCCTATGAGAGCCGGAAAAATTGGCAGAGATTTGGCGAGAATTTGGCTTCTTTGGAGGTACTGAGTTTAAAAAATGTAATTCCAGCCAAATTGGTGGGCTGAAATGGCGCAGTGGGTAGGATGAACTGTTGCTGTACCAGTGGTCGTAGGTTCGAATCTTAGTGATCGCTTCTTTCATTTTATCAAATTTATGCTTGATTTAAAGAATTTAGATTTTATTTAATTAATAATTATAATTATTTTCATTAGATTTATAGATTTTGAGAAAAGTCGGTTAGTATTTCGGAAAAGTTTTGTAGTTATGATGTGAATATTTTTAAATTTGATAACATTATTTAATTTAATCACATTATTATTTAATTTAATTTAATTTACCAAATTTATACTTGATTTAAAGAATTTAGATTTTATTTAATTTGTTATAATTACACTAGCGGAAATAAAAATCCCAACACCAAGAAGGAAAGGAGATATCAAAGTCAAATTTATTTCTATGATTGCACATAGTATCAATGTGAATTGCTGAAAAAATCAGCCTTCCTGGATATTAGGGGGCCGAGAAAAACAGGGAGGAGTGTTGTCTCCATAGGTGTCCATTACCTACGTCACAAGTCATGATATTGAGTGACAGGGGCTCTAAATGACTTTTGAGGGATTGGAGGACCATGTTGCCTCCTCAGGTAGTCCAAATTCATATGGTGCACCAGCGGACGTTGCATACCGGGCTAGGTGATTTCTCCTCTTTCTTCGGACATGTTTTGTGAGCGTTAGTTTTTACGAACGGATAGGCCAGGGTAAAAATGCAACATAGGGGGTTAAGAAGAAAGCTTGGACATTGCACAAAACATGTGTTTGTGCATTTTTCTCTTGAAATTTGTCCCCAGGACAGGTCTGAAGGTAAGGACGGACAACCGGCTAAAAAACCTTAATGAAGCAGCTCTGGTTGGCCCAAGTACCGGTAGATCATACTGAGGACAAGCGGCAGTGGGATGGATGTCGTTTGCAGTACTGCGGATTGTCCGTTCGGTCCGCATGGCTTCTTACAGCTTTGGCTATAAACAATGGGCTGAAAATGGGCCTTTCTGTTTCCAATAGTGCACGAAATAAGGAAATGAAAATCCCAATTTCATTACGTTGTGTTTATGAGAGAATCCTGATTCGGTTTGGAGCACCACGACGGTTGGGTATGAGTTTGAAGACACAATGGAGAGAGCGCACTCAGCTGATGATTTTCTAATCGTTCCACGGAGTGGTGATGCAGGGTAACGGAGTGGGGATGCATTGGATTTCATTTCTGCAACTCCTGAGAATGATTCACCAGTACTTTTTCCAACCAGAGCTGCGTCATTGAGATTTTGCAGCCGGTAGACCGTCCTTACCTTCAGACCTGTCCTGGGGACAAATTTCAAGAGAAACATGCACAACCACATGTTGTATGCAATGTCCAAGCTTTCTTCTTAACCCCCTAGGTTGCATTTTTACCCCGTCTTTCCCGTTCTCTAGAACCAACGCCCACAAAACAAGTCCGGTCAATAGGGAGAAATCACCTAGCCCGGTGTGCAACGTCCGCTGGTGCACCATATGAATTTAGACTACCTAAAGAGGCAACATGGTTCTCCAATCCCTCAAAAGTCATTTAGAGCCCCTGTCACTCAATACCATGCCGTGTGACGGCGGTAATGGACACCTATGGAGACAACAGTCCTCGCCAATTTTCTCGGCCCCCTAACATCCGGGAAGGCTGATTTTTTAATCAATTCACATTAATCACAATTCACATTCAATTCACATGTGCAATCATAGAAACAAATTTGACTTTGATATCTCCTTTCCTTCTTGGTGTTGGGATTTTTATTTCCGCTAGTGTATTTTCATTAGATTTATAGATTTTGAGAAAAGTTTTGTAGTTATGATGTGAATATTTTTAATTTTTAAATTTGATAAAATTATTTAATTAAAGAATTTAGTATTAATCAATTAAATGTAAAATTTGTTAGAATTTTTTTATTATATTTAAAAACTTTGAGAGTTTTGTGTAGTTATGATGTTAGTGAATAAATTTTGATGTCCGGATGTTCATAATTTTAAATATTTGGGAGAAATTCCATAAACGGGTTTCGCCAAATTTGGCGCCATTTTTTTTTTGGCCCGATGAGGCAACCCGGGCGCAAGAATTTTTCTCCCCGACGTCGAAACCACGGCAACCCTAAAGTTGCGGTCAGAGGATAACCACAACGCCGCGGAAGCTGTTGAGTTGTAGCGTGGCTGCTCTCAACCAGCGGAACGAGTTTCGCGGGCGCTCGGCGTAAGCTCCGCCTACTGGATTTTATTTTCGACCAATGATAATTTTATCGCGCAGTTAAAGGTTTTTCGTAACCGAAGGGATAGGTTTATGAAGTGGGTTTTGGCAACGGGGTGAAGCGTTCATTTACGGGAAAAGGCGGCAGGTTCGAAACACGTGCCAAATTTTATGTGATAAACTGTGATATTTCTCTTGGATATTTCGAAAATTTGGTGAGTTATGCATCCTTTACTAATGCATTTCGGGATCTTCACGATGATGGAAATTCTGTCATCTGCTGATTCCGCAATTAGCATAACAACCTACTTCAGTTGCAAAAAGCATAACTCGCAAAATTTCGAATTGAAAATGCCATTTTAAATTACTTTAATTAACTCAACCTGCCGCCTGAAGAAGAAGAATTTAGCTACAATCGGTCACAGTCAACGGTTTAGCTCAACAGTCAGAGGCTCTACCGACTAGGCTATCGGGACAGACACCTACTGTGGTTATTATGCTTACATTATTGTGCCTTACCTCGGTTAGGTGGTTAAGAATATTCATTTCTCCAAGTGGACTCATGTACACTGACTCTGAAGAAGCTCGTGCTCTGCCAACCGAGCCACTGAGGTCGGGTGATCCGCCTTTTCTCTGTATTACTCTTTCTCACTTTAGCACCAGTTCACACAAAAAGTCAAACTGATTTTACCCCGAAACATGTGAGAGTTGGGATTTTTCCACACCCTCATCAACGCTTTTCATTTCTCTGAACCCGCAGCTTGCCTCAGCCACCCATCTGGACCTCACCGATCAGAGGCTCTACCAACTGAGCTATCGGGACTCTCAGCTACCATGCTTATTATGCTTACATTACTTTGACTAACCTCGGCTGGATGGTGAAGATAATTGTCTTTTACCTGGGCTCGAACCTATTTCACTCAGAGGACCACTACACTACTCTACAGAGGATCATCACTCCACCAACTGAGCCATTAAAGTTGCTTTCTCCGGTCTTACTACCTTAGGTTCCTCATAGAAAAAGACACATACAGAAAAGTTGGTCTGACTTTTCTTGCTATTGTCTCACTTAAAGTGACCTATCAAGTCACAATTACTGGGTTTCTCTCATTTCACCTAGACTCGAACCCGCAGCTTGCCTCAGCCACCCATCAGAGGCTCTACCAACTGAGCTATCGGGACTCTCAGCTACCATGCTTATTATGCTTACATTACTTTGACTAACCTCGGCTGGATGGTGAAGATAATTGTCTTTTACCTGGGCTCGAACCTATTTCACTCAGAGGACCACTACACTACTCTACAGAGGATCATCACTCCACCAACTGAGCCATTAAAGTTGCTTTCTCCGGTCTTACTACCTTAGGTTCCTCATAGAAAAAAAATTTAGACACATACAGAAAAGTTGGTCTGACTTTTCTTGCTATTGTCTCACTTAAAGTGACCTATCAAGTCACAATTACTGGGTTTCTCTCATTTCACCTAGACTCGAACCTGCAGCTTTCATAGGCCAGTCAAATATTCAATTTCAAATATTAGTTTTCTATCTCCTGTATTTAATTCGTGGTTTTTTGTGTGGGGGGGACACCCCCCAACCCCCCGTTTTCAATCTTTTAAATCCGTAAATCCTTCCGTTAAATCAGTCTTTTAATCCGTTTGCGTTTTATCCCCGTTTGCGTTCACATCTGCGTTTGCGGTCGCGAAGTTGGTCGTTATCAAACTATTACCGTAAATTGCGGTCAGAGTTGCGGTCGCCAAATTTGGCAACCAAACCCGCTTGCGGAATAATCCCCAAATATTTTATATATTTTTTTTCATAATTTTAATATTTTAATATATTAGGGATCGTTTTACTATAGAAATGGACTCTTGAACTTTGAAAACCTACGACCCAACCAAAATATACGGCAATTTGAAACTGGGATAAGAGCTTCGCCAAGTAGCGATTCCTTCGCCAAACATTTGTTGTAAAATTGCTACTCAGCGCATGCGCACAGACTTTCAACTCTCATAGCTTGCCTTGTTTCGTTCTAGCGTCGAGTCCGTTGACCCATCCACCTCAACCTCCGCGGATTCTCCCGTAGCATCAACGTTGTAATCTCCCCGGCGTGACATCAGCAGTTTTTGTTTGGATTGTATCCCCTTTCAACGCAATCGGATTACTTAGAAAAGGTAAGATCGCTGTTTTTAGCGATTTTTCATTAATTTTTCCATTCTGTCGCCAAGCATTTTGCTTGAGAAAAAAATCGCCAAATTCACCTACGGGCCGGATTCGCTTCATTTACCGTTTTTGATTCTAAGGTGACGACATGGAGGCTTTAGGACGCATTCTAAAGATGTTTCAACAAGCCTTCTTTCGAAAGTTTTTAAATGCATGTTTTATTTCACAGGTCTCAACCCACATTCCTGAGTGAATGCATGTTCCCCATGCGGTACAGAGTCGAATTCTTCAATGTTGCTTAACCTATAGATCGTCAATTTTTTATCTGATCCGGCCATTGTATGTCATATAAAGTGATATGTGGCGTTTGACCTTTTCGAGGTAGGAAATTTTTCCATACAAAGGTGTTTGTACACATTAACCTGACAAATTTTTAATTTGTGAATCTTCTAAATTCTTTCTATAACGTATTGAAAATAGATTTCCGATCAGTAAAGCAGTTTTAATAAATGATTGAGCTAATTTAGCGTATTTTCAAGAGTCTGCTTTTAATTGATTTAAATTAATAATTTGTATTAAAAATAGCAGTTTTGGTAAAGTTACCATTTGAAGTAAAATTGAGTTTCTTAGAAAGGCCTTGGCAATTTCAAATGTGTACAAACTCCTTTTCTTGCTTGTCACCTGGATTAGGCTCTTATAACTAGACTTATGTTGAATCTACTACGTCTCTAACAAAGTTGTTCCCATCGCGGTGTCTGAATTTCGAGTGAAACAAAGAACGTCAATTTTAAAATATGATTATTTCGTTAAACCCATGCATAAATATTGTGTTTTTATTCGCATATCGAAATTCCTCCTATCAACCCAACAAGCTTTGTATTTACTCACTTTCTCCTTCCGCGTAGTGACGTATACTGGGTTCAGGAAACGTTGCTGTGAAGTATTGTCGTTATGGTATCAATATTGATCGTATTGGGGAACAAAATACAGGGGTGGAAAATCTGCACCAAACTGCACCCAAATTGGTTACCTGCGCCAAAAATGGGCAAAAATCACATTATTGCGCCAAACTGCGCCAAAAACCCGATAATCCGTTCAATCTGAATCAGTAACCCTGAAAATTCAACTGATAAGAAAAAAAACAATCCTCAGCCACTATGATCGATTCTCTTCCCGCTAGGATCGCTATGAAACGGGGTGGAAATAGGACGATTAGTATCTTGTCTACCGTCGCTTGGCGGAGAAAAACCGGTTTCTCTCCATTGTGGAAGGCAGAGAAAACCGGTTTTCGTCCGAATTCCGACGTAGACAAGTGCGTTGATTTGATTTTTGGCAGTGTTTTTCGGTGATAAGCAGGGTTCGTACGCTCCTTGAAAATTAATTTCATTTTCAAGCACTATGGAAACTCCTTGAATTTGGGTTGTACTCCTTAATAAGTTAAATTTACTTCCCCTATAAAATAGGTTTCAATCCGCAGCGTTTAGTGCGTTGAAAAGTCGAAAATCGCGATTTTTCGCGAAAGTTTCGTTTTTTTTTCGGAATGTTCCGTTCTTCCCGCGAAACGGCCGCGGGTGCTGATTCAAGTTGGCTTCTTCTTGCGTCATTATTGCGAAGTAGAAAAAACAACTTTACCGTGGTCAGAAGCCAACAAGTCCGGTGTAATAGGTAAAATAGGCAGTGGCGTAGCTACGGGGGGGCGGGGGGGGCGGTCCGCCCCGGGTGTCACCCCGAAGGGGGTGACACCCAAACTAGTGAACTTGGCACTTTTTCAAGTTGTATGCTTTCCTTGAAAAAAAATTTTGAATTCACTCTACTAATGAAATAAATTAGGGTTTAACAAAACGGTTTTCCCCCTCAAACTATCTGGGAGAGTGATACCGAAGTCTTCGAATTTTGCCTTAAGTTGGTAAATATGCCTTCCTTGAACAAAAAAAATTGATCATCCTGGAAAAATCATTTGGCTGGCTACTTAAGAGGGGTGACACCCACCCAAGCTTAAAAATTTCGAACGTAGTTTTAAATAAAAACGTAAAAAATATAAGTGTAAGAAATTATTTAAATAATTAACAGTTTTTAGGGGTATGAACTGGGGTGTCACCCATCGAGCTTTATTTAGATGATACGAATTTTCTCGATCACACATAAATGTTTTGAAAAAACCATTAAATAAATAAAAAAAATTATTAAATGAGTTATCAACCCATTTTGAGAGGGGTGTCACCCCTTTGGCTAGGGGACATCAAAGTTTTCCAAGTAGTTCAACAAAACATAAGTTTGTACACTATATTTAAAGATCACATTTCAAAAATTTTTCTAGGGGAAGGCCCCCGGACCCCCTCCTTTGATTACTTGGAACTCTATTAACTGCAATTTTTTATATTAAATTCCGCAAAATGCTAATTTTAACTACAATTAATGTATGAAAAGGCTAGATTGAGCCTATTAAAAATGCTTTAGGAATAATATTTTAGGCCCATCTTGAAAGAAATTTCCCTGTACCCAAATGGATTGAATTATCCGAATATGTTGAAATAAATAAAAGGGGTAGCCCGAAATTCGGACTACGTTGTATACAAAAACATGTTAAAATCCTGTTTTTAGGGTCAAATTTCCAAAAACTTCCTGGTAGAGGACCTCAGACCCTCTTTTGTACTTGTGACTTTGTTTAAAATGCAAATCCCACTTAAAAATGTGTATCCGAAATTCAAGCTAAAGGCCTCAAAACTAGTTAAATATTTGATTTTTGAGTACATTTTTCCAAAATTTTCTGGGGGAGAACCCCCAGACCCCCCTTTGGTAGTTCGAACTCTATTATACACAACTTTTACTATATTTAGAACTTCTTCATGACGAACATTCCGCCTAAAATGTATTAAGAAGCTTCATTAAACCTATTAAATATGCATGAGAGATGCTGAGGAATAATTTTGAGCCCTTCCTGAAATAAATTTCTATATACGGTTTGAACTGAAGAACAACTTACATCATAACTCGCGTTGTTGCAAAATTGGGAAATTAAAGGCAATGGTAAATTAAAACCTTCAATTTTAAAATTTTTAAATGCTAAATTAAATTCCATAAGAACACAAATATAAAATGGGGTTCCACCTGGGTCCCTCAGTTCTAGACTGGAGTCGCAAATTTTAATATTTTTTATAACTGAATTCAAAAAGGGGGTGACACCGAGAGCTTCCGCCCCGGGTGACACCCAGGCTAGCTACGCCACTGAAAATAGGTTTCAATCCGCAGCGTTTAGTGCGTTGAAAAGTCGGAAATCGCGATTTTTCGCGAAAGTTTCGGTTTTTTTTTCGGAATGTTCCGTTGTTCCCGCGACTTTCGTGGACGGCTTTGGGTGCCGATTCAAGTTGTCTTCTTCTTGCGTCATTGTTGCGAAGTAGAAAAAACAACTTTACCGTGGTCAGAAGCCAACAAGTCCGGTGTTCCGTCTAGTGTTCCGGAAATCGGGAAAATAGCTACTTTTCGCGACAGTTCCGTTTTTTCCGGGACTGCTTTTCCTACAGACTTAAGGACGTCTGTTGAAGTTAGCTTCAACGGCGATGCAGAAAAAACAAATTTACTTTGGTCAGACCAGCCTGATAAGTCGAATATGATTTTTTCTCTATTTTATTTAGTATTTTCAACTTAAGAGGATTTTCTTAGTTGTAAATTTCAATGAACGGTCGTTTTATAGCAACTTAATAAGTTGATAATACAGTGGTTTTTTTTAAAAATCTTGTTAGATTATTACCTGTTTTAGGTATCTGATCTGATTCATAAGATTCTAAAAATACCTTCAAAAATAATTTCTTACTTTTTTCTATTTAACTAAAAGTTTTTGACAATATCGTTTTGCAATTCAATTTTTACTTAAATAATTATTCTATTAACTAATTTCCTTTATTTTTATTTGTTTTTAGTTGCATTTTGACTTTTAAAGTGGTTTCAAAAATTGATTCAGGAAGGCAGTGTGTGTTTGAAGCCGTGTAAAAAATTTGTCTTTCTTAAGTTATGTAAAAAAGTACTCCTTGAATTTTAAAAAAAACACTTCTTGAAAACTCCTTGATTTTGATTTCTGAAAATTTGTATGAACCCTGATGCATTATATAAAACCTAACTATTAGATTAGCCTGATGCAGATTCACTGTAAACTGATACGGAAATGAAATTTGCCTTGATACAAAACCACTAAAAGCTGATACAAAAATGCATTTTGACTTGATACAAAACTGCCCTAAAGCTGATACAAAAATCAATTTTGGATTTTCCACCCCTGAAAATAGTTTTTAATTCTTAAAAGTATATTGCCAAAAATTCTGTTGCGCCATATCTTTAATTTGTAACAATTTTTATAGATTTTTTTCTATAGTTACAGCAACTAATTTTAATTTACAAAGACCTGAGAAACAACCTCTTCGAATTTATTTAAAATTTCTTCATAAAATACAATTTTTTTAATTGTTAATTTTGCGAATAAACTTATATGTATCGTACCTAGCGAATTGCTTTTCAGACACTTATTTCAGTAAAACCAAATTTCAATAAAACAAGAATAACATAAAATTTTGAACAAAAACTTTTTTCAAGCATGTCCCACAAAATTGTAAATTCGGTCAAATTCCAGATAGGCAAGATTTAAAACCATCTGATCTTCAAAGAAATTGTTCGGAATTAAAATATTTCATTTCTTTAAATTTGAAACATTAGAAATCCCTCAAGAAATTTGAAAATTTTCCTAAGAACTGCATTGTACTCTTATTTATCAATAGATCAGACAGCTGTTTGACGTTTAAAACGGTTATATTGCGATGAGGCGCGGATCCAGCACGGCTCCAAGGAGGGGGGCACTTTTCCAGACAAGATCCCCTTTTGATACTATTGGGGTATTATTGGGGGTACCTCCACCAGAAAAAGAATTGAAATTTGACGTGTAAAAGTAGGGTTCTAACTCATTTTTAGACACGTTTTGAGTCTAAGGGAGGGGCACTTTTCAACACTATTACCTTCACTTTTTGACCCAAAATGTTAAAATTTTGGAGATTTCCTAAAAATGGGGGGTATGGGGGTTCTCCCCCAGAAAAGGTTTTGAAATTAGACCTGTAAAAGTAGGGGTTTTACTCATTTTGTGAACCTTTTTGGGTCTTCAAGGGGGGGGGGCACTTTCCAGAGCGCCACTCCATTGGATCCGCCACTGATTGCGATTCCCTTTAATAATAAGAACAGTTTAACTGAGAGCTTTAAATGGAAATCCCCTTAACGGGTTTTTTTTTCTCTCCATGTCAGGGTTGTTACTTTTAAAAAACTCGTTGGTACTTACGTATTATCCCGTCGACCGTTCCGTGACTGTCAAATTCAGCGGCACAACCATAGAAAAGTCAATGGGTTGTTGATCGTTTTCGGATTCAGTGGTACGGTCGACGGGATAATACGTAAGAACCAACTCGTTTTAAACAAGTTTAAAACAAAGCAAAAAACCTTGTTTAAAAATTAAAACACATATTTTTAAGTAAGTTGCTCCCTTTATTTAGGCGACAAACTCGCCATTTTCAAGTGTGGATCACCCAGAGCTTAAAAAGAGGGTGTCAAGTATAAGGCTTGGGTGTATACCACCAAATCACCATGACATAGGCAGTACATTACTTGATAAAGAGCACGATGCTATGATGAAAACTAAAAAAAAGTCATTTAAATGAACGAACTGTTTGTGGTGTATTTAAAAGTATAGCTTTATTAATCTAATTTCAATTTGAAAAATCAAATTTAAATTTTTAAAAAATCGGGTTTTCTTAGCATTTCTTTGTCGAGGGGTAAAAAAACAAACAAAGCATGTTTTAAGGTATCCGCCTACCCCTAAAAAGACGAGTTTCGACTTTTTCGTCGAAATATTGGTTCTTGCATTTTCAAGTAGTTTAGACTTTTATCTTTCCAAAACAGTTTTCATTTTACTTGTAGGTGAATTAGAAAAGAAATTACAGCATTATTTAAAACAGATAGTAGTGTGCGATCGTGTACAAATATAAACTTTAAAGCCGATTTTCTCAGAACTAAGTTTTGCATAAAAACCCTCCACTATTTACATGATTACTCAAAAACTATCCAAGATATTCACTCGAAATTTTAACAGTATATTAATCATACTGTTATTAACCAGATGGACCACAGATTTTTATGCAAGTTTATTATTTTTGTTTTTATTCATGTTTTTTTGTTAAAGGGTTGTAGAAATTTGGAAATTTTTCACTTACCTTTACATTTTATGCTGTAAAACAATTACTTTTCAAAATATGTCTAAGAAAATGGTCCAATCTGAAGACAAGTGTTATACAATACTTGTGTCCAAAGGAAATTTATATAGGGGTAATAGTTTTTGGGCAAGAGTGAGAGGGGTTTTATAAAAATTCACTTAAATTTTACACTAATTACCCCATATTTTAGAAAATAATATAATTAATTTTGTTTTTTTAGCATTGATCAATGTTTTGATGTACACTTAAATTATAAATTAAAAAATAATTTTTGTAAATCAAGTATTACAAAAAAATGGTCTCAAAGGTAGGCGGATACCTTAACACGTTCACCTTGGGGCCGATTTTTATGTTTTTCTCGACTTCATGCTGCGCTTCATCTGGCGGCGCCACCTGATAAGGCGTTCTAGTGCGGGCCACAGATGGACCGCGCCGCCCGATGAGAAAGTATAGTGCGGGCCACCGGTGGACCGCGCCGGCGTAAACGTGTTAAAATAAATAAAACATGTTTTTTATTAAGGAAAAACATGTTTTTTTCCAACCCTGCTCCATGTAAAACTAAACACCGTGGTGGGTCCAAGTTTCGCCTTATTAGGGAATATTTAAAGTCACTGAAATATATAAAGACTCTTTAAAAATATAGATTTTGTTTGGCGGCCAGCCCTCTTTGTGAGATGTGCGGCATGGAAACTTTGGAGCTCCTATTGTGCACTTCTCCCGCTAGAGCGTCCTTAGCCTCTAAACTGGCTGGCGAGTCCATAAAGGACATCCTTATTAGGGATAGTCGCTGGTGGCCATTGGCCGCCAGGGTTTATGAGGGACATCCAGGCAAAGCCTCGGACGCTTGAAGTAAGAAGTAAGTAAATACTCTGTTAAGTATCCTTTAAAGCTGTTTTCAAAACGAGGAAATACATCTGGCTTGTATGGTTAGGAATGACTAAAAATTAAGGTGACCATCAGACGTTCTCCTTTTTGTCCGTCCCATCTAAATGTCCCGTTTTTTCATTATGGTCTTGCTTTCTGACTAAGATTCGTCTAGCGAGAAAATGTAAAGGGAAATTACTTTTAATTTTCTTTGGGGTGTATTCTTTTAAAAGTTCTTAATTGGTAGACTGGATTACTCATTTGTTTTAGTTTTTTAAAAATATAACCCCTCTCTAAGGTTTGTGACAGTTTCTTCTCTTCGAAATTATGTTCAAGCAAAAATCAGTCCATCCCAACTGTCAGAAAATAAGTTAAAACTTTATTTTAAAGAGTTGAATTTTCTTGTGATAACCTCTTTACTGATGCCGAAGTTAGCAAATATGCTACCAAAGGTTCTGCTTAAGTTTCAGACAGTTTATCAGCTAGTTATTGCAGAAACAATTTTACGTTTGAGTGGTATAATTTGTGAAATTAAAGGTCAGGCCCAATTTAATTTTTTTAATTAACAGAAAATAAAATTCTTAAAGTTCTCAAAAGTTCTTAAGTTTCAGATAGTTTATCACACAGAGTATAGAGCTTAACAGAGTATTCAGCTTAACAGAGTATTCATCTCCTTAGACGCTAATGGCAACTTTTTTAACAAGGCTTTTCCCATAGACAAACTTCGAGCCAAATAGCCTCCTTTAATACCACGTCATTCCTGGTAATTCTGTCAATCGCCCACTGAAGCTGTCACTCAAATCCAAATTGGAACTGGAGGGAAAAAAACAACACCGATGAAATTTAAATTCTGCTTGATAAAAGTTCCATATCCAATCAAGAATCACTTTCGCATTTCGCCTTCTCTGATTGGCTGCTTGTGAAATTAATTATAATCTGGGAGCAGGAATTAAATTAAGTACCTGAAGAGGGAAAACTCCCGTTTGGAATCTCTAAACTCTATACTCTGTGGTTTATCAGCTAGTTATTGCAGAAACAATTCTACGTTTAGGTGGTGTAATTTGTGAATTTAAAGGTCAGCCCCGATTTCAATTTTTTAATTAACAAAAAATAAAATGATATGGGGGGGGTTTATTTGTACTTTATTTGACAAGCCCCCCAATTTTTTTTCTATAGTTATTTCTGGTAGAGGGCACTAGAGCATAAAAGGTATCCTTCTAATGTCCCGCTTTTGAGACTGAAAAAAACATTTTCACATGTAATTTATATGCCAAAATTTGATCAAAAATAATTGAATAAAATTTTAATTATTTTTGATATTAATTAATCATTAATTAAAAGGTTTAAAAAATCTTTCTAATATAATATCAAATATGGAGAAATTAAAAAGAAAGTTAAAAATATAGTAATTAAAGTTAAATTTTAAATGAAAATATATTTTAAGAACACTGAATTTTTCATTTTTAAATATACGGATACATTAAGTCAATATTTAAAATAAAAAGCTCTGTTAAAAATTTCTGATGTGCTCTTGAATTTATAAAAACTGCTAAAATCTTTAACGTCTCTAAGAAAGAATCCTTTAAAATTGTTATAAAATAACGAAATGCATTTGGCTTTATGATTTGGCAACAATTAAAAATCCAGTTATCCAAGCAATTCCAATCATTTTCCTGTAGTTTAAAGGTTCCTTATTTCTAATAAGACAGCTGGTTCATTCGCTTTTTTACTAGCTATATTTATGAATATTGAATAATTAAAGACGTTTACACTCAAACCTGTTTTTATGCGATTTTTTTTTGTGCGGTTTATGAAAATTTCGATCAAATTGGGACCAATAATCTTGCTTATCTGGCTACCGAGACATGCAAGTTAGAAACAGTCGTCGCAAAGACTGATTACAGATTACACATGGTAACTGAAAAAAAGTCTATAGGTCAATATATAGAAACTGTTGCTCAGATCAGCTATAGGGTTGGGAATTGTGCGTTACGGTTTGAATATAAAGGGTTTCTCGATTCAGCTATACGGAGGGATATTCGCTACGACCTTATTTACTTATGCGGTCCCTATTTATCGCTTCAAAACTTTTTAATTGTGCTGCGAAAGCTTTTTATTATTGCTACTCGTGAGGTTTTGGGCGAATTCGTTTTTTTTCTTTTTTTTGCGTTTTCTATTCACCGCATAAAACAGGTTTGACTGTATTGTACAAGTTTTTTTTCGTAATTATCATTTGAAAATTTTATGTACTATTTCGTCAAAATGGTGTCAAAAATGACAAGAAAAAATTTCGTGCAGATGTCATTTTGGGATCCCATGGCATTTGCACGAAAAAGTTAGTTTTTTAAATGAACACCTTTAAGTTGGGCTTTACAATAAATTTCGGTTTAAAGGCAAAACTATTGTTAATTTTTGTTGTGGCTGTATATTGTCACAACATCCAATTGAATAGGTAAGACCAGAGTGAACCAGTTGTTTTTTAGACCTAAGGAAATGTCAAAAAATCGTTTTTAAACAGTATTTTCGTTTGATAAGCCAAATGTATTTAAGGTAATTGTTTGAAATTGAAAAAAGTAAAATTTCATAGTATATAAACCATTCTAATCAAGTAAAATCACTTTAAAAAATACCTTAGTTCAAAAAGTTTTCTTGGATTTTAGCAGATATTATAATGTAGTCAACTTACAAAATTTCGTAACATTTTAAGTAAAAGATAAATCACCGTACCTGATCCACTATAGTATACAAAATTCCTTTTTTAAAGAAAAAAATCAGTAAAATTTAAAACTATCTAAAAGTGTTTTCATAGTTTAGAGACATATGTTGTACCTTCTTATACCTCAAATCTATAATAATAAAAGAGCTTTACGGTTCATTCATTCATTCACCGATTCATCGGTTCACCTATCAACGCATAGCAAAATCTACCGGGGCTAAAGAGTCGAAACTTGGTGTGGTGGAAGACTTTACGGTGTATGCGCGCACTAAGAAGGGATTTTTCGAAATTCTTTTTTTCTGACCCACAGGGGTGCTTGGAGTGTTTTCTACGTTTTTGAGCTTAGCACCGTCCCAAATGACCCTAGATCTTCGTAACTTCGCAGGAAGGTACCTAGCCACAATATCTAGAAAGGCATTTTTAGAATTTTCGATATTCGAATTTTAAGGGGTCTAAAAATTTCCAAAACCCGATTTTACTGAGCATAAACAAAGTTTTACATTTTAGAAGAAAAACATACTAATAATTTGATATTTCGAAGCGACCGGTTTGTATTATCTTCTTAAGAATATTTCAAAGAAAGTAATTTCTGGATTTTTCGATACTTCATTCTGGAGAGGGTGCACGGGAGTTTGAATATTTACTTTGGTTTTTAGTTTTCGCTTTCTATAGCCCACCTTATTAATGCGATTGGTATGAAATTTTAGCATGTTGTTCCTCACACAATCGGGAAGGTTTTCAAATAAGAATTTTTGAATTCAAACCATTCTAAGCTGTCTTTTTTGGTCCTTTTCTAAATTCTTATGCGTAGCTTCAATGTTAAATTGATAACGGTTATTGCTCCTTCCAAGTGACGCAAAACCTCTATTGTTAGAAATATTTATTTAAAAATATTTTATAGCGAGTAGAATTTTTAAAATATCTGATAAAGAAATAATTTGTGATAAAATAAATTTTTACAATAAATTAAAACTATTTAACCGAAAATTTTTAACTTTTTTCCATTCAATAGAAATTTAAAATAGCAATATTTCATCATCAGCCTTTTAGATAGTTGATACCAATAATTCAAATGATGTCCACTTTTATTTCATGTTTGAAGGCGATTTCTTTAATGAATGAGTTGGTAATAAATCAATCAAGGGGAGTTCAGGGGGTCTCCCCCTGACCTTTTTTTAATTTTAATTTTAAAAATCGGTTATTAACACTTTAATTCCAATAGTTTTTTTTGTTTTGTTTTAGATTTCAGGAAAGTATTTATTTTTTATTTGCTTTGAATTTTATGAAAACAGCGGGGTGAAGGTGGGGTTGATAATTATTAAGTATGGAAGAAAATAATTCTTATTTATTTGATCACCCAGTTTGAAAATCCTTTTTTTCCCGAGCAACAGCGGGTATATCAGCTAGTCTATAATAATAAAAGAGCTTTACGGTTCACCTATCAACGCACAGCAAAATCTACCGGGGCTAAAGAGTCGAACTGGCCCTTTTCTAAATTCTTATGCGTGGCTTCAATGTTAAATTGATAACGGTTATTGCTCCTTCCTCTATTGTTAGAACCTCTATTGTTAGAAATATTTATTTAAAAATATTTTATAGCGAGTAGAATTTTTTTTAAAAATATGATAAAGAAATAATTTGTGATAAAATCAATTTTTTACAATAAATTAAAACTATTGAACCGAAAAAAAATTTTCCATTCAATAAAAATTTAAAATAACAATATTTCATCAGAAGAATTTTAGATAGTTGATGTCAATAATAGACAATATGCATGATTTTCAAATTCATTTTAAAAAGAAAGAGCATGAAAAATTACGTTGAAAAATGCTAATTAAACTGCAATTCGATCAAATAAATTCTATTTAAAACGCATTTAAAGTTGCTCTGACGTCACTATCAACAAAAACTTCAGTGCTTAACGATTCTGACTTGTGACGTCATACTTCAAGTTCAAATTACGCGCGAAAGGCATCCATTTAAAAGCAATGGTGTTTGCATTTATGTTGGGGTTTTTTGGTAGCCTGTAGTTTCTTATTTCGGCAGCTATGGACGGCCCTAAACAAGTAAAAAAGTACTATAAAGGATGTTTAGTACCTATGTGCAAAAATACAAGTGTTAGAACACCGGATGAATTGTTTTTCTCAGTACCAAAAAATGAAAGAATTCGTCATAAATAGTGTAACTTTATGCTTAGAGACACAAAGAAAAAAACAAAAACGTGATGCCAGCTGCATAAAATGTTGTTGTTGTTGTTGTTGACTTATTCCTCATGGTCTAGCCGCAGGCTAGACCAAGTCCATGAGCCCAAACGTCCCCAAAAAATCATACACCAGAAGGGGATCAGATAAAAGGTCAACTTTCTCCAGACCAACACAATGCAAAATGTGATCGGGAGAAGCCTGTTCAGAGTTACACCTGGTACACGTGAGATAGGTCTTCTGCCCGTGCCTAAAAGAGAGACACCTGATGTGTCCGCTTATGAGCCTGCTTATGCTGGTCTGCGTTATCATGCGTTTATCATGAGCATAAAATGTAATAATTCATAGCAAAAGAAAACTAGAAATTTTTGTGATACTAGTACATTGACATTGCTATCAATGGAATGCTTGATTATCATCAGTTTAAATTAATAAACGAAAGAATTTAATGAAGTCAAATAAATTATTTACTGTTGCAACAGTTAAAAAATTCAAAGATTTTTTGGTTTTTAAATGTGTTTTACATTTTTATTTTACTAGTGATATTTTAAATATTTTATACTGACTATAATTAAACTTAATGTTGTGAGAAAAAACCTACAAGACATTCATTATTTATTTACAAAATTTCCAAAGTTAGTCCAAATGCTAAGAAACTGAATGAAAATACAAGAAATCTGTACAAAAGGAATAAAATTTTAATTCTAAAAAGAACATTTTTGAGTTTCAAGAACAGTGTTATCCAGTCTTAAACAGATGCATAACGGGAGAATTCAAAAAAGTAAGTTTTTATGCTCCATCTGCTCAAAACAGTATTGCCTGAAACAAATCTCTTGAAGTATGACGTCACACAAGGTTACGCCCCGTTTTGAGTCAGGTGACTTAAAGGCTTTTTTTAAACACTTTTTGTTCTTAAATTAAAACTTTTTGTGATTTTTAAAGTTGATTTTTGGGTTTTTCATGATCGAATTAGTAAATTGGGTAAGTTTTAGGATGTTTCGTGACATAGTGCATATTGTCTATTCAAATGATGTCTACTTTTATTTCATGTTTGAAGGTAATTTCTTTAATGAATGAGTTGGTAATAAATCAACCAAGGGGGGTTCAGGGGGTCTCCTCCTGACCTTTTTTTAATTTAGATTTTAAAATCTGGTTATTAACACTTTATTTCGAAAAGTTTTTTAGGAAAGTATTCATTTTTATTTGCTTTGAACTTTATAAAAACAGCGGGATGAAGAGGGGGGGAATAAATATTAAGTCAGTAGAAATCGCTGTTCAATAATAGACCTTTACTTTTATTTGAAGTGAAGGTGGAAGAAGCATTACCAATTTGAGAAATGGATGGAGTGAACAAAGGATATTGAAGAGAACAAAGATGTAACACCTTGAAATAAGGGGGTTAAGATAGTCTCCCACCAACTTTTTTCTAATGTGAAAATATCAGTCTTAAAAATGAGGATTTCACACATTTATTCTAAAAAGAAGGTAAATTTAAAGTTTTATATCTTAAGGAAGTATAGCATCAAAAAAGAACCCCAGCGGGAATGCAGTTGGCCAAAATGCCCTTAAATGATGCCCTGGAAAGGAATAGAATGAAGAAACTAATACTTATTTATTTTAACACATTTTGAAAAGCCTTTTCCCCCCGAGCGACGGCGGGTATATCTGCTAGTATTAAATAAAATATTAAGTAAAAAATTAGATTTTTAGAGATGAAAACGACGATTTTAACCCTACCTTAAGAATTTTGAAAGAAAAACTTGCATGTTTATTAAGCGTGACACAATTAATTACAATTAGTTCCTTAATGCTAATCAGTAGGTTGAATTTCAGCATTCTAACTTTTAATCAAGAGTAGTAATAAAAAAGAAAATTTAAATACAACTTTGAAAATTCAGTTTAATTATTTCTAGATAACTTCCAGCTGATTACTAATATATAAAAGAATCAATAGATTATTCAATGTCAAATCTCGCGACATGTAAATAAATTTTGGTCTAATTGCAAATTTTTTTATATCTATTTTACAACGAACATTTTAATAGGAAAAGAACAGGGTTGGACAGATATTTTTAGATCGAAGGGGATAATGTAAAATTCTTTTTTTGGGCTTATTTTTTAAAACTAGAGTTAAAAATCAAAATATATTCAGATGATCCCTTTTTGTTTTGAACAGGCCAGAAGTATTTGAGAAATTTAGAAAATAAAACCCTGTGTGTTTAGTGAGTTTTTTTTGTTTTTGAATTTTGAAAAAAAAAACCGTTTAGTAACACATAGTTAATTAAAAGGAGTATTTCACCGTTATCGCTGGTTAACGGGCAGTAAATGTAAATTCACAACTCTCAAGCGTCACCTCCAACCGTGGACCGGTTTCGTCCTTGTTAGGACTCATCAGCACGGCATATAGGAAGGCAACGCAAGAGAGCGGAGGGCAAGTACTAGTCTAGCCAACCATAACTGAAAAAGTGGTGACCATTGATTATAGTCCTCCACTCATCTGTTAATCTGTTCTAAGAATGCAACGTCATTCCAGCAGATGAGTGGTGGATGGTCACTGTAAATTTGACTGCTCCAATGTATTAGAATCCCTCTCTTTTAAATCGCCCTTCAAAATCATTAAAATTCAAAGATAAGTATTCTATAACGAAGGATGTACCCAAGACGCACGAACGTTCAAAAATCGTCCAATTTTGTCATGTTGTCCAAATTTCGTGTCATTCTAGTTGCAGTTACAGAAATAACATATTTGAAATTAGCGGTGCAACAAGTACAGTTAGTGTAACCTAACTTGTGTAACAGATTATACTCCTTTTAATAAGAATAGGAGGTTCGTCACCATAGCAACGCAATAGAAATGCAATATGGGAAATGACTAGTAGCGAGCCACCGATTCTAAGATAAGTATCAATAGAATTGAATCGTCAGTTTGAAGAAGGGAATAAGTCCAAAAAATGAACAAATTGACTTTTTGTACTCAAAACAATCTCCAAGCTTTGCCCTACACATGGGTGAAAAGAGGGGGAAAATAACTAACCCCTATAGGGAGATATCGCCCCTTGAAGTTGTGAAATCGATGTCCATACAATGAAAATTCCATTACTTTTTTTTCGATTTTCTCAAAACTTGATTTTTGGACTTATTCCCTTCTTCAAACCAACGATTCAATTATAACTTGCAATTCAGTCTCTACAAAGTAACGTTCCTTAATATTAAAAAAGAAATTGGTAAGTGGTGATTTGTATAAAACTTGGTTAGGTATATTTAAAGTGTTTTGATGGTTATTTTTATTAGAAAGCAGCAGGGTTAGGTAGCTTGGTCCGATGGGTTCTTCTGGCTTCCTGGGGCCTTAGCATCAACATGTCGATTTGAAACCGACATCGATGAGTTCCGACATCGTTTTCGCACGATCGTCGAAATCTGATTTCGACCGTCGCTTAACTTCGTAGCACGAGCTCACGAATTCCGACAATCGATTCGGAAAAGTTTCGAAAACGACATCGGAGTGGGAATGGCGCTGGCCAATCACAGAATAGCTTACATTGAGGCGTATTCGTTTTTCATTGGTTCATAGCTTGTTGATCTCGACGTGTCTTTGTTTTGGTCGTGGCGCAAGTAGTTCGGTGGTTGTATAAAAAAAGGAATTATCTTTTTTTCTCTAATTAAATTTCAAAATCGTTTATTTTTGATGTAGTTGTCCAATGGATCATCAACTGATTGCTCATTGGTTTTAACCTATCAAACTTTTGAAATTAACTTTGAGCATAAAAATATGCATCTATTGATCTATTTGTAGGAATTATGCACAACTAATGTTATTTAAGTCGTAAATTTATTTAACAAACGTAAACAATAAAACAAATAGTTCGTAAAACAATAGCAGATAGAAATGTATCTTTAACACTGAATGTAATAGAAGGTAATAGATGAAGTAAATAGATGGTTCCATGGGCCTTAAAAGCAATCAAGTTTCAATTCTGACTTCAAAACAATACTTATTTTTTATATGTATTGTTATTTAGAATTATCTTAGTAACTTAGTTCATTATAGTTACATAAGGCTTAAGAAAACAAATTCATAATTATTAAAAAGGTCTGTCTAAACACTCATGCCTCACTTAAAAACTGTTTTAAAACTAATAATAGTTTGTGGCATGAATATATTTAAAATACTTAGTCCTAATGTTTTACATCTTAAGTGATACCATTTAATTTTTTTTATTATTAATTTTTTGTATAAGACAAATTTATATAAATATTGCAATTTAATGAGGTCTATGCTCAGCACTTCTAATTTTATGAATTTTACAAAAACCACCGCCATACATTATCAAGTATGGAGCTTTTGTTAATAAGTTATGAGTATAGTAAGAAAACAAAAGCTCAGATTTAATTAGTTCGATTTTATTCTAAAGTTTTATTAAGAATAAAATTTAAGAGCTTAAAAAAATTAATATAATAAAAATGAACCAAATAAAACATTTATATAATTCTTAATAGTTTTACAACCAATGAATACTAAATGATTAATGCTATTGTGAGGTCAGTCAGTTTCAATTGTTCAGATATTTTTACCTAGTCATCTAATTAATACAACTTATCCCACACACACAGATGTTAAAATTAGATTATTTAATGTCTATTTTAGATGTCATTTGATAAAAAGTTTCAAAACACATTCTTAATCTTTTTGTGCCACTAAGTGGCATGACATTTGGCCATACCTGCTTTAACACTTGAAAATCAAATAACAATAAACACAAGTCGTTTTAAATGGATAAAAATTTCCTCCTTAGAACAGGGATTGGAGAGGTTTTCCCAATTGAGGCATTTCCCTGAACAACGAGCTAACTCCAACAACTTTATATTTTAGTTGGCTCGTTGTTGCCAGTGCCTCAATGTAAAGCTTTTGACATTAGCTTGTTTTTGCAACTACCTCAATTAAAGGGTAACAGTTATCAAATATTTTTAAAATTCAAATTTAATCTTTCACCAAAATGCAATGTACAGTAATAAGAAATAAATAACAAGAAAAATGTAGATAAAAACAAGACTGGAAGTTTATTCAAGTACAAATATAATATATTAACAGTAATATACATCATTTTCATCATCTTTCAATTCCAAGTTAATCCTGAAATAGGAAACAAATCATTAGATGAAATAAATGCTACACACAATTAAGATACAAGAAATTTGAGTTTAAAAAAATTCATACGAGGTTACACAAAATTAGGCAATATCTAAATGTTTTCTTTAGCTCCATACCATCTCACTAACCAACCAAACACATTTCAGCTTGGCACATTTCAGGGTTTAACATGTGCTGTAATTGGAACAAAAAAAATTTTTTTTGGGGGGCTCAACTTTTAGTTTACTTTCAACTCTTTACGTGTTGGGAAGAAAACCACTTGTATTTAAATTTCTTCCTATCTTTTGTGAGCAAAGCCAAACATCTACTATATATTGTAATATGTTACCTTGTTTTGTTAATCTGTCATTTTATCAGATCATGCTTATTAAAAATCATGATATGTATTTAAATCAGGGCTGGCAAAAGGAACAAAATAATAATTTTGTTACTGCGCCTTAACAATATTCACAACTAAGCAGCAAGATTAATTGAGCCCTAGAAAAAATTACACAACTAAATAGTTTCCCTTTGGACCGATATTCACTGCTTTGGTGATTATTTTGCTCTAGCGCAAAATTAGGAGCTTTAGATGAGTTTTATTTCACTTTGGGAACAAAATTAGAATGTCACAGAGCTTTGAGATTTGTTTTTAAATTTAAAAAATATGTAAAAATCACTAATTCTGATATTTTAGTTCATTTTACCCTGATTTAAATATAAGAGATTGGAGAAACAATCAACGGATTTGGAGCCCCCCCACACAAAAAAGAAATTTGTTATTTTTTAGGTGTGTTTAAAGTGATTCAAGTTAAGTTAATAGTAAATTAAAAACATATTGGGAAGACTTGGACATTTGTCATTATCAAAAATAGTTTGATACATGTGGACAATTGAGAAGAACCAAGTACTTAAAACAATAACAGATACTTACTACATTAATTGAATGATTTTCCTTTCATAACGCTTCCAATTGGAATAACAGGCATCTATAACAGCATGTCAGTTCCTCTTTCAACATTCCTTGCATCCTAAAAACAAAAACTTATGAAGATCAAAGTCCAACAAAATGTGAATATCTATGCTTCAAATAGAAGCAATAGTCACAACACTTCGTCGTTGTGAAATCAAACCGGCATATCTGCAAAATGCATATTTTTCACTAGAGCGCTTAAAGTTTTCGCATGTGATACTTAAAATAATAATAAAAATTAACTGTTGTGAGATAATTCAGTTTTACTTAGATGATGGACATCTTTCCACCTTGAAGGTTTTCAAGCAACTGGGTATTGTGCAATAGATCTGTCTTCTGATAAACAAAATGGCCCTATTCCCGATTACATGCATATCAGTTTGATGGAGCTTAATTCAACTAAACAATATGCCAGTTCGACATAAAAATAGACGGGGAAAAAGAATTTTTTTAACACCAACAACTCAATTTTTGAAGATATGCCGGTATGATTTCACAGCGACAACTTGTTTAGTACTTAAGAAAAATTCCTCTTTCCAACTCTCCCATTACATTGAAAAAACTAAGTACCATCGGGAAACAATTATCCCTAATTACTGACTGTATATTATAATCTATAGGCACACACATATTTCAGGGTTTGTCATTCTTGCCGTGTCTGTTAGTGCTAAACTTTTCTCCCATTCTTTTTCGTTGTGGTACTTTAAGATAAGCCAGGTGCAAATCTCCCCAATAGGACATTATTGGTGACATTTTACAAAGTACTTATAATGTATAGCAAAAAATAAAAACAATGCTGCAGATTCAGCAACTTGGCACTAACTTGTGTGCCAACTGTACCATGAAGCGAATTGGCCTGACGTTCGAGTGAGCTGAAACCTCTCGTCTGTTTAGAAAAGTTAGCGTGCAAATAGGGACTATATCTCAACGGAACATCAAAAAACATTTCTGTGTTCTTTACATTCACATTATTTTTTAAATTCGTTACCTGTCCCGTTAAATATCACCAAGCTGTTTTTAGCACAAAATATTCCAATATTGCTTGTCATTGATGTAGCTGTATAGTTAAATATATCAGTTTGCAGTTTTAGTGTCATTTCTAATTTCAGGCATCTAAAATAGCTTGATGTTTAGCAGGACAGTTATTGAACCAAATAGTAAAGAGTGTTCTGCAAATGTTATTAAGGTACTAATACGCTTAAAAACATATAGTACTATCATAATGTACTACATGATAAAAGGGTGGTATTTTAGGATTAGCCGGGTGCAAATTTTGCTGGAGAAGATTTATGTAGGTCCTCAACAGCGAAAAGGGAAATGGTTGTCAATATCTGGAGACTGTCCGAATCGCCAATGCTTTAGTTCCATTCTTTTAGAGCTTTTTTAATGGTCGCTGTGAAGGACCTACATAAAATATTTTCTGACTTGTCAATTAGACTATGTTGTCAATGTGTTACAAATTAAAAATAAAACTATAACAAAAATTTTAAGTATCAATGCCAGTTAAGATATTTTAGTAGTATTTATATTTGATTGTTTGGGGGATTTATCATAATATAAGGTGCTTGCACCTGGCTCATCCTACAGTATCAATATTGTATAATGAAAGTAGTAATGGATTAAGATAGATGTAGCTTTAAATAGAATAAACCAATTTAAATTATATATACATATTTTTAGAAAATGTTACCGTCACTTTTTTCTGGAAAATTTCAATACATCAGGAACAGAACACTCAGCGACTGCTTCAAAAAATAGCTTCATGACGTTGACAAACAGTTGTTTGCTAGTCTTCTGATGCAACAGCAAAGGACCAAAAACCTACAAAAAATTTAAAAGGTGAACAGAAACCAATTTTGAACTAGTCGTTAGTAAAAAAATGAAATAATAGTTCTATTAATCATCTGGGGACCAGATTTGATGTAAATTCCAATGGCGGCTGCCAATTTAGCGACAGCTCTATAAAGTCTGTCTTTCTTTGCGAAGCAGTTGGAAACGAGGAAATCCAAGCAGGAAATTAAGGCAGCTAGCTTGGCTACTTAAGCATCCCATTGGTAATAACCAATTAAGCCCCAACTCTTAAAACTTCTTCGAAGAAGAGGAAAGGGAGGAAGGGTAGTTCTTGGCGAGAAGTAACCAGTTTGGCTCTATATACTTACCATACTAATTATCTTTTTCATGAAATTCAGAAATATATATTATTATACTTTACCTTATTGATTATTAACTTAAAGCCCAACTGAAAGTGTTCTTAGGTAAAATAATGGGTGCATTAAAGCATTTCTGTAAAGAAGATAGACCCTGTGGAATTTTAAAGCGATATCTCACCGCAAGACGAATAGTTTGTACACCTACAGTTCAAGCAAATTTAGAAATTTGAAAACCGGAAAGGAGATGCAATTACAATTATACACAGATATATAATCAAAACTGTTACTTAAGACCGAAGGTTGTGAATGTAAAATATAAAAAGTCCGTGCATTGGCTGACAGTAATCTAGTTTGGCTTAAACTCAAAAAATTGGGATAAAAGTCCCATAAAAATCACAAAAGTACCCATTGCACTGTCTTTAAGAAAGTAAAATTTGTTTGAGCAAATTAAGCATTTGTGAATCATAAACACAACAATCATGCTAACACTAGAGTTTTAGGTCTACACAATAAAATTATATTTGAGCACAATCACTAGCAACGCCTTAAAAACTATTATTAAGTTATTTTTTAAATGTGGATAAATTTAAAAATTCTTATTTAGAAAAATATGCACTAATGTAAGTTCGGAGTCTTGCGACTCACGCGATCACTGTAGGGTTAAATATATACGCATGAAAATATAGTTTTAGAAGTTATAAAACTGTAAAAACAACTCAGAACACACTTAATATGATCTAATGATGAAAAAATTATGAATAACTTACTTTAGTTCAACTTCAAAAGCATCGGCAGAAACACTCCAACACACAAACCGACATCGAAAAGGGGATTTCACCTTCTCAGAGGCAAGTGATTTGTTTGGTTGCCACTTCGACATCAATTTCGATCTATAATCTCGACGTCGAATCATTTCAGTCGGTTTGGACCGGTTAGTGCTACGGATTTTTTGCAAGTGTCGGAATTTGACGTCATCGGTCACGTGATATGGCCAATTTCGATCTCGGGGCTCATTTCGACCTGTTGATGCTAAGGCCCCTGATGAGTTTCCCCGAGTGTTCCCACTGAGGTCGGTGATGGTCCCTCATTGGTTGACCCTCTCCCGGCCCTCCAGTGTGGTACTTTCAGGCCTCCCTTTTCTTTCTCTTCGGGGGTCCACGACCCAACACTTTCCCTCTTCCCCACTGCTCGGGGGGTCTCTGAGATCCCCTTGCTGGTGACCCCGCAAGACCGCCGGAAGAGAAGTGGGGCTTTTTAGAAGGTGACAAGTTTAAAGGTGCCTTTAGTGTTCGTGGACTTAAAATAGATAAGTAGGGCGCGTGTAGGGACCAACTGAATTTATTCATAGTTCTCGGTGATACCCACAGCGAGAACTTGTTTTTGACCGGCTAATACCCATAGTGTCTTTATAGCGTAGTTTAATTCTCTGGATTCATCAGCAAATCTACTCTGAGCTTTCAACTGGGTTTATGAAAAGTAACCCATCTTTTTTTGTTTACGTATCACTAATCGAGCTTATAATTTTAAAATTTAACTTAAGTCCCAAAAATGGTTATCAATAAATTGTTTGAAAGCCAATTGGCTTTGCATATTTTTCAAGAACGTAAAAAAAGATGCTATCTGGGGATCACCAGCTCGAAAATTTATATATTTTGTAAGGATCGATCATTGAAAACATAAAAATGCCTAATGTCTACTTTCGAATATTTCTCTGGCTACGGCACTGATTTTATATAAGGGGAAGATTACTTTGTCATTTGAACATTATATTTCACACTTCTTGTCAAATGTGTCCATTTTACGTAATTGCAACTGAAAGTCAACGAAATTTGTCTGACAAAAGTTAGACGAATCGGTGAAGGGAGAATTGCAGCATGTCTAAAAATTCTAAACGTTCAATTTTAATTTATTAAAAATTCCTTCCTGAATCCAAAAATACGCTTGTCTTTTATTAAGTATTTTATTACTTATTTAAGGTAATTATGACATATTTTAATACAGAAAGCTCCTAACAATGTGACGTCACTTGTGTCTCTTGGAAATGTGGGAAACACCGTTTTCATCGAAACACTAGTCAGTAAAATAACTAGAGCTCAGTCTTTCAAAGCGGGATGATAACAACAAGCGGGAGCAAGGCGCATTTGACGTAACAAGCTGTTTCAGCTCAGACAGAAAATAAGCTATTTTTAAATGAAAATAACTTAAAATTTAGGGCTTTGAAAGGTAAATTAAAATGTTTTTTTGAAGGTTTTAAGCCATTCTGAACACAATAAGATTTAAGAAAAATTTGACTGTAATTATCCATTTTCTGTTCTTTAACCGGAACGTATGATCGTTTATAGGGGTTTGACTGCATTGTAAATTGAAATATTCTTCCGACCTAGTTCCATAATTTATAGCTATAAACATTTAAGCTTAAAATAAATTAATTTTAAAATTTATAGATTTAATATCATGGTTAAAAAAATTAAAATTGTTTTTAAATTGAAATTACTCAAAATTAAAGTAATCTCACTTTTTTTGGATTATATCTTGATTTTAGTTCAAAACAGCATCAATATTTTATAAAATCTATAAATGAAAAATTTTAAAACTATTAGCACTGAATAATTTCAATGTCAAAATATTTATTTGCGAATTTTTTGTTAAAAAAAGTAATGTTATGACAAGTCTTCTTTTATGGTAGTTATCTTACTAAGACCAAAATTTTAAAACTAAATACTTGAATTATTTTATAATCTGCATTGCCCAAGTTTTGAATGAAAGGCATGACAGGGCATTTATATGCCAGATTTGTTTAATTAGAAGTAAAAATTGGTATTTAAAAATTATTTAATTTCCGTTTACCTTATTGAAAACTTATATTTTTCGAGATTCTGTTAGTTAATTTGATCAATTTTAGGGGCTGTCCTTGAATGACGTCCCTCTAAGAGGGGGGGTTATCAATATTTGATACTTTGTGACAAGGAGGGGAGGAGTTACAAAAAGGGAGACATTTTACTGACACAAATCGGCAAGAGAAACTGAAACCATTTTAAAGAGGGAAAATTTAGGTTACTAAAATTACTAACCTACTAAGAACATTATTCTAACACAATGTAGGTTCGATCTTAAAGTGGGCGTCGTACACTTCAGCACATATTAAAAGTCTAGTTTTTGACGACCTTCTGATAGTCATTGCCGTTAAGAAAGTGTGACATTGGGTAAAAGGGTGAAGTTAATTGACACTTTGTGACATAAAGGGAACTTAAAGTGTGGAGAGTGACATGATTTAAGGACAGCTCCTAGAGAAAAAAGTTTTTCTCGCATGTGTCATGCATGTTGACCCATCATGGGATTTAGGTGAAAGTTTGACTTCCTCCTTCAAAAATTTTTTTTATTTATAAATGATTGATTGGTTAATCATTGATTTTTGCAGTTGGTCAGGAACTTAATTGAATACTCTTAAAAAGACAGTCTCAAAACTGAGTAAAAAAGTACTCAAACTGTCTCCGATTCAAATGTACTCAAATTTGAAAACATGAATATACTCATTTCTGAAAATGTGCAGATACTCAAAAATGAAGCATCATGAACTCATTTTTGAGTTCAACAAGCTCGAGATGTTTGATTTTTGAGTATGCACATTTTCAGAATAAATGAGTATATTCATGTTTTCAAATTTGAGTACATTTGGATGAGTCCTTTTTTTACTCAGTTTTGAGACTGTCGTTTTAAGAGTGAAGATTGTTTTTAGAGTAAAAAAGTAAATTAATATTTAGGCATGAGACGTGATCTACCATGAAAGAGAAACTTGAATATATTTTTAAAATTATAAATAAATTTTAACCATTCTTTAATTTATCATATAGTAGTTAACTAAATATTTTAATTTAAATACAAATTTATATTAAAATATATTCTGTAGAATTAATTTAGTTTTATTGTTAAATTGGCAATCCAATGGCTAAAAATATTCAAACATTTTTCATCTAAAAAGAATTTGAATACTTCTAGTGTTCCAACATTCCAACACTTTTATATTTAAAGTTTCATAAATAATATTGTCTTTTTTTTTGTTTTAAATACAGCAGAGGGCTACATCCGGTTTTAAGCTTTCGCTTGGAGAATATTTCCAATTTATAATGCAGAAATCTCTGAATAATTGCCTAGATCGCATCATGAATCTAATCCTTGACAAAATTAAAAATGTTCAAATTGATGTAGAATCCTTTTAGACATTTAACCTCTAATGCCTGTTGTTTAATTCATTTTTAAATACAGAATAATCCATCAAGGAATACTATTGGTCTTTGGATTTTTACCAATTTTACTCTAATAGGTTCTTTAAAAAATTTAGGTCAGTTCCTCAAGTTTTTAAAATTTTTTTTATTAAATTAACTATTTCTTTCTTTTTAATAATAAATAGCATTTAGACAAAATTCATAAAAAGGTAATGCATTTTGAGCAGTGAGTTGTTCAAAATAAACAGCATAATTAAATTAAAAATTAACTAAAATTAAAATTATTAAATTTTCCCTTTACGGGAACTATCATTAAATTTAAACTGAAATTTGCCGCTGTGCGTTTATAAAATTTGCCTCCAGTGTCTTGCCATGTCTTTACCGATAGGTTTTCGTCATATACTATAACTAATAATTTTTTTAAATCTTTATTTATTTTGGAAAATTATAGTATGTACCAGCACACCTCAAAATATTTCCAAAAATAAATTAAGTAGTACCTTATATGGAGGGGGAAAACTGTAAAAAAAACTACACTTTTTTCAACACTTGGTGATATTTCTCCTATTTTTTTCATAGTTGACCAGTTTAAAATTTTCAAAATTGTCTATAAGTTTCCTAAATAGTATTTCAGATTATTTAATAGGATTAACCAGAAGAAGATCGAGGTTGACGTCATTCTCATTTATTCATGAAACATCCCAATCACAATATAATAAAAAGACAACGTAGATTACACGGGACTTCACATATGTACACTTTTTTCAACACTTGGTGATATTTCTCCAATTTTTTTCATAGTTGACCAGTTTAAAATCTTCAAAATTGTCTATAAGTTTCCTAAATAGTATTTCAGATTATTTAATAGGATTAACCAGAAGAAGATCGAGGTTGACGTCATTCTCATTTATTCATGAAACATCCCAATCACAATATAATAAAAAGACAACGTAGATTACACGGGACTTCACATATGTACACTTTTTTCAACACTTGGTGATATTTCTCCAATTTTTTTCATAGTTGACCAGTTTAAAATCTTCAAAATTGTCTATAAGTTTCCTAAATAGTATTTCAGATTATTTAATAGGATTAACCAGAAGAAGATCGAGGTTGACGTCATTCTCATTTATTCATGAAACATCCCAATCACAATATAATAAAAAGACAACGTAGATTACACGGGACTTCACATATGTACACTTTTTTCAACACTTGGTGATATTTCTCCAATTTTTTTCATAGTTGACCAGTTTAAAATCTTCAAAATTGTCTATAAGTTTCCTAAATAGTATTTCAGATTATTTAATAGGATTAACCAGAAGAAGATCGAGGTTGACGTCATTCTCATTTATTCATGAAACATCCCAATCACAATATAATAAAAAGACAACGTAGATTACACGGGACTTCACATATGTACACTTTTTTCAACACTTGGTGATATTTCTCCAATTTTTTTCATAGTTGACCAGTTTAAAATCTTCAAAATTGTCTATAAGTTTCCTAAATAGTATTTCAGATTATTTAATAGGATTAACCAGAAGAAGATCGAGGTTGACGTCATTCTCATTTATTCATGAAACATCCCAATCACAATATAATAAAAAGACAACGTAGATTACACGGGACTTCACATATGTACACTTTTTTCAACACTTGGTGATATTTCTCCAATTTTTTTCATAGTTGACCAGTTTAAAATCTTCAAAATTGTCTATAAGTTTCCTAAATAGTATTTCAGATTATTTAATAGGATTAACCAGAAGAAGATCGAGGTTGACGTCATTCTCATTTATTCATGAAACATCCCAATCACAATATAATAAAAAGACAACGTAGATTACACGGGACTTCACATATGTACACTTTTTTCAACACTTGGTGATATTTCTCCAATTTTTTTCATAGTTGACCAGTTTAAAATCTTCAAAATTGTCTATAAGTTTCCTAAATAGTATTTCAGATTATTTAATAGGATTAACCAGAAGAAGATCGAGGTTGACGTCATTCTCATTTATTCATGAAACATCCCAATCACAATATAATAAAAAGACAACGTAGATTACACGGGACTTCACATATGTACACTTTTTTCAACACTTGGTGATATTTCTCCAATTTTTTTCATAGTTGACCAGTTTAAAATCTTCAAAATTGTCTATAAGTTTCCTAAATAGTATTTCAGATTATTTAATAGGATTAACCAGAAGAAGATCGAGGTTGACGTCATTCTCATTTATTCATGAAACATCCCAATCACAATATAATAAAAAGTAGTGATGGGCAGGTATCGATACCAAATACTTAAGTACTCGATACCTATAGGCAGGGCTCGATTTCTAAAAAAAGAGGTACCGGAACGGTAAAATTATTGGTCTCAAAACTGAAAAAAGCGAATACTTTTTAATACAAAAACTTAAGCATTTATTTTTAAATTTAAATTTAAAAAATAAATTCAAATGTGTTGTACTAGATTAGGAAGAATTTTCTATCTTAATTATTTTACAAGACGTTGAACTATTTAGGCAATTTTTTTGTTTTACACCTTTTTTTACAAACAATTTTTTTCCAACAGGGCCCCTCTTGTAGAAAGCGGGACGATTTATCATCAATGAACCAATAGTAATGTATATTTTGCCAGTTTAAGGAATATAATGCGTAGTTAAAGTCCTTAAACCGTAGAATTTAAGATGTCCCAAATTTTCTTTTCTTTCTTCAAATAAAAAAAGAATTAACACCAGGAGCGGATTGTTTGGGTAGTTCAATTTTGGGTTCACAATTATGTTTTACAAGGACACAATTAATTAATAACCTTAATATTAAATCACAAAATTATTGTTACTTGGAAAAAAGATAAAAACTCATTTAAATGTTTTTAAAATTAAAAATATACAAAAAGGGGGGGTTGGGGGTCCTCCCCCAGAAAATTTTTGGAAATTTGACCCTAAAAACAGGGTTTTAATTCATTGTAGAACTTTTTTTCGTACATATAGAAAGGGTTTCACGGGCTGTAGTTATAGGAGACCCCTGAAATAAAATATTAATTTTTTAATCGAAAAAGAGGTTCCGGAACGCCGTTCCTGACCGTTCCGGCTGAAATCGAGCCCTGCCTATAGGTATCGAGTGTATTCGATACCCACAAAAGTATCGATACTTTATTGACATATTTCGTTTTAAATTTTTCAATGAAGTAATCTTTATAATACCTACTGTAGATCAAACGCAGCCTGTTTCCGTTTTCATTTTGCAACGCTCAAACCCAAGTCGTTATCATCCGCGAGAGAAATTTGACGCGGCTAGGTTTTTCCCCCGCCAAATCCTTCGCCTCTATCCACCTCCAGGCCCGTAGCTACGGGGCTTTTTGATGGATCGCTTTCAGTTTTTTGAATATTAGTCTGATTATGGATAGGCCCTAAAAAAATTGTCCCTTCAGGTTCATTTCCCGACATTGAAAAAAAATACTCGATACCTAAAAGTACTCGATACCTATAAGTATTCGATACCAAAGTATTCGATACCAAAGTATTCGATACCTAAAATTATCGATTTTGCCCATCACTAATAAAAAGACAACGTAGATTTATATGCACATAGTTACAAATTTATTAAAAACGCGTTTCGGGGATCCCCTTCTTCAGTGTGATTGAAGAATATTTATAGAAGTAGAACTAAAAAAAGCGTTTCCAAAGAAACGATTAAAAATACACGAAATAATTAAAGTAAGGTCACATGACAAGTACAGAAACATTCAAGAAAACAAAAATATTCAAGATTATTTTTAAGATTTTCAAATTGGGAATGGAATGGGGTACTAGTTAAATCGTTAATTAGATTATTTGAGAATTTATTAATAAAAAAACTCAAAAAAAAATCAAGGTCAATGTTGGTAGATGAAAAGTCGAAATTGTGATCATTACCCCAAACAAGTTTCCCTATAGAAGATTTCTCAAATTCATGTTTTTTTTAATAAAATTTACATGCTCTTTAAGCCTAAATTTAAGTGAGCGTCTTGTTTGCCCAATATAGGACAAACCACAACTACAAATAATTCTGTATATGCCCCATCTGTTAACAGTTTCAATAGGGTTCTTAAGATTTATTTTTCAAATCTTAAGTTAATTAGTATTTCGTGTGGATTGAACTTTTATCATTCCAATCACACTTTCATAGGTAATCCAAAGATTTTCCCACCGATAAAGTTGATTAAAAATGCTCTCGATTATTAAATTTATAAAATTATATATTGAAATATTAAATGAACTTTAATTAAATAATGTTTACATTTTATTTCACAATATTGTACAACAGAAATGTCTCTTAAGTTCCAAATTTCTTTTAAGATTGTCGAATCAACATCTTGAGGGTATCTGTAAGGTTGTACTGTTTACCTCAGACTTTGAATTTGTAAATATAAAAAATCAAATTCAATTTCCAATACTTAAGATTTGTGTCAGTATAAATTTTGGCATGATATTTTCAAAGTGGATGTTTCTCAGTATTTTTTAAATTCTACTAAGGGTATAAATATTGGTTTCATGGAGTTCTAGACACTTCCATTGGAGCCGTTGATTTTATTATTTGAGGGTATTGAAATATTGTTTCATCTGTTTTACAGAGTAGTTGTATCTGTTGTTGTTCAATTAAGAGGTGTTGCAACAGTTGATGTGTGTATATCTTGTTTTGTTAATATTTTTTTTGTATGTGTCCTTGGAATATTTAATAATATAGTAAGCTGAGTTTATTGAATGCTAATTTTTTTCCTACCATTAAAACTTCAGTATCAAATATACTTAGAATCTTAAAAAAATTTAATTTGATATGCTTAAATTTAAATTTTATTTTTGCCAAGGTATCCCATTCTTCTAATTAAATCAATATAAATAAAATTAAGTTAAAAATTAATATTAATTTAATTAATCAATTACTACTAGATTTTATTTGATATTAAGTTGTGTTTTTTAAGTATGGTTACCATGAAATTGTAGACACTCCAATTGGAACCTTTAATTTCATTATTTGAGGATATTGAAATATTTTTTCCGCTCATATAGTTAAATTTATTCGCAATTAACTCTCTAAAGTGTTAAACCCTGCTCTAAACATTAAGGAAATTGAGAAGAGTTGATGTTTAGAATACCTGCTTACCTGTTTTGGTATATTACTTAGTGCTATTGGAAGAATTTATTATAAGTAAGCTTACTGTTATTGAAAGTTAATTTTTCCTACTATTAACTTCAGTAATGACTTATCCCATTACTGCCTGACGTCCCTTTTTAGGGACTTTTTTTTAAAAATCCTCCTATTTCTACAAAAATTGTTCCTTTGAATCAAAATTTGCACTGTTTTATCTCTGATCTTCATAGAACATAAAGAACACAAAAAGAAAGCTGAATTTAAAATTTTTTTCACTTTTTTTAAAGTTGGAAGATAGAATTTTTCAGAAAAGTGCTTTTTTAAAAGTTTTAAAAGAAAAAGCTTAAAAATCCTAGTTGTTATTTAAAAAAAACTTCAATGCCGATATATATTACTGTTTATACATTAAATCAGTTGGGGTGTTTTTTTATTTTTCCAAAATATTTTATCTTGACCTTATTTTGGACCCTCGAAAAGCGTCCCTAAAAAGGGACGTCAGGCACGAATGCCCCCGTGGTTTTCCCCATAGTGATTTGCTAGTGTTTCCTTATTTTTTTTCATAAAAACGCTTTCGTTTCTTATGAAATGAATTAAATAACTGATATTTATAAAATTACTTTAATTTTAGCTAATAAACTTATTATTTTTGTTTATTTTTACATTTACAAAATACAAAACATTAAAAGGAAAGGAAATAGTCAAAAGAAAAAAAAACATATTGCTCACTAAGGGGCCGAATTGGCCCTTCCAAGTGAAACAAAAATTTACTATGAAACACTTATATATAAAGAAAAAAAAGAGAAAAAAAATTAAGTACATAAATGTAAAAATACAAAAATAAGTAATTTGGCAAGAGGACAGCCCAGAAAATAACAATATTCATATGGCTCCACACAAAATACAACCCAATTTAAAATGAATGATATAAAGACACTAACACACCTCGAAAAAAATATATATAAAAACACTGGATAAAGATCTTGGGTGGAGAAATAAATAGGCAAAAGGTGAAATGTTAATCACGAAAAGATAAATTCATCTGAGTTTAATAAAAAAATTGAATAATTCCCTTTTAAAAGAAAATTTATTGGAGTTTGTCGTCAATTGTGTAGGTAATTTGTTATAGTAGAAAGGACCCTGGTATAAAACTTTTATGAAGAATTTCTTTGTTTGGTTTCAGAATGTTTAGAAGAGGAGGTTTTCTAAGATTATAATTGATATCAGAGCTTTCAAACGAAATAAAGTTGTTATGAATATAAATTAATGTTCTATAGTAAAAAAGTTTCTTTATGGAGAAAAGATGATCATTATTTAAATATTTAAGTAATCTTTTTTGTAAGTTTATTAAAGGTAGCAAATTAAATTTAATAATAATTTTTAAGTTCTGTTTTACAAACATTAACTTAGCAAGCTCTTTGAGAACTATTTATTTTGGTTGGATTAAAGCGAGCCATTGGGTGACAAGCAATAAGAAGTGAAATTTCCATACCTATCTAGTATTTTTCTGAAATGTCGACGTTTTTATGTGTTTTCTTGGGTTTAAAGAATGTAGCTGTTTGTGCAAGCATTTCGGTTGTGTTAGTTATGTTAATGACTTATGTATCTTGGTTATCCTGTATACAGTCAGCTGTGGGTCAAGTCCCTTTTTTTTCCGTGTTAATGTTATCGAAATTTACTGTCTAAATCTCATCAATTTAACGTAAAACATAAGACATTGATTTAAGTGATCAATATATCGTTTAATGTTATCAAAACTTGTAGGAATCCACAACAAACTGAGGACATTAATTTCCACGTTCGAAGCTCTATTTTATTACATACACATTTAAAATGATCCATTAATTAATCAGTTTTATACGTTCTGCTCTCGTATTATTCTTTAAGAACGTAATAGTTGCAAAATACATACCAAAGATAATAAAGGTAATTATTTTAAGTAATAAATTAGGAATACGTAGTTGTGGTTTTAAAGGTAACACTTAAGGTACACTGTTTGAAACGTTTTAGTATAGAAACGATTATTAATATCAATCACAGATATTGTTATCATTCAGATCTTGGACGAAGGCTATCATATCAGGCTTATAATAACTAAGTGATTATGAAAGATAATAATCTAATGTTTCTTCACTTTTATTGTAGTTTATATTATTTAATTGAAACATAGAACTTTTAACATATTCTAAATTATAACAAATTTTTTTCCCTAAAGTTTTCCCATTTCGTACAAAAAAATGTTTTGACATGCGAAGCAATTCCTCCAGACAAATATACATGGAGCCGGCCCATGTGCATTTGGATGAAGGAATTCCCCAAAGCTTTTCCCTAAAATTCCCTCAAAAATTAATCAATAAAATTTCAATATTTGATAGCAAATGAGATTATTATGATTGAATCTCTTCAATTTAAGACTAATTAATTATAATGAAGGAAATTTAAGACAGGGTTATCACCACAGTAAAAGTGAAGAAACTGTTTTCCAAATAAGGAATTTCCCTAAAATCCCCCAAAAAATTGAATTTAAGTCTTAAATTTTGACTTAATTAAATTTAAGTCTTAAATATAAATAAATTAAATTTCCCTCTTAGATTTAAGACATGATCACACATCACCAAAAGTGAAGAAAAGTTTTCCAAATTTATATTTAAAAAACCTTTTTTTTTGAGTAATTTATAGTTTTATAAGCCCAGTGGCGTAGTGGTAGACAATACTATAATCGAAATCCGACACACTTCGTAAAGAGTTAATCCAATAAAGGATTTTTTACGAGTTTTAATTATACTGAATCACCCCTCGAGCAGTGGTAGGATGCCGCGGGAGTTCCTGGGTTCTATCCCAGGTTAATTGTTTTATTATTATTCCCTTTTTGGGCAAGGCAGATACTCATTCAACATTTCATCCCTCCGGGTCTGATAGAGTGAGGGCCAAGTTCGCCTGGGGAAACATTTGGTAAGAGAAGTATTGTCAAATATATTTAGATGTTAAAGTTTTATTTAAATTTATTGAATCTTCAATGTGTATTAATGCTATTTAATGTATATTTTGGTTGTTTTGCCTTGTTAAAAGTTTTTAAATTGTGTATAATTGTTACAAAAATAATGGTTTAACTTGGCATAAGAATAGAAATAAGACTGGTCTTGTGGCTTCGTATCATAATGTTTGAATATTAAAGAATTTATTCGTCTACTTTCTGAAAGTGATGCTGTTTTATTGAGATTCGAATAAAATGTTTTTAACTGTTATATTAATTTAATTGGATTATTTAAATTCAGAGTGCAATTTAATTTTATAAACTATTTTGTGTGTGTTTTTTTTGTACTCATATTTTCTTTTCAAAGTGTATGTTCAGTGCCTTACTTGTGCCTTGCTGTTCAAGTTCATCCAATGTTTTAAAAGAAGCCATTTTTAACAACTAAGCTGCCTGGCACAATACAAAATGCTACATAGATAACAAAATCGTAGGCGTGCTGGATTAGGTTAACTATGTGTAATTTTAAAAAAAAATTTAGATATTTTTTCTTTTAATTCTCAAAAATCTTATAAACGATGAGATAACGAGAGATGGCTGTCTTAAAATGTAAACTAAAATATTTCCCATGTTGGAAAGCCAAATGTTAAATAAAAACTGACAATTTCTTTTACACATTGAGTTCGATTTCCATGTTTCTCAGAGCAGTAATCATGATTTTAAAGTTTATCTCTAAAAAAATTTTTAAATTAAAATTATTTTAAATAAGAGTTTAATATTTATCATCAATTTGTTTCGTTTTATTTTTAATTACATAATTAAAATTTGTGGTGAAATTACTCTTCCAAATATCATAAGGGGCCCCATGGTATTTGGTTGAGGGTTTACCACTTTTTTTTTGAGAATTAATATTTTTATTTCTATATTCAAAGATAATAAACATGATAACTGCTCGTTGAAGAAATAGAATCAATTTCCAATTAATTTACCTTGATTAAATTACTTTATAAAATTTAGTATTTAATTAAAGGCAATTGTGAATACTTAGATCTTTAAACAGTCTATGATTGAATATTGTAAAAACTTTAAGACTGCTTAAATAGTTAATAATTAAGTTCAAATAAGCACTAAATTAATTTTTCTTGTACTTTTTATTGGTATTTTAACAGAAATTTCAGTCTGCGAAGTTCATGTAAAAGAAGTAATACTATAATTTATACTTCATTGCATGTAGTAGTTATAAAATGTAAAATGTAAGTTGTTAAAAATGTAAAAATGTTTTAAAATGGTAAATTTTTCTGCTTTGTGGTATAATGTTCCTTAGTACATTTTTGTTCATGTTGTATGCTTTTTTGTGAATTGTCTAATGTTGTATGAGGATTATGGCTTTTTTGTATAAATTTGTTAACTACATTTCAATAATGTTTAATCTAGTCTTTTTCTTATCGATTTACTTCTGCATACATTTTACTTTTAGAATTCATGGTTGGGAACTGAAAGATAAGTATCAATAGAATTTATTTAAAAACTTATGATTAGAATTTTAAAAGATTTTTAAAAAACAACAAAATTTTAAAATTGCTTAGGAAGGATCTTTTTATAGTCACATGTAAAAGTTTTCGTTCCTTCTATTTTTTTCCTTAATTTGTTAATACGCTTAGTTAAGTCATAATAGATTTTTGAATAGCCATTCAGAAGAGATTCTTAATTACAGAGAAGACATTAAAATTAAATTTTAATTTTTCTAAGACAGAATCGCATTTCGACCATTTTTAGTGCCTTTACCTTAAAAATATTTTTATTAGCTCAAATTTTAAAAATTTGATTTTTAATTACTTGATAAAATTGACATATCATTTTGTATTTAGGACAATGGCAGGTTTTTGGTAAAGAACAGAACCTTAGTAAATAGGGTGATATTTTTTATTAGCTAAAATTTTTTAGTTGGATTTTTAGTTACTTAAAAAAAATTTTGTCCATAGGTACAACAACCTGTTCTCCCTATGGGCAGATCAAGTTGTACCTATATAACACGCATACTAAAATGAAGTTAAGATGTAAAAAATTCAAAAATGAAAAAAAAGTTACTATTTAATGAACAAGTTCTCTAGTCTAATAAATTTGAAATGGGTTTTTTAAAGCAAAGTACTCATAAAGCCAAAATGAACAACAAACTATTTTTTCATTTAAGGGGACTCAGTTCCAAAAATTTAGTCAAAATTTCGAATTTGAGATTTTGCCATAAAAAGGAAGATACTACCCTTAGAATTATAATGATATGAGGTTTTTAAATATAAGAATTGTGAGGTTTTCTGACCCAAAGATAGGCTTACTGGAGCATAGCTTTCAACCTTTAAACGGGTTTTTCGTAAAACAAGGTTTTTATCGTTTAAAATCATAAGGCTTTTTTTCTAATGAGGAAGTTGCATGATTTTTTTTTATTTTTTTAATCGATTCCTCTTGCAAAAATAAGCAACTACCCAAAATTTGAGGCCGATCGAGAAATTTTTTGATTGCCAAAAAAATTAACAAAAATCCCCTTTTTAAAAGCGCGCGAAAACGCCAAGAGTTTGGATGTGACGTCATCTTATACTAAACATTGTTGTAAAGCAATGTAGTTGATGGTATTATTGTTGACGTCATCTTATAGTTTAAACAATAAACGTTTTCAGTCACGTGTTTTTTTCTCGACTTTTAAATTAAAATATTTAATTACCTGTAAATTTTTTTGAAAAACTGACTAGATATTTCATTTTAGCATACAAAAAACCATACGGAACACTTGTTTGTTTTTGAAAATCTGACACATGCAACTTCCTTATTGTCCAAATCATTTAAAACTTGGTAGTCATTATCAGTAATGTATGTTAAACACCTCTACGTATGGATTTTAAAATGTATTTATTACAAAATTTTTTACAAAGCAAGAAAGTAGAAACTTAGCATATTTTTTCAAAAAAAAATGCCAAATTTCAGATTTTATTTTATTTTTTTCCTAAACCCTTGTAGATATTTAAACTTCCATACGTAGAGCTAACAATATATGGTGGATTTATGTTGAGAAAAATATCAAATGAAAAGAGTTTATATTTAAGGAGGATTAGCATTTTGAAGTAGGGTAATTTTGGCCACTTTTTTTGAATTTGCTTTTTGTGCTAAATATGAATTAGTATACAGTAAATACATAATTTAACGCCTAAAAAGATATTAAAATCCTGTTAATAGAGTAAAAAATGTTTTTGGTACTGAGTCCCCTTAATAAGAAACAATCGTACCGACACTGGTACAATTCTGTTATCTGTCCAGTTAACATATCTAGGATTTTCTGTGCACCATTTATCCGAAATATCAATAAATACTGCAAACTAACTTATTAGATTATATTATACAGGGTGTTCCAAAAGTCCCGTTCACGGCTTTTATTTAGAACCAACGCGTCTGCTAGGTAGGGATCTAACAAAAAAATACGTTCGATTCGATTTCTGAGAATAGAATCCATCCATCCTGGAATCGATTTTTAGAGCCAGTATCGAAAAATTAGAATCGGTTTTATCTATTTCAATCACAAATCAAAGATAATTAGTAACTATTATTAATTTAATAATCAGCAAAGTATTAAATAATTATCAACATACTAATTAATAAGTGAAAAAAGTTTTAATTATCAGTATTAATTAGAAATTTAAGTATGATTCCCAAGATTCGATTCTTGGTAGAATCGATTCCTTGGTATCGATTCCTTCAGAAATTTTTAGAACCCTACTCCTAGGGAAGTAAGGTCTACCCAAGGTAAGTGTCCCTGGAGAATCCAATGACAGGACTTACAGCACCCCTAGCGGCGAAGCAGGAAATTAAAAGATGGAAGATTGAGCAGCTTAACTCAACGTCAGCAGTAAATTAGGGTATGGCTTGTTAATTTGCATTACATTTTAAAAAACTACTTGGAATATTTTAATTCACAAGAATAAAAACTGGTAGGAACTGATTTTTTCACCATTAGAGGAACAATAATAAAAAAACCTAAATCAATCTAATGTATCACACGAATTTCTAAAATACCAAGGTAACGTGATAAAATTATTAATAAAATGAAACGGGTTTGTAAAAAATTATGGAAGTGGTTTAGAGTGTAACTGAAAAAAAAAGATACTGTTGAACTATTATATTGTATAATTAACTGCATATTAACCTCCTCAGTCCCCTTGTATCACACGTGATACAAAAGTTTCAGATTTTAAAAAAAATGCTGTATGGGAAAAAATTTTTGGAAACTGCTTGTATCGCATGTAACATGAAGTGAAAAAAACGTGCAATTTTATTTTTAGATTTTAATAATTAATACTTCTGCAACATTAAGATTTTTAGAAGGCTTTTTGGGTTCCAAACGCAATGTCGACACTGAGTCGAAATAAAATTATTTTAAAAATATTTATCCATACATTTTAGAATTTTCAAGATATACATTTTCTTTGTAATGAAACAACCAACCAATTAATACCAAAACTATAACTTTGTAATCAGTGTTATTCTTAGGATTTTTTTGGTGGAGTAAAAATACTCCTTAACTTTTTTAGGAGGCGTGAAATTCATTTATGAGGAGTGAAATTCTGGAAATTGCATAAACTATACAGGGTGATTCAGAAATAATCATCAATATTTGGGGGGGAGGTAGAGGGGCCCTAGACAAGCATATTTCGAATAGGGATGGTGGGGCGCAGGCTTACCGTTAAAGAGCTAGTACCTAATGTAGTGCGAGCGCGTTTCAAAAGGCCGTTTTCAGAAGGCCCGCGTGACGAAACAAAACATAATAAAATGAAAAAATCTATTGCATGAGGTAAGGAACTATCACTACTACTTACACCACGTATTCGATAGAATTTGAACCACTTTCTAAACCACGGAGTGAGTTTCAAAAGTGCAATATTAATCTTTTAGTCAAAGAATGGAGTTCCCTTAATGGTATTTAGAAAAATGATGATCGGTGAAGGAATTTTCAAGGATCGTAACATTGATCATTGAAACTGCTTGATCATTGAAAATTCCTTCCCCGATTATCATTTTTCTAAATACCATTAATGGAACTCCATTGTTTGACTAAGAGATTAATATTGCACGTTTTAAAACTCACCCCACGGTTTAGCAAGTGGTCCAATTTCTATCACATTGAGGATTTAAGTACAACGGATACTTCTGTACCTCATGCAATAATGTTTTTCATGTTATGTTATTTTTTGTCACACGGGCCCTCTGAAAATGTCCTTTTGAAACGCACACGCACTACATTAGGTCCTAGCTCTTTAACGGCAAGGCTGCGCCCCACCATCCCTATTCGAAATATGCTTGTCTAGGGCCCCTCTACCTCCCCCTCAAATATTGATGATTATTTCTGAATCACCCTGTATATACAGAGACAAATCTTTATAAAAACGCTTTTTTAATGGACAAACTGAAATAGAAAAAATTAGGATGCTATTTTGGTTTTTAACAATTATAGCATCTGTTAATAAAAGTAGAAAGTATTCAACATTATAAATAAAATAATTTATTTTACATTAAACATTATAAATGAAATATTTATTTACTACAAATTTGAGTAGAAAAATTATTTGATTTCAGTGGGGTGCCATGAATTTTTTAAGCAAACGTTTATTAAAAATTCAAAGCGTGAAAATACGCTTGACTAGTTTTTAAAAGCGTATTTCCTATTTTCAAAGCGTGAAATACGCTCTCAGAGGCGTTAAAATTATCACTGTTTGTAATAAAATATTAAGTTGTAAGGTCCTCTGAAACTTGTTTGTATCACATGTGATACATCAGGGCCCAACCGATACAAACCACGTAGGTATGTGATTTTTTAAAAAGTGTTGTTTTGCGTTTGGAATAGTATTGAATGTTATAAAAACATTTTTAAGTATAAAAACTTCTCTTGGGTAGTTTGTTTTACTTTTTTAAGGATTTTTTAGATTAAATTGCTATTTTTAGGGGTTTTTTTTTCAATATTCAAGGGGAATTTTTTTTAGCTGATAATTCACAAACCATAACAACAAATGATATGCGTGGGCTTAAGATTTGTTACAATATTTTGGTCTTTACATCAACCAGCAACTATTACAAGACATTCCATGATAGTCAGAAATTATGCTAAAAAGTGATAAAGTGTAATTTTGGTATAAAAAAACAAAATGAAACTTAATTTTAAACCAGAACAATTATATTTTACATATATTATGCCTAAATAACTCAAATAAACTAAGTAAAACAATTTTAATTTTAACTAATTTAATTGAATGACTCCAGCCCCTACTAATAAAAGATAATTTTTTAATTACACTTTTCTACTTAGGGAGGATCTAAAAAGCTATTTCAGACACTTTGGGCATGAACCAAACTTATATTTTTCTCTCAGGTCTGAGAAGGTTAAAGGAAAAGTAAAGACATAATTCCAAGTTTTATAATAGGAACAAGCTCTAGGTATCTGGCTTGAGGCAGGTTCAGCCAATCATTTAAATCATAAAGGGAATTGAAATTTTAGTTTATTGTATACTTATATAACTGTTATTTTTTTCAGCATAAGAACACTGGATTCATAGTATCAACAATAAAAGATATGTAGTCAGTAACTTCAGTATTGTTTTTTCTTCGTTCAAACTTTGATTGTAGCTTTTATATAATAACTGTTATACACCAAATAAAAATCACCATGGAAACCGAGGGTTTAATCCTCGGTTGCGTCCTGTTTATTATTAAGGGGGGGAAGCATAGAGCATAGAATAATTATATTTAGAAATATCATAGAAATTGTTATATTTAGTTAAACAATGCTTTAGTAATTTGGTTTCCAATATAATCTTCATTTTATAAGAAGACTAAGACATAAAGAAGGAATATATAACATTACAGCTAATGTTATAGATTAAAAATAAGACTAAAAAAATATCGTGAAAATATTTTAATTTATGTTAAAAAAAGTAAAATATATTTTTAAAAATATTTATATGTAACAAATATATATATATAGAAAAATGTTTTGTAACATGTAAAATGTTGAAAAAAAGATTATCAGTTATAAACTAATTAATTTACGAAATTGTTTAAATGTTAAAGTTACCATGGGGATATGAGGTACTTAAATGAGGCTTTATAAACTGAAAAAACGTTTGCAATATATTACAGTAGATTAATTAATTTACGCTATATTAGGTCATCCCGAAAGTATTGTCGCTCTTGGGAGCATCTGTATACAATGTATTTTTTGGTACTTTTCCATTACGGCAAACCAGTAAAGTACTTCTACTTCTATATCAAGCCAATTTGGCGAATTTTGGCACTTTTTTTGTTGGCTCACTTTTCCAGCTTCCCTAGTTTCTACGATTAATAAGATTTGGTTTACTTCAAGTTTCCATTAATTGAAAACTTTCAAAATTAAAATTCAAAGGAATTTAACTTTAATTTTAAGTCATATTATATTAAGATTGTACGGAAGATCTTTTTTATTTCTCAATTATTGAAGAGCGGCGGTAGAATTTCCAGTGATCTAGATTCCAGCAAATGATCACCCGGATCTTTCCTAATAGAGGGTTAGGAGTAGCAATCCAGCAATTTAATATGAAGGATTGTGATCAAACTGTCCGGATGCCTCAGAAAAAATTTAAATCTAAGTTAAATTTTACACACTTGTTAATAATACTTAAAACTTTAATTGTTTTATGGAAGTAGCCAGTTAATTTTAATTTAAAAATCTTAAATTTAGGAAAAATGCAAAATTTTGAGCAGAAAAGAAATGAAGTAACATGTTATCATAGAAAGGAAAGCCCAGTTGTGGATCAGTCCCCAAAATCAAGCCAAGATGCCAAGTTGACGGTAGCTAAGGTTACAGTTTATATTGGTATCACATATATATTATATATATATATATATATTATATATATGGTTTATATTGGAAAAGTGTCAAAAATATCTTATATACAGATGCTCCCAAGAACGACAAAACTTTCGGGATGACCTAATATATTGTAGCTATAAGCTTAAATTTTTGAGAACCGTAAATTTACTTCACTTAAATTTTTAAGTAGTAGATGTTAAAAATTCACTTAATCTAGAAAAATGTTTTAAAAAACGTTTTTCAATACCGCCATTGGTTGGTCAGGGAACGAATTTATTTCAGTCAGGGTGCATTTTCGCACATTTTCGCCACAGGCGGAGTTATGTTTCCCTCCATAGGATTAGCATGGGACGCGAGACAAGCGGCATAATACAGTTTGGACAGAATTGGATGCGCAGAGATACTTTTAAGCGAGTTATCACCTCTCTCTCGTATACAGGCTCTGTAGCTAAAGTATTAGGGAAATTCGTTAGAGTTGTTACTTTCGTGGATTTAGACAGTGCCTTTAAGAGATTAAAATAGTTAGTTCAAAGTTATGTTAACATGTGGCGCTAATATAAAGGGTACCGTCCCCGTTTTCTGAAATGACCATTCCTGCTGTCCAGTACCACAACCAAAAAATTGTATTGACCCAAATTGTTTTCCTCATCCTCATCCAAAATATGTCAAGTTTACGTAACTGCAACTATATAAGTAAACTAAATTTGGGATTACATGATGAGAATTGGACGAATTTGGAACAGTGGGAAGTGGAACTTACGAGTCATAAAGGGGGCATAAAGGGTCAAAATATGATTAATAAACTGTGTAAATTAAAATAAACTGATTTACTGTTAAAAATAAAAATATTCTGGAAATAATAAAATACCCTGGATCCTGAGAAATAGTGGTTGCCCCCTTGCTAGAAACGTAACCATAGTTACGCTCTTCGCGCAGCCAATAGTAAGCCTTCTTCGTCACCTTGACGAGGATTATTGCTATGGTTACTGATCGGTGCTGGGGGAAGGAAATATTTTCAGTCGCCTATTCAAAAATGAAAAGAGTATAATCAGATTATCTCTGAAATCGAACCCAAATTTCTGCAAGAAATTTTTTATTTGCCTACCTTTCATGTTCGATGCTTTCTTTAGAATCGAACTTGGAACTAGAGATGTAAAGGCGGGAAAAAACCAGGTTTAATCTCGGGAATAGACCCAAAAACCGGGTTTATTTTTGGGATTAAACCTGGTTTTTTTCCGTCTTTACATCTCTACTCGGAACCCAAATAATAATTAAATTTGGGCAACAGAGAAATCATAAGACATGTCCAGGTAGCACAGTACATACCAAATATGTCGAGTTTACGTAACTTCAATTAGAAGTAAACTTAATTTGGCCATACCTTGGACAAAGATTGGACGAATCCTGAACGTTTGTGCTGCTTGGGTGGTCTAAAATGATGGCACTGTCTAATCCACAAAAGTAACAACTCAACTCTAACGAATTTCGCTAATACTTTATCATGGGTAAACTTTCGTGGATTTAGACACTTCGATTTTTAAATACACTATTATGATAGAGGGCAGCACTCTAAGTGTCTGATGGACAGAATAGCAGACAATATATTTAGAAGTTTACAGCGAATAGTGAAAGGCTGTGACGTTTACATTGTTCATATCTGTCACTCTTTTATGTAAATTATTATTTTTAAATCGTAGTGCATAATCTAAAAAATGAACTGTAAGAATTTGCATTAAAGAAATAAATATGCTAATAGAGTAAATGGAATAATAAAGATTTTATAAAACGATACAAGATGATACTAGAAAAAAAAGATATCCAACAAAGAGTTAAACGTTCGATTCCGAAAAAGTAACCCAAAAATTGTACCCCCATACGGAAGATTAATAAAAATGATACTTCAATTTCTTCAAAGGATAGAGAATAAGCTTACCAAAAAATATAAATGCTATATGTGAGCCAAGAATTTTTTTGTTAAATGTAATATTTAAAACTTTATATACAAGTTTCAAATCTCTGATTACACTTGTACGAGTAGCTCAGTTGATAAAGCAAACACCCTTCAGAGTCTAACTGTTGGCAAAGGTTGGATACGAGTTCGAGCCTGGATTTAGCAGTAATGCGAATTTATTTATTTTTAGAGTCCTAATAATGGAATGTTAAATAGAATATTGGATGCCTAGGCTGTCGGGCCAGGTGGCTCAGTTGGTTGAGGCGCTCAAACAGCCGAAAAGCCTGGTCATCGCGCTGGGATGGTCTTCAGTTCGAGCCCATCCCCTAGGTCGAAATTCCCGGGGGCCAGTGGTCCGTTTCATTCGGCCTGTGAAGCCGCGTTGGGTCAGCTAGAGGGCGTGAGGGTAGGAGTCGGACCACTGGCACGCGCGTTCGGGGGTGTCCGTAAGCAATCCAGTCTTAAGGTTAGTCGTTAGGAGGCGGACAACTCCAGAGATTGGGCAGGGCCAAGTTCCTTCCTCCTCAACACCCGAGTGTCACTGGTCATCGTCGTCGGGGTCGGTCGGCCTGGCTCTGCCGGCGTTTCTTCTCTTGGCCGGCGGAGCCCCCTGCCGGCCGGCTTCGGCGACACTCGACCAGTGGCACTCGGTGAGAGGACTGAATGAACTTAGCCGAATTTTTTGAAAAAGTCAGTTTCATATAGAAAAACTAACTCCTCGGAGTGTCAATCCCGGTAGCCCAGTTGGTAAAGGCACGGGTTCTGTGGAGGTTCCCGAAGCTGGCCTCGAACCGACCCAGGTTCTATTCCAAGTGAGCAAATGCCTCTGTAAATTAAATAAAAGTTAAAGGCTTAGGATATTCTCTGTTAGCTGTCATAGAAAGTTGACAGCGACTTGTCTTCGAAGACAGCTTAGCTCAGACTCAGTATGTTGAAATCTTCCTAAATAAGTCACAATGAAGTAAATGTAAATACCGCTGTAACTGTCTATCCCGGTAGCCCAGTTGGTAAAGCCTTGGACCCTGTTGAGGTTCAGATGGTTGGCCGAAGCAAGCTGCAGGTTCGAGTCCAGGTCAGCAAAGAAGAGAAAAACCAGTACTAAGGACTGGGGAGAGGATACTTCAAGTGTTAAAGGGGGAAGTCCAACTCCCTGTAAAGTAATATAAATATTTTTCCATGAGGAATAGAAGGTAACAACCAGTACGTGAAAGGAGGTCCGGCGCACACAGCTTCGATGGCTCAGTTGGTAGAGCGATGACTCCGAAAACAGTCCTCTGGGGGATGTAGGTTCGAGCCCAGTTGGAAGACAGTATTCTTCTAATATAACCTAGGTAAGTCACAATAGTGTAAGCGTAATTACCACAGGTGCTGTGCGTCCCAATAGAGCAGTCGTTAAGGCCTCTGATAGTTGAGGTCCAGATGGGTTGTCAAAGAAGGCTGCAGGTTCGAGCCCAGGTGAGAGAAAAACTAGTAATAAAGACCGTTCTGGGGCGATGATACTACAAGTGTGCTGGAGGCAAGAAAAGGCAAACAAAGTTCTCTGAAAAGAGGGAAAAAATATTTTTTATGAGGAATAGATGGTAACAACCAGTAAGTGAAAGGAAGTCTGGAGCAAACAGCTTCGATGGCTCAGTTGGTAGAGCGATGACTCTGTAGACAATCCGAATACAGTCCTCTGGGTGAAGTAGGATCGAGTCCAGTCGGAAGACAGCATTCTTATAATATAACCGAGGTAAGTTAAAATTGTGTTAGCATAAATACCACAGTAACTGTCTGTCCCGATGGCCCAGTCGGTAAGGCCTCTGACTGTTGAGGTCCAGATAGGTGATCAAATAAGGCTGCAGGTTCGAGCCTTGAAGAGGAAATCCTGGGGAAGTGGATGTGAACATTCCTTGATAGGAAGCGGAGCTGCTATATGGCGCCATTCTGAGGTAAGTCATAATAGACTTAGTGCAATTACCGCTGTAAGTGTCAGTCCCGGTAGCCTGGTTGGCAGTGTCGTCGGATTGAGGAGGTCCAGGCTAGTGGCAGATTCCTGACGCGGGTTCGAATCCTGTCGTGGGAGCAGGTAAATAAAGGTAAGTAAAATATGTGTAAATTCTCTCGTCTTCCAACAGGTCTCCGGTGGAAAAGAAGATGTGCCGAAGTGTGCAGATTCTAGACCAGGAGGGGTGGAAGATATCTGGGAGTGGAATAGTCTTCTCCAGGGAGGGTACTCCAGCGAACCTAGAAGGTGGAAGGAAGAAACTTGGAAAGAAATATCTAGAAGGACAGGACACTCTAAGGAAGAGTGAAGTTCTCTTGAGGGTTACTAGGGAGGTGTTCTCTTGACGTGGGGGTAGGATAGGCACCACCGGGTGGCTCCTAGTTGGGTTCTCTCTTGTCCTTACTTCTCTTCCTCTCCACTTCTTTTGTCACATTCTCTTTTCCTTCTCTCTTTCTTCACATTTGGCTTCTCTTTTTTTCTCCCTCTTATTACTTCTCTTCGTTCTCTTATCTCTCTTCTTGCTCTATAGCCTTCTCTTCTACCTCTAGAGCGAAAGAAGAGAAGGCCATAGAGAAAGAAGAGAGATAAGAGAACGAAGAGAAATAATAAGAGGGTGAAAAAAAGAGAAGCAAAATGTGAAGAAAGAGAGAGGGATAAGAAAATGTTTACAAGAGAAGTGGAGAGGGAGAAATAAAAGGGTGGATAAGAGAAGTGAGAACAAGAGAAGTAACCAACTAGGATCCGCTCTGGGATGCCTATCCTATCCCAACGTCAAGAGAACTCCCCCTTACTATCGTCAAGAGAATTTCGAGAATTTCCTTAGCGTGTCTTGATCTTCTAGATACTTACTTCCAAGTTTCTTCCTCCCAGTCTAGTCTCTGCCGCTGGATTTCCTTCCCTGGAGAAGACCATTCCGCTTCCAGATTCCACCCCCTCCTGGTCTAGAATCCGCACATCTTCTTTTCCACCGGAGACCTGTTGGAAGACGAGAGAGTTTACTGATATTTCACTTACCTTTATATACCTGCTCCCACATCAGGGTTCGAACCACCGTCAGGAATCTGCCACTAGCCTGGACCTCCCCAATCCAACGACTCTGCCAACCAGGCTACCGGGACTGACACTTTGAGAGGTAATTGCACTTAGTCCATTGTGACTTACCACGGAATAGCGCCATATAGCAGCTCCGCTTCCTTTTGAAGGGATGTTCACATCCACTTCCCAGGATTTCGTCTTCCGGGATCGAACCTGCAGCCTTCTTTAACCACCCATCTGGATCTCAACGTTCAGAGGCCTTACCGACTGGGCAATCGGGACGCGCAGCACTTGTTGTAAATACGCTTACACTATTCTGATATCCCTTGGTTAGCTTAGAAGAATATTGTCTTCCAACTGGGATCGAACCTATCTCACCCAAAGGACAGCTGTTGGGGTCTCTACAGAGAGTCATCACTCTACCAACCGAGCCGTCGAATCTGTTTGCTCCGGACTTCCCTTCACTTACTGGTTGTTACCATCTATTTCTCATAAAAAATATTTTTCCCCTCTTGTCAGATTACTTCGTTTGCCTTTTCTTGCCTCTATAGCTCCATTGTAGTATCCTTTCTCCAGGAAGGTCTTCATTACTGGTTTTTCTCTCAGCCGGACTCGAACCTGCAGCCTTCTTTGACCACCCATCTGGACTTCAACAGTCAGAGGCTTTACCGACTGGGCTATCGGGACAGACAGTTACTGTAGTATTTAAGCTAACACAATTTTAACATTACCTCGGTTTGATTATAAGAATACTGTCTTCCAACTGGGCTCGAACCTACATCACCCAGAGGACCGCTTTTGGAGTCTCTACAGAGAGTCATCACTCTACCAACTGAGCCATCGAATCTGTTTGCTCCGGACTTCCCTTCACTTACTGGTTGTTACCATCTATTCCTCATAAAAAAAATATTTTTGCTCTCTGTTCAGAGAACTTTGTTTGCCTTTTCTTGCCTCCTGCACACTTGTAGTATCCCTTTCACAGAACAGTTTTTATTACTGGTTTTTCTCTCACCTGGACTCGAACCTGCAGCCTTCTTTGACCACCCATCTGGACATCAACGATCAGAGGCCTTACCGAGTGGGCTATCGGGACGCACAGCACCAGTGGTAATTACGCTTACACTATTGTAACTTACCTCGGTTATATTAGAAGAATACTGTCTTCCAACTGGGCTCGAACATACCTCTCCCAGAGGACCGCTTTCGGAGTCTCTACAGAGAGTCATCGCTCTACCAACTGAGCCATCGAAGCTGTTTGCCCACGGGCCTTCCTTTCACTTACTGGTTCTTTCCATCTACTCCTCATAAAAAAATATTTATAATACTTAACAGAGATTTGGTCTTCCCCCACATGCCTCTATAACACTTGAAGTATCCTCCCCTCAGACATTATTACTGGTTTTTCTCTCCTTCGCTAACCTGGACTCGAACCTGCAGCTTGATTCGGCCAACCATCTGAACCTCAACAGGGTCCAAGGCTTTACCAATTGGGCTATCGGGATAGACATCTACAGTGGTATTTACACTTACTTTATTGTATTATTTAGGAAGATTTCAATATATTGAGTGCGAGCTAAGTCGTCTTCAAAGACAAGTCGCTGTCTACTTCCTTTGACACCTGTCTTTTACTCTTTTATTTTCCATTCGCTCACTTGGAATCGAACCTGGGTTGGTTCGAGGCCAGCTTCGGGAACCTCCACAGAACCCGTGCCTTTACCAACTGGGCTACCGGGATTGACACTCCGAGGAATCAGTTTACCTATATGAAGCTGACATTTTCAAAAAATTCGGCTAAGTTCATTCAGTCCTCTCACCGAGTGCCACTGGTCGAGTGTCGCCGAAGCCGGCCGGCAGGGGGCTCCGCCGGCCAAGAGAAGAAACGCCGGCAGAGCCAGGCCGGCCGGCCCCGACGACGATGACCAGTGACACTCGGGTGTTGAGGAGGAAGGAACTTGGCCCTGCCCAATCTCTGGAGTTGTCCGCCTCCTAACGACTAACCTTAAGACTGGATTGCTTACGGACACCCCCGAACGCGCGTGCCAGTGGTCCGACTCCTACCCTCATGCCCTCTAGCTGACCCAACGCGGCTTCACAGGCCGAATGAAACGGACCACTGGCCCCCGGGAATTTCGACCTAGGGGATGGGCTCGAACTGAAGACCATCCCAGCACGATGACCAGGCTTTTCGGCTGTTTGAGCGCCTCAACCAACTGAGCCACCTGGCCCGACAGCCTAGGCATCCAATATTCTATTTAACATCATCTCTAGTATTAGGACTCTAAAAATAAATAAATTCGCATTTACTGCTAAAGCCAGGCTCGAACTCGTATCCAACCTTTGCCAACAGCTAGACTCTGAAGGCTGCTTGCTGTACCAACTAAGCTACTCGTACTAACGAAATCAGAGATTTGAAACTTGTATATAAAGTTTTAAATATTACATTTTACAAAAAAAATTCTGACATATAGCATTTATATTTTTTGGTAAGATTATTCTTTATCCTTAGAAGAAATTGAAGTAACATTTTTATTAATCTTCCATGTTGGGGGTACAAGTTTTGGTTAACTTTTTCGGAATCGAGCGTTTAACTTTCTGTTGGATATCTTGTTTTTCTAGTATTATCTCGTATAGTTTTATACAATCTGTATTATTCTATTTACTTTATTAGCATATTTATTTCTTTTATGTAAATTCTTACAGTTCATTTTTTAGATTATGCACTACGATTTAAAAAATAATAATAATTTACATAAAATAGTGACAGATATGAACAATGTAAACGTCACAGTCTTTCACTATTCACTGTGATCTTCTAATTATATTGCCTGCGCTTCTGTCCATCAGACCAAGACCCTCCATAAAGGCCTCCCAACTCGGCCGTGCAACGTCATAACTTTCACTCATCTTTGACGTCACTCCATAGACTTAACATGGCAATTTTCACTCACGTTTGACGTCATCGTCCGGAGTTGGGTGGCCATGTATATAGAGGGTCTTGATCAGACACTTAGAGTGCTGCCCTCTATCATAATAGTGTATTTAAAAATCGAAGTGTCTAAATCCACGAAAGTTGACCCATGATAAAGTATTAGCGAAATTCGTTAGAGTTGAGTTGTTACTTTCGTGAATTAGACAGTGCCATCATTTTAGACCACCCAAGCAAGACAAACGTTAAGGATTCGTCCAATTTTTGTCATGTATGGGCAAATTCACAAATACAAATACAAATTTTGTCGACCAGCTACAGGCTCGAAGCTTTTACTTCTAATGGAAGTTACGTAAAATCAACATATTTGGTATGTGATGTGCGACTAGGACATGTCTTACGATTTCTCTGTTGCCCAAATTTAATTATTATCTGGATTCCGAGTAGAGATGTAAAGGTGGGAAAAAACCAGATTTAATCCCGAGAATAAACCCGGTTTTTTGGGGTTTTTTCCCGACTTTACATCTCTAGTTCCGAGTTCGATTCTAAAGAAAGAATCGAACATGAAAGGTAGGCAAATAAAAAATTTCTTACAGAAATTTGGGTTCAATTTCAGAGATAATCTGACTATACTCTATTCATTTTTGAATAGGCGCCTGAAAAGATTTCCTTCCCCCACCACCGATCAGTAACCATAGCAATAATCCTCGTCAAGGTGACGAAGAAGGCTTACTATTGGCTGCGCGAAGAGCGTAACTATGGTTACGCTTCTAGCAAGGGGTAAACCACCACTTCTCAGGCTCTGGGGTAAAATTATTTTCAGGATATTTTAATTTTTAACAGCAAATCTGTTTATTTTAATTTACACGGTTTATTAATCATATTTCAACCCTTTATGTCCCGACGGGACTTGTAAGTTCCACTTCCCAATGTTCCAAATTCGTCCAATTCTCATCATGTAAGGCCAAATTTAGTTTACTTATAGTTGCAGTTACGTAAACTTGACATATTTTGGATGAGGAAAACATTTTGGGGCATAAAGGGTTAATACAATTTGTTGGTTGTGGTACTGGACGGCACTATGGGTCATTTCAGAAAACGGGCACGGTACCCTTTATATTAGCGCTACATATTATCAGAACTTTGAACTAATTATTTTAATCTCTTAACGGCACTGTCTACATCCACGAAAGTAACAACTCAACTCTGGCGAATTTCACTAATACTTTAGCTAGATAGCCTGTATACGAGAGAGAGGTGACAACTCGCTTAAAAGCGTCTCTGCGCATCCAATTCTGTCCAAACTGTATCATGCCGCTTGTCTCGGGTCCCACGCTAATCCTATGGAAGGAAACCTAACTCCGCCTGTGGTGAACAGAAAACCGATTTACCGATCTGCGCGCGCTATACTGAGTTGTCGCCTCTCTCTCGTATACTTGCTCTCTAACTTTATACTCTATTCATTTAGAATGGGCGCTTGAGAAATAGTGCTTTCCCCCACGCTTGAAGCGTAACCATAGTTACTATCTTCGAGCAGTCAATAGTAAGCCTTCTTCGTCACTTTGACGAAGATAGTTGCTATGGTAACCGATCGGTGGTGGGGGGAAGGAAATATTTTCAAGCGCCAGTTCAAAATGAACAGACTATAGCATGGGTAACTTTCATGGATTTAGACACTTCGTCTCTTAAATAAGGCACTGTCTAGCTCCTCGAAATTGACAACTCAACTCTATCTAATTTCGCTAATACTTTAGCATGGGTCAACTTTCGTGGATTTAGACACTTCGTTAAATAATTACTTGACCAACCAATGGCGGGATTGAGAAACGTTTTTTAAATCATTATTTTTCTAGATTATGTGAATTTTTAACATCTATTACTTAAAAATTTAAGTGAAATAAATTTACGGTTCTCAAAAACTTAAGCTTATATCCACAATATATAGCGTAAATTAATTAAACTACTGTATTGTATTGTAAAAATTTTTTCAGTTTATAAAGCCTCATTTTAGTACCTCATATCCCCATGGTAACTTTAACATTTAAACAATTTCGAAAATTAATTAGTTTATAACTGATAATCTTTTTTTCAACATTTTACCTGTTACAAAACATTTTTCTATATATATATTTGTTACAAATAAATATTTTTAAAAACCTTTTTATTTTTAACATAAATTAAAATATTTTCACAATATTTTTTAGTCATTTTTAATCTATAACATTAATTATAATGTTATTTATTACTTCTTTATGTCTTAGTCTTCTTATAAAATGAAGATTATATTGGAAACCAAATTACTAAAGCATTGTTTAACTAAATATAACAATTTCTATGATATTTCTAAATAAAATTATTTTATTCTCTATGCTTCCCCCTTAATAATAAACAGGACGCAACCGAGGGGAACCCCTCGGTTTTCATGGTGATTTTTATTTGGTGTATAACAGTTATTATATAAAAGCTACAATCAAAGTTTGAAGGAAGAAAAAAACAACACTGAAGTTTCTGACTACATATCTTTTATTGTTGATACTATGAATCCAGTGTTCTCATGCTGAAAAAAAAATAACATCTTATATAACAGTTATATAAGTATAAAATAAACTATAATTTTAATTTCCTATAGGATTTAAATGATTGGCTGAACCTGCTTAAAGCCAGATACCTAGAGCTTGTTCCTATAATAAAACTTGGTATTATGTCTTTACTTTTCCTGCAGTTACACAATAGTTTCTTTTTTTTTTAGTTACACTCCAAACCACTTACATATTTTTTACAAATCAGTTTCATTCTTTTAATAACTTTATTAAGTTGCCTTACAAATTCGTGTGTTGTATAAATTATTTTAATAAGTTTGGGGGTTTTTTTTCTTAATGTTCCTCTAGCCTAGAATGGTGAAAAAATCAGTTCCTACCAGCTTTTATTCTTGTAAATTAAAATAGTCTAAGTACTTACTAAGTACTTTTTAAAAATGTAATGCAAATTAAAACAGGCCATACCCTAATTTTCAGCTGACATTGAGTTAAGCTGCTCAATCATCCATCTCTTAATTTCCTGCTTCGCCGCTAGGGGTGTTGTAAGTCCTCTCCTTGGATTCTCCAGAGTCACTTACCTTGGGTAGACCTTACTTCCCTAGGAGAAAATCACCCTGAAGGAATCGATACCAAGGAATCGATTCTACCAAGAATCGAATCTTGGGAATTTTACTTAAATTTCTAATTAATACTGATAATTAAAACTTTTGTTCACTTATTAATTAGTATGTTGATAATTATTTAATACTTTGCTGATTATTAAATTAATAATAGTTACTAATTATCTTTGATTTGTGATTGAAATAGATAAGTCCGATTATAATTTTTCGATACTGGCTCTAAGGAATCGATTCCAGGATGGATTCTACCAAGACCCTCTATATAAAGACCTCCCGACTCGGCCGTCCAACGTCATAACTTTCACTCATCTTTGACGTCACTCCATAGACTTAACATGGCAATTTTCACTCACGTTTGACGTCATCGTCTGGAGTTGGGTGGCCATGTATATAGAGGGTCTTGATTCTACTCTCAGGAATCGAATCGAACGTTTTTTTTGTTAGATCCCTACCTAGCAGACGCGTTGGTTCCAAATAAAAGTCGTGAACGGGACTTTTGGAACTCCCTGTATAATATAATCTAATAAGTTAGTTTGCATTATTTATTGATATTTCGGATAAATGGTGCACAGAAAATCCTAGATTTGTTAACTGGACAGATAACAGAATTGTACCAGTGTCGGTACGATTGTTTCTTATTAAGGGGACTCAGTACCAAAAACATTTTTTACTCTATTAACAGGATTTTATTATCTTTTTAGGTGTTAAATTATGTATTTACTTAATACTAATTCATATTTAGCACAAAAAGCAAATTCAAAAAAAGTGGCCAGAACTACCCTACTTCAAAATGCTAATCCTCCTTTAATTTCAACTCTTTTCATTTGATATTTTTTCTCAACATAAATCCACCATATATTGTTAGCTCTACGTATGGAAGTTTAAATATCTACAAGGGTTTAGGAAAAAATAAAAAAAAATCTGAAATTTGGCATTTTTTTTTGAAAAAATTTGCTAAGTTTCTACTTTCTTGCTTTGTAAAAAATTTTGTAATAAATATATTTTAAAATCCATACGTAGAGGTGTTTAACATACATTACTGATAATGACTACCAAGTTTTAAGTGATTTGGACAATTAGAAAAAAAGCCTTATGATTTTAAACGATAAAAACCTTGTTTTACGAAAAACCCGTGGGAACCAGGACGTTCTCAGCCATGCAAAATAAGCTAATTTTACAATATTTCGAGACCCGAAATTATATAGTAAAAGTTATTCAAATACAATTAAAATTGGTTGTGTTAACTAACAGTCTTTTGTCATCCTAAAATGACAAAAATTAATTATATATTATCATATTATTTTTTAAAATAGGAAGTCGAAAAAGTATATTATCATACGAGTCTTCCGATGGATGGGGTTAGAAAGGTTAGCATATAGAAAATTCTATGTTGTTTTTTAGCAAAATAAATAGGTTTCCATGTAGAGAAATGTATATTCAATTTAGTGAACTAATTTTTAAAACAATTTAATGAATACTTTTAAAAAAAAAACGCTGAACTTAAAATTTTAAAACGCAGCAAGAAACAGCAGATTTTTCTCGTATTTTTGCTTAATTAAAAAAATTATTGCAACATAAATTGTATAAAATGATATTCACTGAATGCACTTATATAAAACGAATATTTGTACCAAGTTTCATGTAATTTCATTGATTAGAATTCTGTAAGAGCTAACCTAAAGTTCAAAAAAACAGGTTTTGAGAAAAATGCAAAAGAACTTAAAATGGAACATTAGTGGTGGTGATTGTTTACATCTTGTACCCCCATTTTCTGGGGGATCTCGGTCCTAAAGGTATATGTATTATACATTTTTGGAATCGTCATGAAACCTACTATTTTATCAAATAAAAATTAAAAAATCGAATTTTTGAAGGTTTTGGACGTCCTGGTTCCCTTCATAGGCGCCGACTCCATAGGGTTTGAGGGGGCTTGAGCCCCCCCAATGTTGGAAGAAGGGGGGCTAAGCCCCCCCAATATTTTTAGTAAAAATCTACCTATTTTCTTTCATGAACTAAAGAAGGCAATGTATTGGACGTCGTTCTTTTGGTCCCCTTCACTTGGTCTTCTCAAAGGTTCTCAAAATGACTTAAAACACTACTTTCAAGGGAAAAATTTCAAAAAAAATTTGGGGGAGGACCCCCAAGCCCCCCTCAAATTTTAAAATCTATTTCGTACCGTTTTCCTATGAAACTTCCGTGCTTTTTGAGGTGTGATCCTTCTTTTGTGTAATATAAGAAGAAAGAGTCTACAAAATGAATTTAAACACTACTTTTAGGGACAAATTTCCAAAATTTTTCTGAAGTAGAACCCCTAACCCCTTTTTAAAATTTTACTTTTTATTCTACTATTTATTATTTTATTCTACTGGGTTTCTTTAAAAATTCTGCTTCTTTCACCATAAGCGCTCTAAGGGTGTCACCCAATAGGCTTCAAAACGAGATAAAATGCTATTTTGTGGTGGAAATTTTCAAATTTTGGGAGGAGGACCCTCAAATATCGCTTCGCTTGGAATTTTCAATGCTTATAAAATTTTGAAATTAATTTCAACAAAATTATGATCAAATGTGCAAGTCATCTAACACTTGAAGTAAAAAAGTACTCGTAAGTTAGGTACAGCTCCCGTAAAAAAAAACGTTACAGTGGGGTTTGCGGGCGAACCACTTGGGTTAGGAAGGCAAAAGAGGGGTCATTTTTCATTGTTTAGAGTATTCTTTAACCTAAAAAATTTTCGAGTCCTTAGGGGGTCATCTTCATATTAAACGAAACACTAACTTTTTTTTTCAATAGGGACCTCCAATTATTATGAGATTTTCTGAAAGGTCATCCCTCAAAACCCTTAAATACCCAGTTTCATCCAGATTGATTCACAATTAAAAAATTTTTGAAAAAATAAAAAAAAATTAAATTTTTAAAATCATGAAATATTTTTATGGAAATCGATTCAGGTAGTAATTTTATGAAGAAAGCCAAAATTTCAATCGATTTCACTGAATAGTTTTTGATAAAAACGAACGAGAAAGAACATTCGCGGTATGCATTCGGCAACGGTATACGGCCCCTTAAGATTAAAGTTCGTTTTTATCAAAAACTATTCGGTGAAATCGATTGAAATTTTGGGTTTCTTCATAAAATTACTACCTGAATCGATTTCCATAAAAATATTTCATGATTTTAAAAATTTAATTTTTTTTTATTTTTTCAAAAAAAATTTTATTGTGAATCAATCTGGATGAAACTGGGTATTTAAGGGTTTTGAGGGATGACCTTTCAGAAAATCTCATAATAATTGGGGGTCCCCATTGAAAAAAAAAGTTAGTGTTTCTTTTAATATGAAGACGACCCCCTAAGGACACGAAAATTTTTTAGGTTAAAGAATACTCTAAACAATGAAAAATGACACCTCTTTTGCCTTCCTAACCCAAGTGGTTCTCCCGCAAACCCCACTGTAACGTTTTTTTTTACGGGAGCTGTACCTCAGAAAAAATATTTAGTCAAAATCCCTCCCGAAACTAAAGTCTAGTTACGGCTCTGTGCCGTTGATTTTAAAGGCGGTATAAATCCACTCATTCTTCAAATTTCAAAATTATTTCTGGGGGAGGACCCCCAGCCCTTCTCGAAATTTTGACGTCTCTAATTGTAATATTTTCCTTAGAAATTCTAAACTGCTATGTTTTGATGGAACCAAAAATTTCTCAAAATAAGCTGTAACACTACTTTTTGAGGCAAATTTTAAAATTTTTTCTGGGGGAACTCTCCAGACCCCCTATTATACTTCGAGTAATTGTAAAATTTTAGTGAAATATAATTTGAGTAATTCCTTAGGGGTACTTTAGGAATAAGCCTTTGGATGTTCAAAATCTTGGGGAGGAGATGTCTAGCATTAGTGACGATCGAAATTTTGAGTTTGTTATATGAAATAACTAATATCTTCCATCATTGTCTAGTACTGGGCCCCCCCAATATTTCATAAAAGTCGGCGCCTATGCGTTTAAAGGTTGAAAGCTATGCTCCAGTAAGCCTATCTTTGGGTCAGAAAACCTCACAATTCTTGTATTTAAAAACCTCATTTCATTATAATTCTAAGGGTAGTATCTTCCTTTTTATGGCAAAATCTCAAATTCGAAATTTCGACTAAATTTTTGGTACTGAGTCCCCTTAAATGAAAAGAATAGTTTGTTGTTCATTTTGGCTTTATGAGCACTTTGCTTTAAAAAACCCATTTTAAATTTATCAGACGAGAGAAATTGTTCATTAAATAGTAACTTTTTTTTCATTTTTGAATTTTTTTTACATCTTAACTTCATTTTAGTATGCGTGTTATACAGGTACAACTTGATCTGCCCATAGGGAGAACAGGTTGTTGTACCTATGGACAAAATTTTTTTTTAGTAACTAAAAATCCAACTAAAAAATTTGAGCTAATAAAAAATATCACCCTATTTACTAAGGTTCTGTTCTTTACCAAAAACCTGCCATTGTCCTAAATACATAATGATATGTCAATTTTATCAAGCAATTAAAAATCAAATTCTTAAAATTTGAGCCAATAAAAAATATTTTTAAGGTTATTACCAAGATGTGCACTAAAAATGTTTGAATTGCGATTCTGTCTTAGAAAAATTAAAACGTAATTTTAATGGTTTTCTCTATATTATAAATCTCTTCTGAAAAGCTATTCAAAAATCTATTATGACTTAACTAAGCACATTAACAAATAAAGGAAAAATAGAAGGAACGAAAACCTTTACATGTGACTATAAAAAGAACTTTCCTAAGCAATTTTAAAATTTTGTTGTTTTTTGAAAAATCTTTTAAAAATTCTAATCATTAGTTTTTAAATAAATTCTATTGATACTTATCTTTCAGTTCCCAAACATGAATTCTGGAAGTGAAATGTATGCAGAAGTAAATCCGTAAGAAAAAGACTAGATTAAACATTATTGAAATGTAGTTTCTAAATTTATACAACATTAGACAATTTACAAAAAGCATACAACATGAACAAAAATATACAAAAGAGCATTGTACCGCAAAGCAGAAAAATTTACCATTTTTAAACATTTTTACAACTTTACATTTTTAAATACTAACTGAATGCCAATGAAGTATAAATTAGTATTACTTACTTTACATTAACTTAGCAGACTTTGAAATTTTTGTAAAAAGTAATAGAAAAATTCATTTAGTGGTACTTTGAACTTAATTATTATTTTAAGCAGTCTTAAAATGTTTACAGTTATCAATCAAACTGTTTAAAGGGCCAATTGCATTTATTTTAACCCTAAATTTTAATAAAGTAATTTAATCAATGTAAATTAATTGGAAGTTGATTATCAAACATTAGAGCAGTAATCATGCTTATTATCATTGAAAAAATATAGAAATAAAAATATTAATTTCCCAAAAAAAGTGGTATACTCTCAACCAAATACCATGGGGCCCCTTATGATATTTGGAAGAGAAATTTCACCACAAATTTTAATTATTTAATTAAGAATAAAACGAAACCCAATTGATGGTATATCTTTAGAAACTTATTTATAATAATTTTAATATTTAAAATTTTTTTTTAGAGATAATCATTAAAATCATGATTACTGCTCTGAGAAACATGGAAATCGAACTCAATGTGTAAAAGAAATGAGGAAGTTGCGTGATTTTTTTATATTTTTTTAATCGATTCTTCTTGCAAAAATAAGCAACTACCCAAAATTTGAGGCCGATCGAGAAATTTTTTGATTGCCAAAAAAATTAACAAAAATCCCCTTTTTAAAAGCGCGCGAAAACGCCAAGAGTTTGGATGTGACGTCATCTTATATTAAACATTGTTGTAAAGCAATGGAGTTGATGGTATTATTGTTGACGTTATCTCATAGTTTAAACAATAAACGTTTTCAGTCACGTGTTTTTTTTTCCCGACTTTTAAATTAAAATATTTAATTACCTGTACATTTTTTTTGAAAAACTGACTAGATATTTCATTTTACCATACAAAAAACCATACGGAACACTTGTTTGTTTTGGAAAATCTGACACATGCAACTTCCTTATTGTCAGTTTATATTTAACACTTGGCTTTTCAACATAGGAAATATTTTAGTTTACATTTTAAGACTGCCATCTATCGTTATCTCATCGTTTATAAGAAAGATTTTTGAAAATTAAAAGAAAAAATATCCAAAAGTTTTTTAAAATTACAAATAATAAACCTAATCAAGCACACCTACGATTATGTTATCTATGTACTATGTATTTTGTATTGTGCCAGGTAGCTTAGTTGTTAAAAATGGCTTCTTTAAAACATTGGACTTATGATGAACAGAGCAGCAACGCACAGTACTGTACGTACATTTTGAAAAGAAAATATTAGTGCAAAAAAGCAAAAAAGTTTATAAAATTAAATTGCACTCTGAACTTAAATAATAATAATTAATAGAACAGCAAGGCACAGTACTGTATGTACAATTTGAAAAGAAAATATTAGTGCAAAAAAAGCAAAATCGTTTATAAAATTAAATTGCACTCTGAACTTAAATAATAATAATTAATAGAACAGCAAGGCACAGTACTGTATGTACAATTTGAAAAGAAAATATTAGTGCAAAAAAAGCAAAATCGTTTATAAAATTAAATTGCACTCTGAACTTAAATAATAATAATTAATAGAACAGCAAGGCACAGTACTGTATGTACAATTTGAAAAGAAAATATTAGTGCAAAAAAAGCAAAATCGTTTATAAAATTAAATTGCACTCTGAACTTAAATAATAATAATTAATAGAACAGCAAGGCACAGTACTGTATGTACAATTTGAAAAGAAAATATTAGTGCAAAAAAAGCAAAATCGTTTATAAAATTAAATTGCATTCTGAACTTAAATAATAATCCAATTAAATTAATATAACAGTTAAAACATTTAATCGATTCTCAATAAAACAGCATCACTTTCAGAAAGTAGAAGAATAAATTCATTAATATTCAAACATTATGATACGAAGGCCACAAGACCTGTCTTATTTCTACTCTGATGCCAAGTTAAACCATTATTTTTGTAACAATTATACACAATTTAAAAACTTTTAACAAGGCAAAACAACCAAAATAAACATTAAATAGAATTAATACACATTGAAGATTTAATAAATTTAAATAAAACTTTTAACGTTTAAATATACATTCTTCCTTCTCTTACTTTTGGTGATGTGTGATCATGTCTTAAATTTAAAAGGAAAATTCAAGACAATTTTATTTAAATTTAAGACTTAAATTTAATTAAGTCAAAATTTAATACTTAAATTAAATTTTTTGGGGGGATTTTAGGGAAATTCCTTCATCCAAATGCACATGGGCCGGCTCCATGACATTTGTCTGAAGGAATTTCATTGCAAGTCTAAAAAAATTTTTGTACGAAATGGAAAACTTTAGGGAAAAAAATTATTGTTATAATTTAGAAATGTTAAAAGTTCTAAGTTTCAATTACATAATATAAACTACAATAAAAGTGAAGAAACACATTAGATTATTATCTTTCATAATCACTTAGTCATTATAAGCCTGATATGATAGCCTTCGTCCAAGATCTGAATGATAACAATATCTGTGATTGATATTAATAATCGATTCTATAATAAAATATTTCATACAGTGTACCTAAAGTGTTAACTTTAAAACCACAACTATGTATTCCTAATTTATTACTTAAAATAATTACCTTTATTATCTTTGGTATGTATTATGCAACTATTACGTTCTTAAAGAATAATAAGAGAGCAGAACGTATAAAACTGATAAATTAATGGATCATTTTAAATGTGTATGTAATAAAATCGGGCTTCGAACGGGGGAATTAATGTGCTTGGTTTTTAGTGGATTCCTACAAGTTTTGATCACTTAAAACGATATCTTATGTTTTACGTTAAATTGAAGAGATTGGGACAGTAAATTTCGATAACAAAAACAAGAAAGAAGGCTTGACCCACAGCTGACTGTATAGAGGCTAACCAAGATACAGAAGTCATTAACATAACACAACTGAAATGCTTGCACAAACAGCTACATTCTTCAAACACAAAAAAACACATAAAAACGTCGACATTTCAGAAAAATACTAGATAGGTATGGAAATTTCACTTCTTATTGCTTGTCACCCAATGGCTCGCTTTAATCCAACCAAAATAAATAGTTCTCAAAGAGCTTGCTAAGTTAATGTTTGTAAAACAGAACTTTAAGAATCATTGATAAATTTAACAAATTATAATTTTTAACTTTCATTAAAATAAAATTATTACTTGACAAACATAATTTAAATTTAAGAACGTGTCAAATTTTCCTCTAAAATTTAAATTAGATTTTTAAGAATTAGTCATTACTGAAGTTAATGGTAGGAAAAATTAACTTTCAGTAACAGTAGGCTTACTTATAATAAATTCTTCCAAGAGCACTAACGGCCATAGTCTGTGCTTTTGGATTTTGGATCACTTGAACAGCCGATCAATTGATTCACAAATACTAGCAAAGCCCTGATCTGTAAAATTTGATAGTCTGAGCACCTTGATCAACTGATTAAAGTGAATCAAACACCAGAGCTGGCGAACAAGCGAAACCACTGGCGATAAAAAAAAAGCTCCATCGTGATTGGTTGAGATCGTTTTGATTGATGGATTTAACAGGAAAGAAATTTGGGAAAAAGTACGACACAAAAAGCACTCGGATTGTACTTTAAAGTCAATAATTTTTAATGAAAATTAATGAAAGAATATGAAACTTGAAGTTTTAGTAATACAAATGAAACAAAATAAACATAACACATGTAATCAGAATATTCGCATTTCCGAAATTTGATTTATGGAATCCGATTTAGATTTGAATATAACTCAAATAAAAAGTAAAGCACCGTAGTTAGCTGATGAGATTTTATTTTTGCATTTGAATGAAAATAATCAAAACAATCTTTTATTTTTAATTAACATAATTCTGGAGTTCTATATTCTAACCTTTAGATTAGGTAAAAAGATAAAACAAATTAAGCAATTATTGGGAATATTGAATCAGTTTTGTACTTCGGTCGGTAAATAATTTATATAATCTAGTAAAATACAGAATTTAGTAATAATAATTAGCTACCTTCAAAAAAATGTTCATGATGAATAAAATTAAATTGAAATCTTAATCAGTTTAATCAAAAATTGTATCAGCCGCCGGGATTTGAACCCGGGCCACTCGTATGATAGCCGAGTGTTTTACCATCAAGCTACCGGAGCGAAAGTCGCGGGAGAAAATTTAAGTATAAAACAATAGAGAAAAATACTTTAATTACTAGAAATAATAATTTAAATAAACATTGGACTCGTAAACACACACCTCAAGAATACTGTGAATCAAAAATATTCTATTTCTAAAATACCGTAAAACGGGGTGAATCGGATCACTTTTGAAAAAAGTTTTTTAAACCATCATAGCTCCGGTTGTGTTAGAGTTATAAAATCAGGATAAATTCTGACTTATTCTATGCATTGTTTAGAAGTTGTTTCAGCCATTAAAAATTGTTTTGCGATAATATCTTAGGTCTACCACGGCTTTGAAGTTGAATACAAAATAGGTCACAAAAACGTGGCTGTCAAAACTTTACTTATTGAACCAAGAAAATAACTTTCTTTTATCAATTTTCGGTATCCCCCGTGTGGTCCCGTTTCTTCCAAAGAATTCTTTGCAGTCAAATTTTAAATAAATGGTAATTCCGATTTTTGCTGAATTTTTTAGTAAAACAAGTCTATTCCGACTACTGATGTGGGGTGAATCGGATCAGTCATAAAAATGCGTGTTTGAAATTTTTTTTTGAAAAAATGGTGATAGTTGGAGATTTCAAACAAAAGGGATTTTGGTTTATGTATATTTAAGAATATAATGTATGGTTTTGGTAGATGTGGTGGTATTATTTCTTTTCAAAATGGAGGTTAGAAAAGAAGACCGCAAATGACGATTTTAGTTAAATTTTTTTGGCCGCTTCAAAAATTGGAAAGAATGCAGGATTCATTGCTAATAAAAAATTTTCTGTATGTTTACATTAATGTGTCAAAGTTTTAAGGTTAACGGATAAGTTTTAGTCTGGAAATTTTGATCTCAAACATAAAACATATTGCGAAAAACCTCTATCAGTACTTGTTGGTCATTTGAAAGAAATTTTCACTAAAACGACATAAAAATCAACAAGAAAACGTACATATAGACCCAGCTGTTTAGTAATATGCCGTATATTAAATTATCTTTGAATATAGGTGCAGAAATCAGTGCGATATTTAAGAGCGCATTATTTTTTAGCTTCTGAGAATTCCACTACTCGCTAAACTTACGGTAAAGCGAACGAAGCGATTGTTTTCTACAAATGAAAACACTAAAAAGCAACACTTATTGTTTGAAACTGGAAACAGATAAAACAATAATGTTGTGGAAAAAATTTCAATGCTTTAATAATTAATTTATTTCAGAAAAACATCTGTCTTGATTTTATTTCATACACCAGCTGCTCAACGGAGCGAGTGAAGTGCTAAAGAACAATGGAAAACTACCAATTATATGCAGTTTCAAAGCCAAAATTTGCTATCTTAAACATATCAAATCATCTCAAATCTTTCACATCTTAATTTAAACATTGCAAACATACCGAAAAACTTTTATTAGCCATGAATAAGGCATTCTTCACAGTTTTTAAAGCGGCCGAAAAAAATTTACGAAAATCGTTGGCAGTCTTCTTTTCTAACTATCATTTTGATAAGAAATATAATTCCACCAGAACTTCCAAAAACATAGATTATATTCTTAAATATACATAAACCAAAATAACCTTCGTTTAAAATCTCCACCTATTACCAGTGTTTCAAAAAAAGTTTCAAACCTGAAACTTTGGTAAAAAAGTATCATAACTTTTCTGAAAACCTTATATTTTATTTTTTTAAATGTTCATTATTTAGTAAAATGTATTCACTTTACCTTATTAGACTATTTGAAGGCTAATTTCAGAATCCTGTATCACTTTAAGACGTAAAAATTGCGTTTTTTCCACAAAAACTGGCAGTGATCCGATTCCCCCCGCATTGAGGGTGAATCGGATCAAGGCACTTAAAAATTTATATAAAATAAACCCTTCAAGATAATTGAATTTTTTCAACGGGTTCTTAAAATATTAATTGGGACTCTAAATATTATTTTCAAAGCATTCCAAAATCTTTATCATTAAACTTTCTGCAGCAGTTCAAAGTTCAAAATTGATCCGATTCACCCCGTTTTACGGTACTAATCTAATTTCGATTATATTGACGTGAAGTGTATTTAAGCAGATAGCTGATGACGGACGACGCCATGTTTTTGTTTCGTAATCGTAGCTCAAGCCAGACTCGATTCTGATTGGTGATCCAACCTAGATCAATGCTCTGAGCGTTGATTACTTAACACACAGTGGTCAACTGATTCAAGGTGCTTCGGAATACCAAATCAAGCTGATTTGTGCTAAGAGATCCTGATCACAGGTTGCCAGAGGCTTCAGAATACGGCCGTAAGTAATATACCAAAACAGGTATAAGCAGGTATTCTTAACATCAACTATTCCCAATTTCCTCAATATTTAGTGCAGGGTTTAAAAGGTTTAGAGACTTAATTGCAAATCAATTGAACTATATGAGCGGAAAAAATATTTCAATATCCTCAAATAATGAAATTAAAGGTTCCAATTGGAGTGTGTGCAATTTCATGGTAACCACACTTAAAAAACACTAACTTAATATAAAATAAAATCCAGTTGTCAGTTAAATTAAATTAATATGAATTTTTAACTAAATTTTATTGATATTAATTTAGTTATAAGTATAAGATACCTTGGCAAAAATAAAATTTAAATTTAAGCATATCAAATTAAATTTTTTAAGATTGTATATTTGATACTGAAGTTATAATGGTAATGGTAGGAAAAAAATTAGCATTCAATAAACTAAGCTTGCTATTATTAAATTTTCCAAGAACACTTACAAATAAAAATATTACCAAAACAAGATTTACACACATCATCTGTTGCAACACCTTTAGAGACTTAATTGAACAACGACAGATACAACTATTCTGTATAACAGATGAAACCATTTCAATACCCTCAAATAATAAAATCAAAGGTTCCAATTAGAGTGTCTAGCTAGAACTCCATGAAATCAATATTTATAATCTTAGCAGAAATTAAAAAAACTGAGAAACATCCACTTTGAAAATATCATGCCAAAATTTATACTGACACAAATCTTAAGTATTGGAAATTGAATGAGTAAATGTAAAAAAATCAAATTCAAAGTCTGAGGTAATCAGTAAACCTTAAGAATACCATATCAAGTTTTAAGAATAAACTTGTTGATTCGACAGTCTTAAAAGAAATTTGGAACTTTAGACATTTCTATTGTACAATATTGTGAAATAAAATGTAAACCTTATTTAATTAAAGTTCATTTAATATTTCAATATATAATTTTATAAATTTAATAATCAAGAGAATTTTTAATAAACTTTATTGGTGGAAAATATGTTCTTTGGATAAACTATGATTGGAATGATAAAAGTTTAATCCACACAAAATACTAAATACCTTGAGATTTGAAAAATAAATCTTAAGAAGCCTATTGAAACTGTTAACAGATGGGGCATATACAGAATTTTTGTAATTGTGGTTTGTCCTATATTGATCAAACAAGACGCTTACTTAAATTTAGGCTTAAAGAGCATGTAAATTAAAACTGGAATTTGAGAAATCTTCTATAGCGAAACACGCTTGGGGTAATGACCACTATTTCGACTTTTCATCTGCCAAGATTATTAAAAGCTGTAGTTCAACCACTGACCTTGATTTTTCTAAAAGTTTTTTTTATTAATAAATTCTCAATTAATCTGATTAACGATTTAACTAAAACCCAATTCCTTTCCCCAATTTAGAAATCTTAAAAATTATCTTTAATATTTTTGTTTTCTTGAATGTTTCTGTATTTGCTCATACATCCTTGAACCCTATCCTCATAACCTTGATCTTTCTCTGGTTAATCTTAGTAAATAATCTGAAGTAATATTTAGGAAACTTAACCAGTTTAAAATCTTCAAAATTGTCTAAGTTCCCTGTTACTTAATAACAACCAAAACTATGAAAAAAATTGGGGGTAAATATTAGGGTGGGTCAAAAATATTTTTTTCACATTTTTCCAGGGGCACAGCGACAAAAGGGTGCCAAATGGTCTCAAACTAACATGTGTAAAATATTATTCGATTATAATAACTCTTTTTGCCTCCGGATTGGCCTCAAAGTTTCGATTAATATAGTAATCTCATGTAAAAATGGACGAACGAAAATCAAGCTTGTACCTCGATTGCACAAATCCGTCATGAACATAAATGTGCACAATGGTATAAAAATCATCATTGAAGACTATAAAATAATTATAAATGAAACCAGAGTTGAAATACTTGCGTTGTAATACAACATATTTTGAAATATCTCAATGGTTAGAACTGCCAATCAAAAATTTCTTGCTGGAATCATTAAAATGTGCGAAACCTTTATTGTCGGTTGAGTAGGATGGTAAAAAAATTAAATTTTTAATAAAAAGGGATATGTCAGAAGGTGGGTACCTTTTTTGGGTTATAGGTTTCAACCCCAAGGAAAACATTTGGATAATAGTTTAAAAGTTGAGATTTCCTTGAAATTTCTTGGCATATTAGGAATAGTCCATCCCAAGTGTCCCCATATGATTCCCTAATGTCCAAAAATAAATTAAAACCACATTTTAAGAGTCAAATTTTGACATATTTTCTTAAGAGGGGTAGATCCCAGTTTTCAGCTTAAAGCTCAGTATTATCCACTAAGTTTTAAAATAAGTTACATTACTTTTCAAAACTTACTTGTAATTATCCTTAACAGTTAAATTTGCGATATTTTAACTTTTATGAACGCATAAGGGAATGCTAAGAAGCTATTTTGAGTCAATCATCAAAGAAGTATAATTTCATGGACCTGGTTTTCAGTCTATTGCTAGAAAAAAATTAGGTAAATCATGACTGAGCGAATCATAACTGATATTGCCTATGAACGAACTATCCATTCGACAATTGTTTCAACATATTTTTGCGATCATATTTGGATCCCAAGACCAGCCAGTGAAATAACTGTCCGCTGAATTTCGAAAGCGTGGCATATTCATGAAAGAAACAACTGTTTCTATTTTGAAAAATTAAAAATACCGTTTTATACTGACCTAACTTGAGGGAGAATGTATATGAACTACCAATATTTAAAATTTGTTCCACTGACAAAATACACTGCTTGTTGGCAAAAAAGAGATTCATATTCTACGGCTCTTGATGATAGCATATTATATTGCCACTTTGGCAGTTGTTTTTGTATTAATAATGCATGAAGGTGACTAATGTGATTAAAATTGCTTTTAAATAACCTTATTTGTGAACTTTAGAGAGTTATCCACAAAATAATTTAATTTATAAAATTTAAAAAAATATGAAAAATATTATATTTTTGTTCTATTTGAGGCCAATCCGGAGGCAAAAAGAGTTATTATAATGGAATAATATTTTACACATGTTAGTTTGAGACCATTTGGCACCCTTTTCTTGCTGTGCCCGATAGAATTTGTAAAATTTTTTTTTCGCCATAGGAAAATGACCCACCCTAGTAAATATCACCAAGTGTTGAAAAAAGTGTCATTTGTAACAGTCCCCAACCCCTCCATATAAGGTACTGGTTAATTTATTTTTCGAAATATTTTGGAATGTGCTGGTACATACTATAACTTTCCAAAATAAAAAAAAAATATTTAAAAAATTCTCACTTGTATAGGACGAAAACCTGTCGGCAAGACATTACAAAACACTGAGAAGGTAAATTTTATAAAAACAGAGAGGCGAATTTCAGTTTAAATTTAATAAGTCCCCGTAAAGGTAAAATTTCATTAATTTTAATTTTTTAGTTAATTTATAATTATTTATGCTGTTTACTTTGAATAACTCACTGCTCAAAATGCATTATTACCTTTTTTATGAATTTTGTCTAAATATCATTAAAAGAAATAGATAATTTAATAAAAAAAATTTTAAAAACTTGAGCAACTGACTTAAATTTTTAAACAACCTATTAGAGTAACATTGGTAAAAATCCAAAGACCAGTATTTTTCCTTGATGGATTATTCTATATTTAAAAATGAATTCAACAATAGACATTTGAGGTTAAATGTCTACAAGGATTTTACATCAATTTGAGCCTTTTTAATTTTGTCAAGGATTAGATTCATGCGATAGATTTCTGCATTATAAATTGGAAATATTCCCCAAGCGAAAGCTTAAAACCGTACGTAGCCTTCTGCTGTATTTAAATATAAAAAATATTATTTTATGAAACTTTAAATTTAACGGTGTTGGAATGTTGGAAAAACTTACAATTAAAAGCACTACAAGTATCCTAATTCTTTTTAGATGAAAAATATTTGAATATTTTTATAGCCATTGGTTTGCCAATATAACAATAAAATTAAATTATTTCTATAGAATACATTTTAATATAGATTTGTATTTAAATTGAAATATTTAGTTTACTATATGATAAATTTAAAAAACGGTTAAAATTTATTCATATTTTAAAAAACATATTCAAGTTTCACTTTCATGGTAGATCACGTCTCATGTCTTAATATTTATTTACTTTTTTACTCTAAAAACAATCTTCACTCTTAAAACGACAGTCTCAAAACTGAGTAAAAAAAGTACTCATCCAAATGTACTCAAATTTGAAAACATGAATATACTCATTTATTCTGAAAATGTGCATACTCAAAAATCAAACATCTCGAGATTGTTGAACTCAAAAATGAGTTCATGATGCTTCATTTTTGAGTATCTGCACATTTTCGGAAATGAGTATATTCGTGTTTTCAAATTTGAGTACATTTGGATCGGAGCCAGTTTGAGTACTTTTTTACTCAGTTTTGAGAATGTCGTTTTAAGAGTGTTCAATTTAGTTTCTGACCAACTGCAAAAATCCATGATTAACCAATCAATCAATTTATAAATAATTTTTTTTGAAGGAAGAAGTCAAACTTTCACCATAAAGGCCATGATGGGTCGACATGCATGACACAGGCGAGAAAAACTTTTTGCTCTAAGGAGCTGTCCTTAAATCATGTCGCTCTTCACATTTTAAGTTCCCTTTATGTCACAAAGTGTCAATTAACTTCACCCTTTTACCCAATGTCACACTTTCATAACGGCAATGACTATCAGAAGGTCGTCAAAAACTAGACTTTTAATCTGAGCTGAAGTGTACGCCCACCTTAAAATCGAACCTACATTGTGTTATAATAATGTTCTTAGTAGGTTAGTAATATTAGTAACCTAAATTTTCCCCTTAAAAATAGTTTCAGTATCTCTTGCTGATTTGTGTCAGTAAAATGTCTCCCTTTTTGTAACTCCTCCCCTCCTTGTCACAAAGTATCAAATACCCCCCCTCTTAGAGTGACGTCATTCAAGGACAGCCCCTAAAATCGATCATCCAAATTAACTAACAGTATCTCGAAATATATGAGTTTTCAATAAGGTAAACAGAAATTAAATAATTTTTAAATACCAATTTTTACTTCTAATTAAACAAATCTGCCATATAAATGCCCTGTCATGCCAGCATGATATCTTTCATTCAAAACTTGGGCAATGGAGATAATAAAATAATCCAAGCATTTAGTTTTAAAATTTTGGCCTAAGTCACGATAACTACCATGAAAGTAAGACTTGCCATAACATTACTTTTATAACAAAAAATTCGTAATTAAATATTTTGACATTGAAATCATTCTGTAATAGTCTAAAATTTTTTCATTTTTAGATTTTATAAAATATCGATGCTGTTTTGAACTAAAATCGGGATAATCCTAAAAAGTGAGATTACTTTAATTTTGAGTAATTTCAATTTTAAAAACAATTTTAATTTTTTTTAACCATGATATGATCTATAAATTTTAAAATTAATTTATTTTAAGCTTAATGTTTATAGCTATAAATTATGGAACTAGGTCAGAAGAATATTTCAATTTACAATGCAGTCAAACCCCTATAAACGATCATACGTTCCGGTTAAAGAACAGAAAATGGATAATTGCAGTCAAATTTTTCTTAAATCTTAATGTGTTAAGAATGGCTCAAAACCTCCAAAAAAAACATTTTAATTTACCTTTCAAAGCCCTAAATTTTAAGTTATTTTCATTTAAAAATTGTTTATTTTCTGTCTGAGCTGAAACCGCTTGTTACGTCAAATGTGCCTTGCTCCCGCTTGTTGTTATCATCCCGCCTTGAAAGACTGAGCTCTAGTTTTTTTACTGACTAGTGTTTCGATGAAAACGGTGTTTCCCACATTTCCAAGAGACACAAGTGACGTCACATTGTTGGGAGCTTTCTGTATTAAAATATGTCATAATTACCTTAAATAAGTAATAAAATACTTAATAAAAGACTAGCGTATTTTTGGAATTAGGAATTTTTCATAAATTAAAATTGAATATTTGGAATTTTAAGACATGCTCCATTCACCGATTCGTTCAACTTTTGTCACGGACAAATTTCGTTCACTTTCAGTAGCAGTTACGTAAATTGGACACCTTTGACATGAAGTGTGAAATATAATGTTCAAATGACAAAGTGATCTTCCCCTTATATAAAATCAGTGCTGTATATAGCCAGAGAAAAATTCGAAAGTGGACATTGTGCATTTTTATGTTTTCAATGATCTATCTTATAAAATCTATAAATTTTAGAGCTGGTGATCCCCAGATAGCATCTTTTTTTACGTTCTTGAAAAATATGCAAAGCCAATTGGCTTTCAAACAATTTATTGATAACCATTTTTGGGACTTAAGTTAAATTTTAAAATTATAAGCTCAATTAGTGATACGTAAACAAAAAAAGATGGGTTACTTTTCATAAACCCAGTTGAAAGCTCAGAGTAGATTTGCTGATGAATCCAGAGAATTAAACTACGCTATAAAGACACTATGGGTATTAGCCGGTCAAAAACAAGTTCTCGCTGTGGGTATCACCGAGAGCTTTGAATAAATTCAGTTTGTCCCTACACGCGCCCTACTTATCTATTTTAAGTCCACGAACACTAAAGACACATTTAAACTTGTCACCTTCTAAAACCCTAAAGAAGATAGTTTAAATTCCATAACCAATTTTGGAGAGATAGAGAAAGGTAAAGCATCAGTGGGGGGTAAAGTCTACTGATGGGCAGAAGACACTGGAGTTTCAGCGGTGACGAGACTAGGGATTATCGAAGAACCAGCATAGTCGCACCCGAGGAGACGTTACTCGGGTACAGACGCCAAACCCTGAATCGGGTTCCGAAATTTGGACAACATGACAAAATTGGACGAATTTTGAACGTTCGTGCGTCTTGGGTACATCCTTCGTTATAGAATACTTTTCTTTGAAATTTAATGAATGTGAAGGGCGATTTAACATGGAGGGATTCTAATATACAGGGTGTTTCAAAATTGCGTTGCACGGCTTTTATTCGGAACCAGCGCCTCCTAGGGTCATGGAAGTAAGTTCCACCCCTAGGTAAGTGAGCCTGGAGAATCCATTGAGATGACTTAAAGCGCCCCTAGCGGCGAAATTAAAAAGTTAAAAAAATTAATTTAAAAACTAAAGGAGATAGGGCAAAAACCTCAGTGAGAGTATTGTTGTTGCCAACGTCAAGAAGAACTCATTGAAAAAAATTTGATCAAAATATCTTGAATATTCGCGGAGATATTAGCATGTGAAAATAGAACTTTTTTAGGGGTCAAAAAGTAAAAAGTTCGTATATTTGCAAATTTTTCAGTGTTATTGTGTAGATTTGAGTTTTTTTGATTGAAAGAACACAAAATTTAATCAAAAAATCAAAAAAATTTGCAAATATGCGAACTTTTTACTTTTTGACCCCTGAAAAAGTGCTATTTTCACATGCTTATATCTCCGCGAATATTCAAGATATTTTGATCAAATTTTTTTCAATGAGTTCTTCTTGAAGTTGGCAACAATACTCTCAATGAGGTTTTTGCCCTATCTCCTTTAGTTTTTAAATTAATTTTTTAAACTTTTTAATTTCACCGCTAGGGGCGCTGTAAGTCATCTCAATGGATTTTCCAGGCTCACTTACCTAGGGGTAGACCTTACTTCCATGACCCTAGGAGGCGCTGGTTCCGAATAAAAGCCGTGCAACGCAATTTTGAAACACCCTGTATATTGGAACAGTCAAACTGTGGAATTATTTCTCGTAAAGCGGAAATTTAAAATTCGGTTTTGGCCAGAGTTGGAATCAATGGTGGATCCAAGGAGAAAGACGATAGTATTAATCACTAATTTAGAACGGGGGGGGCGAGTAAATACGGTCCTTTTTGAAAGGGTTTCTACACTGTTCATTTTGAATAGGCGCCTGAGAAATAGTGCTTTCCCCCTCGCTATAGAAGCGTAACCATGGTTACGCTCTTCGCGCAGCCAATAGTAAGCGTCACTTTGAAGGTGATAGTTGCCATGGTTACCGATTCAGTGGTGGGGGAAGGAAATCTACTCGAGCGCCATTTTAAAATGAAAAGAGTATAGTTACCACTCTCAAGCAACAAGGTAAAAGCTTTTTAATCCAGTTTTTGTCTCGAAATTATGAAGATATAAAAAATTAAAATTGTATTAAGGTTCCGTCCTTCATTCCCTTCTTAAATATATTCAAAAATTAAGTGGAAAGCGTTTCTGGGGGAGGAACCTTAAAACCCTTCTTTTCCTGTCTATACTCTGCTCATTTAGAATGGGCGGCTGAAAAATAGTGCTTTCCCCCTAGCTATAGAAGCGTAACCATGGTTACGCTCTTCGCGTAGCCAATAGTAAGCGTCACTTTGAAGGTGATAGTTGCTATGGTTACCGATTCGGTGGAGTATAAGGAATAGTAGATATTTTTTCATGGAGGTTCCCGTATGATCTATAAAATACTCAGCTGGAGATCATAGAAAAAAAGTCCGGTTATAGGGCCCTGTTAAACTACCTAAAATGGGGTTTAAGGATCAAATTAAAAAATATATTCTGAACCCCCAACCTTCTTAAAATATGGTCCCCTCTCCATAAGTCCAGGCTGATCCGCCACTGGTTGTAAATAGAAATTTAAACTATTAATTACCAAGTAAAATAAGGAATTAACTGTGTTACTAAAGTTTTTTTAATTAAAAACCTCGTTTAACACACATGGTTTTATTTTCGAAATTTTTCAAATACATCTGGCCTGTTCAAAACAAAAAGGGATATGATCTGAATATATTTTGATTTTTAACTCTAGTTTAAAAAAAACGCCCAAAAAAAGAGTTGCTCTCCCCTTAGATTTAAAAATATCTGTACAACACTGTTCTTTTCCTATTAAAATGTTCGTTGTAAAATAGATATAACAAAATTTGCAATTAGACCAAAATTTATTTACATGTCGCGAGATTTGACATTGAATAATCTATTGATTATTTTATATTAGTAATAATCTGGAAGTTATGTAGAAATCATTAAACTGAATTTTCAAAGTTACATTTAAATTGTCTTTTTTATTACTACTCTTGATTAAAAGTTGGAATGGTGAAATTTAAATTACAGATTAGCATTAAAGAACTAATTGTTGTAATTAATTGTGTCACGCATAATAAACATGCTAGTGTTTTCTTTCAAAATTCTTAAGGTCCGGTTATAACCGTCGTTTTTATCTAAAAATAGACTTATTTAAGATTTTATTTTATATTTGAGGTCTAACGAACATATAAAATGAGAATATTAGTCTCTAAACTATGAAAATACTTTTAAACAATCTTAAATTTTGCTGCTTTTTAAATTTTTTGAAAAAGGATTTTTGTATACTATAGTTGATCAGGTACGGTATCTTTAAGTACTTAAAATATTATGAAATTTTCTAAGTTGACTATATTATAATATCTGCTAAAATCCAAGAAAAGTTTTTGAATTAAGGTATTTTTAAAGTGATTTTACTTGATTAGAATGGTTTTTACTTTTTTTTATTTCAAACAATTACCTTAAATACATTTGGCTTATCAAAAGAAAATAGTGTTTAAAAACAAATATTTTAAAAACTAGGGAGCTACCGCCCCCTGCTCGCTATCGCTCGCCAACCCCCGTTTACTGCTGACGCTGATACTTAAGGATCTCTTCGCCATCCTCACAAAACACAGCTCACAGCACTTACTCATTTTATGAAACATTCTTAAAACAGGGGAACTACTTCTCTGGGGTATTCTTTCAAAAAAGGGGAATATTCATTCAGTGGCGAAATTTTAACAGTTCCTTTATGGCAATATGAATTGGCGGATCGCCATTTAATTCCAAGAAAATTAGTAACAAAGCAGTGTAAACTTTCTTTTACCATTTCCCCAAGGTAATGTTTTTCTCACACAGATCCATTCAGAAGCACTGAAACATCTCCGGAATAAATTTTACTTTCTTAAAATTTGTAATGATTTTCATTGATTGTCTGTGAAAAATGTAATTATCGTAAACATCACGAAAATTTAGAATTTTGCTTCATGAGAACAAATAAACATCGAAATTGTGTCAGTTTCATAGCAATGACACGAATGTTCGGACTTTCGATTTTTATCTTTATTTCTAAAACATTCCCCCGCCATATCTAGTTTTGCGTTTTGGCATTATAAAAAAAAGTTACCTTTTACTACCTTAAATAATATAACTTGCAAAAGGATATAAAAAAATAATTATTATTGTAATAAATAAATGCAAAAGTTCAAAATTTCTGAAAGCGAGTTTATATTTTATTGTAAATATAGTAATGATTAGGTTGCCACAACGACAAAGATAAATATATAAATATGAATTAATTATTTAAAAATAAAAGATAAATTAATTATACATTAGTTTTAAATATAATTAAAATCGTTTGAACAGCAAAAATATAAATATTGTTAAAAAGAATCCAATATATATTTTTTAAATTAGTGTGATAAATAGAAAGATGATTATTTAATGTATTTGAATGTTAAAAAACCAGTGAAATATATTTTCAATTGTTTTAAAATTCATAGTTTCTTGCTTTGTAACTGCGACCTTATCCGAAATCTAAAAAAATGGAAATATTTTAAAATTAAGAATTTTTTTGAAAAATCGAAGGGCTTACTCGGAAATCCGGAAAGAATTCGGACATTTTGATACCATATATGTGTCATTTGGTTCAGTAATTAAAAAGCCTTTCTCTGGAAACCGTTCACCAAAAACTTTTTTTTAGAATAGAGAGACTATTTTTTGACTTGTCCTTATATCTAAAAAAAAACTGGTTCACTCTGGTCTTACCCATTCAATTGGATGTTATTACAATATACAGTAGGGTGTCCCTTATTTTACCGCAAAAATTTTTTTTGCGAATTTGAAAACGATTACCCTCTATTCTTTTTATTATTGCCTTAGGCTATTCAGATACAAAATTTTACCCCTCTACGAAGAAATTATCATGTGCAAAATCTTAATTAAAGTTGGTCAATTTGTCTGTTTTTGTCCTTTTTGTGACAGAATTTTTTTATTTTTGTGAATTTGAAAAGAGGTACCCTCTACTTTTTTTATAAATGCCCTGACCTAGTCAGATATAAAATTTCATCCCTCTACGATAATATTAACACGTGCCGAATCTCAATTGAAGATGGTCAAACAACCCAAATTACCAACGCACGCGCTCACCACTATTTTTCTGCTTTTTTCCTTTTTTATAAGGTTTTCAACTCTGAGCAAGATTTCAATCACTTTGAAACGATGTTTGTTTCAGGAAGTTCACACATTGATGGTAAATCAATTTACTTAGTTTGGAATTTGAGTCATCAGATAACTGGATCTATGTTACCCAGCAGTCAACAAATTCTTGCGGTGCTGTTTTACAACATTCGTGTAGTTCAACTTTCTGTAAACAAAGTGCCATATTAACTGTTCTTGAATGTATTATTTTTTGGGAGAAAGCAAGGATACCGACGAAATTATTTGCTAACTGTGTAAGGAAAGTTCTTAAACTTTATAATGTTTGGCGAAAACTTCAATGAATAAATCCACCATTCAACGGGTTCGGCCTGAAATGAGAATGAGTACAGCAGATGCAGTTAAAGAAAACTTTTAAGATTGTCTTCCAGATTTTGTAACAGTGCATTGGGATGGAAAACTGTTACCCGGACTAAGGATCAGCCATGGTAAAGAAGAACGATTGCCAGTGCTTGTTTCTTTTAAAGATCAGGAACAACTTCTAACTGTTCCAAGTCTAGATACCTCATCTGGAAGAGACGAAGCCACCGAGGATAGAATTTTATAAAAAAACACACGATTTTTCAGGAAAAAAATTTTAGAAAACAATTATTTTAAAAAGTGGTGAGTATTAGGCTTTTTTGTGAGTAATTGGCTTGTTTGGCCATGTTCAATTGAGATTCGGCACGGGTTAATATTATCGTAGAGGGATGAAATTTTATATCTGACTAGGTCAAGGCATTTATAAAAAAAATAGAGGGTACCTCTTTTCAAATTCACAAAAATAAAAAAATTCTGTCACAAAAAGGACAAAAACAGACAAATTGACTAACTTTAATTAAGATTTTGCACATGATAATTTCTTCGTAGAGGGATAAAATTTTGTATCTGAATAGCCTTAGGCATTAATAAAAATAATAGAGGGTAATCGTTTTCAAATTCGCAAAAAAAAATTTTCGGTAAAATAAGGGACACCCTAATATACAGCCACAACAAAAACTAACAATAGTTTTGCGTTTAAACGGAAATTTACTGAAAAAGCCCAACTTAAAAGTGTTCATTTAAAAAACTAACTTTTTCGTGCAAATGCCATGGGATCCCAAAATGACATTTGCATGAAATTTTTTCTTGTCATTTTCGACAGCATTTTGACGAAATAGTATACATAAAATTTTGAAATGATAATTTTGAAAAAAAAAACTTGTACAATACAGTCAAACCTGTTTTTTTGCGGTGAATAGAAACCGCAAAAAAAAAAGAAAACGCATAAAAATTCGCACAAAACTTCACGAGTAGCTATAAAAAATAGTTTTTGCAGCACAATTAAAAAGTTTTTTAAGCGCTAAATAGCAGCGTTCGAAATTGTACTGGATTGCTGGTCCGGGACAACTAAAAAACGGCTCGGACCAGTGGAATCAGAAATTCACTGGTCCGCCGGACCAGTGGTGAAAAAATATCCCTCTCTCCAGTTAAGTTATGTATTAATTTGTGTGCAATATATTCAAGAAAAGTTCTTTTTTTTTTAAATTTGTCAGTTGATTTTGAATGGATTTTGTCAGTTAGTGAAAAATTATTTAATCAAGAAAAGTATTTATAATAAATAAGATATTTTCAAAATTATTTGATTATTTAGAGCTATTGCTTATTTCTCATAATTTCATTTTATTAATTATTTAAAAAAATTTATATTTTCATCTGGTAACTTATTTTTGCATGCATATGCATTAATTTTTAACATTACTATTTGGTACTCACATTCAGTGCAATATAGTTACTTTATAATAATATTTAACCTTTTACCTGCCGATGTTACCAAATGGGAACATAATTTTAAGGAATTTTTTCACCTTAATTTTTCATGCAGGAATTCGATACTTTGTAGAAAGCAACTCAAAGATATGAAGTTATTTTACATGTAAAAGTTTTTCACGTGGAATTTAATCCTTTTTGTAGAATTTACATCAAAATTAGAGATTTTTGGCTCTTCCAAAAGTTGCACAAGTTTCAACTTGTGAAAATTTTAAATAAATTTAGTTTTAAATAATTTTGCTGTTTTTTGGTAGCTTAAGTACACATCTTCCCATTTGGCTTGACAGAATGGCTTTACATTCTAATTTTGGGGAGTAATTATCAAAACAACGTATATGTTCCCAAATGGGAACATCGGCGTTTGGGGTATAGTATTTGAGGGGATTTTCATAACATGCAAAAATTCAAGTTATTTCCTATTTTCTTTAATTTTTTGAACTTTTATTGTCTCAAAGGATTAAAACAGGTTAAGACTGATGTTTTAAATTCAAAAATATGTGACTTTAATTTTTTCTCCTGATTTATGGAGAAAAAAATTCCAAATCTTCATAGCAGATTCTTACACTTACATATTTTTCTAACACCCCAATCGAATAATTTTCAGTAATTATCAATAGGGGTCATGCAAAGAGCATATTTTGAGTAAGTACTTTTTTTACATAAAAATTTTAGGAATAAAATCGAAGAATTTTGAAAATAAGGAAAATTGCGTACACCAAAAAATACTCTTCTAACGTAAGTTGGATGTAAGATATATATGGTTCAGTTTGGAATCTTCCATGAGAAACGCGGGTTTAATGAATCAATGGAGATAATTATGATTATCACTTTTGAAAGCTAATTAGATTTGAATGCAATTAGTGAATTTTATGCTAGATATCCCTATAGAACCGTATTTAAAACTAATTTTTCTCACAGAAACGTAACTGTTTTTAGCTTTGAAGAGCATGGGAACACTCTTATGTATTTTTTACACCAAAATATTACCCATAGTGGAAGAAAAATTTACGGAAAAGCTTCGCGAACGTAATAAACATGTCAATTTTTTCTTATGAAAATCTATAAAATTGTTACTTAATCGTCCAAGTATGGATAATAAAATGAAAAAACAGTCCACAATCATTAAAATGTTCATAATTATTGAATAGAAACCTATTTCAAGCATTTTATTTGAATTAATTGTAAAATATGTGCCTTTTGGAAATCCCCCTAAAAACTTCACCCCAAACGCCGATGTTCCCAAATGGGAACATCCTCAAAATCATACTTGGGATTTTTTTTCCGACAAAAAATGACTAGAATGGTTTTAGTAATGATAAAACAAGCCATTTAAGTCAAAAATCAGAACCTTTAATTCGAAATTTGAATTGCGGCGTTTAAAAGGTTAAACTTTTCCTTTTTGATTTGTCGGACCAGTAATTTTTGTTGCGGACCAGTAAGATTGGTAAAGCACTGGTCCGCAGGACCAGTGGATTTTTTTCCCAATTTCTAACGCTGCTAAATAGAGACCGCATAAGTAAATAAGGCCGTAGCGAATATCCCGCCATATAGCTGAATCGAGAAACTTTATATTCGAACCGTAACACACAATTCCCGACCCGACAGCTTATCTAAGCAACAGTTTCTATATATTGACCTATAGACTTTTTTTCAGTTACCATGAGTAATCTGCAATCAGTTTTTACGACAATTGTTTTTTTACTTTCATGTTTCGGTAGCCAGATAAGCAAGATTCTTGGTCCCAATTCGATCGAAATTTTCATAAACCGCACAAAAAAAAATCGCATAAAAACAGGTTTGAGTGTAAACGTCTTTAAAATTATTTAATATTCATAAATATAGCTAATAAAAAAGCGAATGAACCAGCTGTCTTATTAGAGATAAGGAACCTTTAAACTTCAGGAAAATGATTGGTATTGCTTTAATGACTGGATTTTAAATTGTTGCCGTATCATAAAGCCAAATGCATTTCCTTATTTTAAAAACAATTTTAAAGGATTCTTTCTTAGATCCGTTAGATATTTTAGCAGTTTTTTGTAAATTTAAGAACGTATCAGAAACTTTTAACAAGGCTTTTTATTTTTAATGTATCCGTATACTTAAAATTGAAAAATTCAGTGTTCTTAAAATAGTTATTTTATTCAAAATTTAATTTTAATTACTATATTTTTAACTTTCTTTTTAATTTCTCCATATTTGATATTATATTAGAAAGATTTTTTAAACCTTTTAATTAAAGATTAATTAATTTCAAAAATCATTAAAATTTTATTCAATTATTTTTGATCAAATTTTGGCATATAAATTACATGTGAAAATGTTTTTTTCAGTCTCAAAAGCGGGACATTAGAAGGATACCGTTTATGCTCTAGTGCAGGGATGGCCAACCCAAATGTTGTTGAGGGACACTTTGGTTGGTTGGTTGGTTGGTTAGTTGGGGTTTAATGGCGCAAGGTCCAAAAAAATCGGACAAAAAGCGCCAAAACATTGTTAAAGATTTAAGCAGGCTTTAAGGCCATTGTCGGGTGTACTCTATACACCGATTTTAAAAGTTCATAAAAACAAGATGATCAGATGATTATGAAATAAAATCTACAATTCATTTGTGATTCTGATGAAGTTTAAAAACATAAATAGTGATGGATGATGTGGATGTTTTAAAAGATCGAGTAGATTAGGTGAGGATGTGTTAAAATATCGTGAGTAGGCAGAGTTAAAATAAAAGCAAGACGTTAGAATATGTTTTACAGTTAAAATTTCATGACAATGAGGGCAAGTTGGTGGCGGTTCTCCAGCCAGAAGAAATCTGTGTGTCAGGGACACTTTGGAAAACCACAATACTCTCGCGGGCCGCTAATAAAATTTTAGGATATTAGGTGCACAGAATGACAGTGAAGTAAATTGAATAAATTAGGTATATAAATTAGGGAGTTTCTTAGATCCTTTGCTTAGTTTGACAGATTCCTAAATAAAATATTCATTTAAATTTACCTTAAGGAGCAACCCCAAGAATACCTTCTGTAGTATATCCATAGGAGCTAAACAGGTACTTTTAAAAACACTTGGAATCACTCGAAACTATAAGGAGCCTGTGGCGCTTATAGAAATTTATTTCGGGAGGACCCAAATTTTCTTTAAAAATTGCAGCTAGATTTCTGCATCGGGAAAAAGTACACCCAAATCTTTCTCTCATGCCTCTGTGGATATTTCATTGGTTCAATGCATAAATTAAAATATATTTTTAGTTAGGATTTGCAACTGACTGAACTAAAAAAAACAATTCCTAAAAAAGTTGTGAACAATAGAGTTCCTAGTACTAAAGAGGTATCTGGGGGTCCTCCCCCAGAAAATTTTTTGGAAATACGACTCCAATTAACAGACTTTAACGTGTTATGGTACACTTTGTCGGAATTTGGGGGGCCTTAACTTAACTCAAAACTTTAACTTTTGACTAAAACAATTCTTGCAGACCACAAAATTATTTCAAAACGGGCCGCATGCGGGCCGCGGGTTGGCAAAGCCTGATCTAAGAGGTTATTGGGGGGTCGGGGGTTCTCCCCCTAAAAAATTTTTGAATTTTAGTGTGCTAAAAAGTGTTTTGAAGCTTCTTTTTGGAGAGTTTTCAGAGAGCTTCGCGGGCCGCACAAAATGACCCGGAGGGCCGCATGTTGGCCCGCGGGTTGGCCATGCCTGCTCTAGTGCCCCCTACCAGAAATAACTATAGAAAAAAATTTTGGGGGCTTGTCAAATAAAGTACAAATTAAACCCCCCACATCATTTTATTTTCTGTTAATTAAAAAATTTAAATTAGGGCTGACCTTTAATTTCACAAATTGTACCACCTAAACGTAAAATTTTTTTTTCTACAATAACTAGCTGATAAACCACAGAGTATAGAGTTTACAGAGTATTAATCTCCTTAGACGCTAATGGCAACTTTTACACAGATTCCAAACGGCAGTTTTCCTCTTTAGGTACATAATTTAATTCCTGCTCCCAGATTTTAATTAATTTCACTAGCAGCCAATCAGAGAGGGCGAAATGCGAAAGTGATTCCTGATTGGATATGGAACTTTTATCAAGCGGAATTTAAATTTCATTGGTGTTTTCCCCCTTACAGTTCCGATTGGGATTTGAGTGACAGCTTCAGTGGGCGATTGACAGAATTACCAGGAATGACGTGGTATTAAAGGAGGCTATTTGGCTCGAAGTTTGTCTATGGGAAAAGCCCTGTTAAAAAAGTTTCCATTATTGTCTACGGAGATGAATACTCTGTTAAGCTCTATACTCTGTGCGATAAACTATCTGAAACTTAAGAACTTTTGAGAACTTTAAGAATTTTATTTTCTGTTAATTAAAAAAAATTGAAATTGGGGCTGACCTTTAATTTCACAAATTATACCACCCAAACGTAAAATTGTTTCTGCAATAACTAGCTGAAAAACTGTCTGAAACTTAAGCAGAACCTTTGGTAGCATATTTGCTAACTTCGGCATCAGTAAAGAGGTTATCACAAGAAAATTCAACTCTTTAAAATAAAGTTTTAACTTATTTTCTGACAGTTGGGATGGACTGATTTTTGCTTGAACATAATTTCGAAGAGAAAAAACTGTCACAAACCTTAGAGAGGGGTTATATTTTTAAATAACTAAAACAAATGAGTAATCCAGTCTACCAATTAAGAACTTTTAAAAGAATACACCCCAAAGAAAATTAAAAGTAATTTCCCTTTACATTTTCTCGCTAGACGAATCTTAGTCAGAAAGCAAGACCATAATGAAAAAAACGGGACATTTAGATGGGACGGACAAAAAGGAGCACGTCTGGTCACCTTAATTTTTAGTCACTAGTTAGAAATATTATAGTTTTTCTAACTTTGTACATTTTCTACAAACAAAGCACAGTGACACATTTTTTATATACTACTTGAAATCCTGATACTTTTATAGTCTGAATCAGATGGATGTCCTTTTTAATGTATAGCAGAAAAAATAATGGTACTTCTGCATTAGTCGGGTGCAAATGTAGTCAATGAACTATATGCACTATGTCACGAAACATCCTAAAACTTACCCTTGATCACTAATCCGATAATTAACTTTAAAAATGACAAGGTTTTAATTTAGGCGCAATAGGTGTTTAAAAAAACGCTTCAGTCACCTGACTCAAAGCGGGGAGTATCCTTGTGTAATGACATAATTTAGGTGATACTGTTTTAAATCCATGGAGCATAAAAAATTACTTTCTTGACTTGAAATAAGACTACAGGCTACCAAAAAAAATCACAATGTGTGAAACCCCGGACATTTATGCGACCCCGGACAGCTCTAAAAAAACCCGGACGTATGGTAAGCCTAAATGTACGGCAAAAAAATTGCTTTTTTGTTGGACTGACTTCAGCAGTGTTTACTTACACAGGAATAAACGATTAAATTGATTGTAGCATATTTAAACTTACCTTTTTTTTCCAAAACTTCATCAGTATTCATTAGATTGTTAGTTGAATGTTCATTTTTGATCAAGCTTGAATCAATGGGTTCACTATCATTCATGTCATTCATAATGACTTTATAATAGACAGAAGTAGAAAGTAAGTAAATAAAATCAGTTTAAAGTAGAAACTTTATGTTTTTCACTTATCCACAGTAAATTAACTTATTTCCTATAATTATAACGGATCAATGGAATGCTGGGCTGGGTCTTAAAGTAAACAAACATTTGTGTTGCCAGCCGGATCTCACAATGTAAAGAAAAGACGTAAGGAATTATTCATGTTGCCAGATGTAACTCCTCCGAGTAAACTTCCTCACGACATGGGGGGTCAGTGGCTCAGTGCATGGGGGGTATCAGGAGCATGGGCTCCCATACATAATAGTACAAGAGCTAGCAACGTCGGAAAAGCAAGAATTTTAGAAAAGCTAATTCTTTAATATATCTTTCCCTATGCTCTTTCGAACAGCGTGCGGGGTACCTGGCTGCCGGTAAGCGGTGCCACAATTAGTGCGCATCCCACCTTTACAGGTAAAAATCTTGATTTTTAAATCATTTTAGAAAGATTTAGATTTTGCTCATTTTCACTAACTTCTAAACACTATTAGAAAAATTAATTTATTATTGCCATGACTTTGTGCCGGTGTTAATAACGTGCTAGATGCAATTTTTGATAAAAAAAAGCATTTATATATATATATATATATATATATATATATATATATATATATATATATATATATATATATATATATATATATATATATATATACAGGGCTCGATTTCTAAAATAAGAGGTACCGGAACGGTAAAATTATTGGTATCAAAACTGAAAGAGGGAATAATTTTTAATACCAAAAGTTAAGCATTTATTTTCAAATTTAAATTTATAAAATAAATTTAAATGTGTTGTACTAGATAGGAAGAGTGTTTTAACTTAATTATTAATTGTATAAGAAGATGAACTCTTTATACCCAGGTGTCTTTTTTACAGTGGGTTATACTTTTTTTCAACAGGGTTCCTCTTGTAGGAAGTGAGACCTACCATCAATCATTAGTGAACCAATATCAATGAACCATTAGTTCTGTATATTTTGCCAATTTAAAGAATATAATGCGTAGTTAAAGTCCTTAAAATGGTAGAATTTAAGATGTCGCAAATTTTCTTTGCAAATTTGCCCAGCGATCTGCCAAATCTGGTTCAAATATAAAGAATCAACACCAGGAGCGGATTGTGGGTAGTTCAAATGGGGGCTCACAATCATGTTTTAAAAGAAAAATTAAGTAAAAACCTTACAATTTAAATCACAAATATTGTTATTTGCAGAAAAGATAAAAATGCATGAAAAATATATTTTTAATTTGAAATATGTCTTTTTTATATTTTTTGGTAGGATTCTTACTGTTATGAACTTAATCTGAAAACAAATCTGTTAATTGAGTTCTAAGTAGGGGGTCTGGAGGTTTTGCCCCCGAAAATTTTTGGAAATTATATATATATATATACTAGGGGGCTCTGCTCCCTGCTCGCTATCGCTCACCAACCCCCGGAACTGCTTCGCAGTTCATTGAAGATCGCTTCGCGATCTTAGCGAGCAGAGCTCGCTTGTTTCATCTCAACTATCCAGTAAAACCTGGAACTTGTTGGCTTAGTTTATAATAATTTAAAATCGAAACCTTTATCTCTCGAACTTATCAATAACTTAATTCGGACCATAACTACAAAAATATCAAAATAAAACTGCAACTGAAATATCCTTGTTTTAACTTGTCAATATTTTAATCGAAATGTTTTTTAAAATATCAAGCAAGTCTACAAATTATCATCAACTGTCTTAGAGAAAAAGCATGCCATTAATATCTTTTATATTTATGAAATGCACGTGTATCTAGAGAATCGTTGGAAATAAAAGAAATCAGACTCACATAAAAATCGGCTGTTTCTCTAGTGAACGCCCAGAAAGACATGAAAAAATTGAAACTTTGAATCTTAATAATTCTAAAAATAATTCGAATTTTTTTAAAAACGAAATGCCAATCTTTTTATAAAAAATAATTGTATGTGTGTTTTAAATATCATAGTTTTACTGTGATTAGTTTTTCTGTTATAACGAAAAAACCGAAAAAGGGTAAAAAATTACGAAATTTTAGAATTTAATTACTCCAAAAATAATTCGAAATTCGAAAAAAGGGCGACGAGGTGCAAAACTTCATACCTAAGAGTATGTGTCTTCAAAAAATCATGTTTCTGCTGTAAATAGATTTTTCTGGGGGCGAACTCGCAGCCGAAAAAAAATAATTTTCGACTTTGACATTAAATAACTCCAAAACTAATTATCTAATTAATTAGGTCTGGAAACTGAAATGACCCTTATACATTTGTCTACCAATGGTCAAAATTTCATAATATTCCTTCAAATAGTTTTTGCGTAGTGATAGTTCAAAGTGTTAAAAAAATAAAATTTTCAAAATCAGCGGCGGCGGTCACTGTTACTTTTTTTTAATATAGAGAGATTCCTAACCATACAAGCCAGATGTATTTCCTCGTTTTAAAAACAGCTTTAAAGGATACTTTAAAGAGTCTTTAGAGCAGGGTTTCCCAAAGTGGTCGGTATCGATCCCCTGGGGGTCGATGAAGATTTAAAGGGGGTCGACAAAGCTTTGGGGGCCGGTAGGGGGTCGATCAAAGCACAGTCATAAAAAAGAAAAGTGCAGAAAAAATTCTAGTTCGACATCAAACTCTTCAAATGAACTTGAGCCGGATGCAGGTAGAAGTAAAGAAATTTTTTTGAGAAAATCAGAAACAGTTGAATGTTTTAGAAAGAGATAATTTACGTATAATATTAAGTAATTTTAAACCAAATATACTCTCTTTATAGCAGCCCAGCATCAAGCTCACCCTTCTCATTGAATATATATTCCGTATAATTACCCTTAATTGTATAATAATATTAATAATTTTGTTTCTGAATTTTTTTATTTGATTTATTTTGAGGTGCTTCAAAATTTCTTTCATCTTTTGAGTTTTCTTATTTTTATAAAATCTTGCTATCATCATTTTGTACAATGCAATGCTGGGGATCATTCAAAGAATTTTCCTGGTCCCTTGAACTTTCTTTTCAAACTAATTTTTAATTTCAAAGTTTTGAAAGATTAATGCTTCTTTGGTGGTCTATTGTTTATTTGGTTCACCTATTAATCATTCAGATTGACATGCACATTACTAGTGAATGAAAATCGGCTGTAAAATTTCCCTTCATAAATAGTTTTTCTTAAAGAACTTAGTCGGATTTTTGAAAGGGGGCCGATAGCCTGGGTAAAATACTACCAAGGGGTCAATGCATGAAAAAGTTTGGAAAAAAAAGAACCCTGCTTTAGATATTTCAGTTTTTATGACTTTAAAAATTCCCTAATAGGGCCTAACTTGGTCCCACCACGGTGTACAGTTTTACATAGAGAAAAAAAACTAGCTAAGGCGATTCTGTTCTTATTCAAAGGGAATCGCAATATAACCGTTTTAAATGTCAAACAGCTGTTTGATCTATTGAAAATAAGAGTACAATGCAGTTCTAAAGAAATTTTTAAATTTAAAGAAATGAACTATTTTAATTTAGTACAATTCCTTTGAAGATCAGATGGTTTTAAATCTGGCCTATCTGGAATTTGACCGAATTTACCATTTTGTGCGACATGCTTGAAAAAAGTTTTTGTTCAAAATTTTATGTTATTCTTGTTTTTATTGAAATTTGGTTTTACTGAAATAAGTGTCTGAAATGCAATTCACTAGGTACGATACATATAAGTTTATTCGCAAAATTAACAATTTAACAAAAAAAAAATTGAACTATTATGACGAAATTTTAATCAAATTCAAAGAGGATATTTCTCAGAATAGGTCATGTAAATTATGATTAGTTGCTTTGCTAATAACTTTAGAAAAAATCTAAAAATTTTTACAAAATAAAGTTATGGTGCAACATAATTTTTGGCAATATACTTTTAAGAATAAAAAACTGTTTTTTCCCAATACGATCAATATTGATACCATAACGACAATACTTCACAGCAACGTTTCCTGAACCCAGTATACGTCACTACGCGGAAAGTGAGTAAATACAAAGCTTGTTGGGTTGATAGGAGGAATTTCGATATGCGAATAAAAACACAATATTTATGCATGGGTTTAACGAAATAATCATATTTTAAAATTGACGTTCTTTGTTTCACTCGAAATTCAAACACCGCGATATGAACTACTACTTTGTTAGAGACATAGTAGATTCAACTTAAGTCTAGTTATAAGAGCCCAATCCAGGTGACAAGCAAGTAAAGGAGTTTGTACACATTTGAAATTGCCAAGGCCTTTCTAAAGAAAATCAATTTTACTTCAAATGGTAACTATACCAAAACTGATATTTTTAAAACAAATTATTAATTTAAAACAACTAGGGAGCTACCGCCCCCTGCTCGCTATCGCTCGCCAACCCCCGTTAACTGCTGACGCTGATACTTAAGGATCTCTTTGCCATCCTCACAAAACACAGCTCACAGCACTTACTCATTTTATAAAACAATCTTAAAACAGGGGAACTACTTCTCTGGGGTATTCTTTCAAAAAAGGAAAATATTCATTCAGCGGCGAAATTTTAACAGTTCCTTTATGGCAATATGAATTGGCGGATCGCCATTTAATTCCAAGAAAATTAGTAACAAAGCAGTGTAAACTTTCTTTTACCATTTCCCCAAGGTAATGTTTTTCTCACACAGATCCATTCAGAAGCACTGAAACATCTCCGGAATAAATTTTACTTTCTTAAAATTTGTAATGATTTTCATTGATTGTCTGTGAAAAATGTAGTAATTATCGTAAACATCACGAAAATTTAGAATTTTGCTTCATGAGAACAAATAAACATCGAAATTGTGTCAGTTTCATAGCAATGACACGAATGTTCTGACTTTCGATTTTTATCTTTATTTCTAAAACATTCCCCCGCCATATCTAGTTTTGCGTTTTGGCATTATAAAAAAAGTTACCTTTTACTACCTTAAATACACTGTTAAAAAAATTAGTTCAACCTTTCACCATAAACTGGTTCAAATTTAGCTGCAACCAAGGTTTGGTAACAGGTTTCACCAAGTTTTCGGTTTTTCACTAGTGCAAGCACCAATTTTTGGTATTTTAACTAGTAAAACTTGGTGAAACCTGTTACCAAACCTTGGTTGCAGCTAAATTTGAACCAGTTTATGGTGAAAAGTTGAAAGTTTTTGGTGAAAGGTTGAACTACTTTTTTTTAACAGTGTAATACAACTTGCAAAAGGATATAAAAATAATTATTATTGTAATAATTAAATGCAAAAGTTCAAAATTTCTGAAAGCGAGTTTATATTTTATTGTAAATATAGTAATGATTAGGTTGCCACAACGACAAAGATAAATATATAAATATGAATTAATTATTTAAAAATAAAAGATAAATTAATTATACATTAGTTTTAAATATAATTAAAATCGTTTGAACAGCAAAAATATAAATATTGTTAAAAAGAATCCAATATATATTTTTTAAATTAGTGTGATAAATAGAAAGATGATTATTTAATGTATTTGAATGTTAAAAAACCAGTGAAATATATTTTCAATTGTTTTAAAATTCATAGTTTCTTGCTTTGTAACTGCGACCTTATCCGAAATCTAAAAAAATGGAAATATTTTAAAATTAAGAATTTTTTTGAAAAATCGAAGGGCTTACTCGGAAATCCGGAAAGAATTCGGACATTTTGATACCATATATGTGTCATTTGGTTCAGTAATTAAAAAGCCTTTCTCTGGAAACCGTTCACCAAAAACTTTTTTTTAGAATAGAGAGATTAAAAGCAGACTCTTGAAAATACGCTAAATTAGCTCAATCATTAATTAAAACTGTTTTACTGATCAGAAATCTATTTTCAATACGATATAGAAAGAATTTAGAAACTTCACAAATTATAAACTTGTCACGTTAATGTGTACTAACACCTTTGTATGGAAAAATTTCCTACCTCGAGAAGGTCCAAAGATCATTTTATACGACATACAATGGCCTGATCAGATTATATATTGACGATCTACCGCCGGTAGATAAAGCACCTTACACATTGAAGAATTCGACTTGGACCGAACTTTTACATCTCCTTTCACTTATAAATATGTTCAAGGGTTGAAACCTGTGAAATAAAACATGCATTTGAGTCGTCTAGTTTCAAAACCAGATAGATCCATTTTGACACAGCTTTGATAAAAGAGTCGACCATTCCAAATAGTGACTAGTTGGCGCTATATCACGGCCGGTTGCCGTTTCCATGTTTTACCACGACTTAAATGAAGATTAACCCGAGAAAAAGGTTACAAGAAGTTATTAAAATTTCAGAATATCCCGCTGGCTCTGCGGTATGGTGCACGCTCTGCATGCGGGAGATACATATTTCGACCCGGTAATTATTTAATTTAAAAATAAGAACAAAATTATATTTCGTAAGTCGTAACGTACTTAAGTGTTATCATTTGAGTCGTGGTAAAACATGGCGGCCGGAACGGTGACCGGCCGTGATATAGGGCCAACTTGTCTTCCATTTAGCGACCGCGTCGACTCTTACCGAAGTTGTGCCAAAATGGGTCTATCCGGTTATGAAACTAGACGACTCATTTAAAAATTTTCGAAAGAAGATTCATCTCCTTTTTTATGTCTTATTACAGCTTTAGAAAGCGTCCTCCAGTCGCCACGTGTAACCACAGCTCCCACAGAAACATGATTAAGTGTTGTCAGCATCTAATAATAATTCGGTTCAATTCCGTTCCCGCTAAATATCGCCAATCTCCACCAAAAAGTATAAATATTGCTAAATAATTTCACTCATTAAATTAAAATGTTTAATTCGATCTATAACTGTTCAGTTTATCATTAAAATTTTAAAAAAATAATTGTTTATTATTAAGCGTTCAAAAGAGATTGGTGATATTTAGCGGGAACGGAATTGAACCAATAAATACCTAAAATTAGTACCAACCAATACCTAAATCAAGTAGATTATGTAGTTATTAGTTTTAATTTAAATTATATTTTTAAAACAATTAAAAAAGCAGTGAGGCTGTTATCTCATAGAATCCCAGTTTAAAAATTATAAACTACATGTCACAAAAAATTTATTATTAGCTTCAAAAATTGGAAAAACCGATTCGGTACTTACGAATTATACCGTCGACCATTCAGAGGCCGTTTAATTCAGCGGCACATCAATAGAAAAGTCAATGGGTTTAATGACGTTTTTGATTAAGCGGTACGGTCGACGGGATAATACGTAAGAACCAAAAATTCGTGAAAGTTTTCTTACCTCATGAGGATCAACAAGTCCTCGATGAGCAAGATTTTCGACCTGTGAAATAAAACAGTCATTACAAATAATGCGGCAAACAGTTATGGCGGATCTACACCGCTGCTGCAAAACAGACATTTTCGGTAACGACATTTCTTCCAAAAGAGAGCTGCAAAAACGACGGTTTTTCTGATCGCTCGGCGATGAATGCGATTCCCTCCGAATCGCATCCAGCCGCAGGAATGGCGGCCGGGATCTTCTTTCCCATTGCTTGCTTTTCCTACAGTCCCTTTCTAAGTTATTTCATGTCAAAAATAATATTAAAATTTTCATTTCAAAACAAAAAATCAAGCCTATGTATTCACAAGTAGCCTAAATAATTAACTGAGGCAGATAAAAAATATTTTTCGCTGTTGAAGTACTGGTGAATTTTTTTCATTTGAACTAGATGGCAGCACATGTCATAACTAAGGATTTCATTACTTATTTTATAACTCAATTAATCGGAACACTCTGGTTATGCAACAGCCCTTGAATTTCAAGGAAGCACGAAATTGATATTAGAAGATAATTTTTACATTTCTATTAGAGAAATCCAGACACCCCAGATCTCCAGCCGGCTCAAGAAAATGGCTGCTCGGTGATCGCACACTTGCCGCAGCGATCGTTTTCGAGGCTTCCTATTGGTTCTTTTGAAAAAATTTTCGTAGCCGGTGCAGCAAACCGAAAAGTCGTTTTTTGCAGCAGTGCTGTAAATCCCCCATTAATCGGCATGGACCTTTGTGTTACCAGCAATTATTATATTCAACAGATTTAATTACCAACTTAAATAGAAGGGAATTTTAAAAATCCTCGCTCCGATCGACTTTCAAAAGCTTTATTCGATTAAATTGAGCTTGATTTCAGTTAAACTGCTTATGTTAAATGAAACATTTGTGATTCGATTGGATAAGTTTTCAAGTCATTCAAATAAGTTTTTCCTGGTCGGAAATTATCTGTTAAAAAGTTAAGACTAAAAAAACTCTAAACGAAATCTCAATATGTTGAAATTCGAATCTTGTGTTTACGTCCTTTGCTTGTATGTCAAGCTTTGCAACTAACCCACAACGAACGAAACTTGTACAATAATATTAGGTCATCCCGAAAGTTTTGTCGCTCTTGGGAGCATCTGTATACAAGATATTTTTGACACTTTTCCATTATGTGATACCAATATAAACTGTAACCTTATCTACCGTCAACTTGGCATCTTGGCTTGATTTTGGGGACTGATCGACAACTGGGCTTTCCTTAAATCTATGATAACATGTTACTTCATTTCCTTTCTGCTCAAAATTTTGCATTTTTTCCTAAAGTTGAGATTTTTAAATTAAAATTAACAGGCTACTTCCCTAAAACAATTAAAGTTTTAAGTATTTTTAACAAGTGTGGAAAATTTAACTTAGATTTAAATTTTTTCTGAGGCATCCGGAGAGTTTGATCACAATCATCCATATTAAAATTGCTGGATTGCTACTCCTAACCCTCTATTAGGAAAGATCCGGATGATCATTTACAGGAATCTAGATCGCTGGAAATTCTACCGCCGCTCTACAAAAGTAGTAAAAAGGAGTTTCAATTTATTACAATCTTAATATGACTTAAAATTAAAGTTAAATTACTTTGAATTTTAATTTTTAAAGTTTTCAATTAATGGCAACTTGAAGTAAACAAAATATTATTAATCATAGAAACTAGGAAAGCTGGAAAAGTGAGCCAACAAAAAAAGAGCCAAAATTCGCCAAATTGGCTTTAGATAGAAGTAGAAGTACTTTACTGGTATACCGTAATGGAAATGTACCAAAAAATACATTGTACACAGATGCTCCCAAGAGCGACAAAACTTTCGGGATGACCACAGATAATAAGAGACAGATCGGTCAATAGGCGGGGCTTATCCAGAGAGCTCAAGTGGCGCCTGCGACAAGCGGTACCGGCATTAATCGATTAATTTAATATTTTTTAATCGAAATCCTTATACATTTTTTTGTTGACGAAACTTGCAATATTTGATTTCGAAAGTAAACATGAAGTTTGTGTAAATCGTTTAATCGGACTCTTTTCAATTGTTTTCAAGAATTATAAATCATTTTAACAGTGTCTTATTGCATTAAGGCACATTTTATCTTGTTTCTTCTCTATTTAGCAATGTATTGGAAAATCTGTGTTGCATTCTTGAACTTGATTTCTAAGCCTGATAGAATTCAGTATAATTCGCGTTAATTATAGGCGTATGTATTAAATTCAGATGAAAATGTATACTAGTATTGAACTAGTATGTGCGTGGGATCTGGGATTCATATTTGCAAAAGATGTGTTCGTTTAGATTCACGACGATTGCAACTTCATTTACACATCATGTTTGTCTTAAAAAGCCAAGGGATTATAACAAATATGTGTAGTTATTGAAATATGAGATTTAATAAAATCATTTAGATTCATTATTTACTTGTATGATTCTTGATTACTTTATATTTAAGCTTGTATTTTTACAATCAAGTTTTTCATCATATGCGATCACGAAATTTTGTTGATGAACAAACCTTAATGATTTAATTTAAATTTTCTATTATAATAGCAAATTTTAAAAAATTGTTGAAAAAAAGATTTTTTAATTTTAAAAACCATTTAATGGGCTTATGTGATCGCCAAGGATCGCGATCCTGGTGATCATAATGGTCGATGGATTACGTCTTCGCAAAACGTCTCCAAGGTTGCCAGACCTAAAAGCTTAACTGTAACCACAGTTTTAGTGCAGGTACCGTGGGTTGAGGGCGTTCGTGTCGTAGGCCGCCCATTGACCGGTCTGTCTCTTATTGTCTGTGGGGATGACCTAATACTACGTTCACATATGAAAAGTTAACATAGTTTAACTTAAGAGAGAAGTTAAGATAGCTTAACTTAATCTGTCGTATTTTTAAGTGTTCACACTACAACTATCTTAAACCATATGGTGCTACGAGTTAAAAAAAATGGAGGCCGTCCAAGAGCTCGTCTCTAAGCCTAAAACACTCCTTTCCAAACTTTTTTACTTTGGACTTAAACTTGCAGATCACCAATTTTTCTTCTTGTGTTGTCCAGTTTGTTTATCGATATATATTTAATTTCGAAAATATATTTAATTTAATAACGGTTGTGCCAATGTAATATCAAATAAAAAAAGGTTAATAGTTTGTAGTAGTTTTTTTTCTTCTTAGTAGATGTCATCACGGTAACTTAAACTAGTTTAAATACATTAGAGAGTTCGGGAAACTAGCTTAAAGTTAAACTAGTTTCTTTACGTGGTACTTGCGTATTACCCCGTCGACTGTTCCGTGACGGTCAAATTCAGCGGCACAACCATAGAAAAGTCAATGGGTTGTTTACCGTTTTGGGATTCAGCGGTACGGTCGACGGGATAATACGCAAGAACCCTTTTCGCTAAACTAGATTAAATCTAAGACTGTTCGTTCATACATGTTCAACCTAAGATAGATAAGCACTCAAACTAGATTGACTTTTCATGTGTTAATGTAGTATAACGACTAAAAGAAAGCCTGGTGACAAGCAAATAAACTTTAAATTGTTTACACTTTACACACTTTGACTTTGAGAAACGCCCAATGTTACTTTAAAAACAAAGATCAACGGCAAAAACTCAGAAAAGTAGGCATTTTCTAATCAAAATTGCACTTCTACCACTTCGGTTCTTACGTATTATCCCGTCGACAGTACCGCTGAATCCAAAAACGGTAAACAACCCATTGACTTTTCTATGGCTGTGCCGCTGAATTTTACAGTCACCGAACGGTCGACGGGATAATACGCAAGTACCAAAACTTATTTTTCAAGTGTACAAACACCCAATAATAGGCAAAAATTTCCTTACCTAGTGTTTCCTGCAAGTGGTGGAGGGGAGGTCACTCGTTAGCGGAACAGCGTTCACTCAATCTGTGTCTTTCGAAGGGGCATCAGATCATTGAGATTCGTTGTTTCCGCCTCCAAAGACATGCCAAGGGAAGCATAAGTTGCTTGATCGCTGTTGGTGGGAAGCCGCCTCACCTTTGCCTCTATTATGCTGTCTACTCGAGAGCGGTCTCTGATCATGGCTGAAAGCTCAACTCCTTCCTCTGAGTGGGATACTTTCATCTGACGTCAGTGGTCACATGTCGTAGGGAAAACACCACTGCAGGGACCTATCAGAACGTTTGCAGAGCGACTGATGGATATCCCAAATTAGGTAATACGTCCTATCGACAAACCAATCAACGCGAATGCAATTTAAGTTGAGCCTTTGACGTCATGGTACAGTGGCTAGAAGGGGATAGTGTGTCGTTCGAAGATGAAAACTGAAAAAAAAAATTACTCCTCCGCTTGGTGTCGCTGCTGTTAGACGTGCATATAGGCGCCTGCGCATTGCGACTCTCATTCTCAGCGGCTATGTTATTGTTTACGCCGTGTAAACGATAATGTTTACGTACAGTGCCATGGCTTTGGCCGGCTTGGTGCTGAAAGTCGCAATGCGCAGGCGCCTATATGCACGTCTAACAGCAGCGACACCAAGCGGAGGAGTGAAACGAGGAGAAAAATTTTAGCATTGGCGAACGACACACTATCCCCTTCTAGCCATTGTAGTCATGGCCACGCGGAAGAAAATCTGAGTACACAGAAAGCCTGCTGGGTTGCTATTAGAAGCTCTTATTGGCTGGCGAGTTTGAGAGCGATTTGTACTACTACGCGCTTTAAAAAATAATAATGCTGAACATTTTATGCATATCGGGATGAAAAGATGCTTAATATACGTAGATTTTAAAAAAACCTAATCATTATTCAAAATTGAAGCTCTAAATTTCCCTCAAAATTCAGACACCTCGCGGGGAACTACTTTCTTTGGTTGCTCTCAGCATATTTTTGCAGGCTCAGTAAGTTGCAACTCACAAGGGGAGGATACCAACGTGTCATCACCGATTCGGTTCATTTTTGGTGTGCAAGTAGTGCATGACTAGGAAATCAATTTGTGAAAATATTAAGAAGCAACTCTCAAAAGTTTAGGAGAAAATCGCGATTAAAAATTTTAACATGTAGTTATATATCTGAGAAGATTCATATCGTGCAAGCAGATCGTGGCAAAGAGGTAAGAGCTGCAACTCCCAATCGAAAGGTCCCGGGTTTGGTCCTCGGTGGGTGCCATTATTTTTATTTTAATTTTCCATAAAATTAAAAGTACAGATACGAAATAAAATTAGAATAATATTTAATTACTAATTTTAAATTCTTTTCTTGTTTATAAATAATTTTTTGGTAAATATATAATATTTACAATACGATCATAAAAAATTGGATTTAATTATTATTTTTTGGGGAAACAAGGAATGAAAATATTTTTTCAAAACAAAAAAAGTAGTTTTCATTTTTATAGATGAAGTTTAACCTTAATTTATCCCTAACTATTCAAAATAAAGTACGCAATTTTGTTATGCTAAAAGGGTTTGTTATGTGTCTGATTTGATTGTTAAAATAAATATTTAGCTTCTTGAATTCTGTTGATTGCTGTGAAATCCAAGGGAAAAATAAGGCAAATGAATTTTTTGTGTGTAAATAAAATAAATTAATTGTAAATAAAATTATTTAAAAATATGAACATGTGGATTTTTTGGTGTTAACCCTTTTCGTTCCATACCTTCGTTATAAATATAATTACATATTTATAAATAAGATTCCATATTATCCAGTTATAAAAATTGTATAAATAGCAAAATATTTTATTTTTTCCCAGAAAAAAATATTTAAAAATGTTTTAAAATTGATAATTATAAAAATAAATATGTATGTACTACTTAACTTCGTATCTGTGCTCTTAATTGTGTCCAAAATTTAAATAAAAATTATGGTACCCACCGAGGCTCGAACCCGGTACCTTTGTATTAAGAGTCGCAGCTCTCACCTCTTTGCCACGATCTGCTTGCAAAACACAAATTTTCTCAGATATATAACTACGTGTTAAAATTTTTAATCGCGATTTTCTCCTAAAATTTTGAGAGTTGCTTCTTAATATTTTCACAAAGTGATGTCCTAGTCATGCACTACTTTCACACCAAAAATGAACCAAATCGGTGATGACACGTTGGGATCCTCCATTTGTCAGTATAGAAGATTGGGATTCTACTTCTCCGCCTCTCTTGACGTGCCAAGGCAAGGCTTAGCTTTATCGTAGGTTATAATGCTTATTCATTACCCAAAAGAGCCGACGTTACTGGAAGTTTTCCGTTCTTACCGCTTGAGAGCGCTTTTGCGTTACGCCAAATTGGTTGGTTTGCTTCGGCTCTTCAAAATCTGTAGGCAAGTTGATGATTGAATTTCAAGTTGATGATCTGATCGTCAACTTGGTGGGCGGAGCTTAATTATAAGGCTAATATGAACAGATTCAGGGTTCATACAATTTTTCACAAATCAAGTAGTTTTCAAGGAGTGTTTTTAAAAATTTCAAGGAGTATTTGAGAGAAAATTTTTTACACAGCTTAAAACGTACGCGTTTTGCCCATTGCATTCCTGAACCAGGTTTTAAAATCACTCTCAATTTAACGAAAAGTCTTTCCGCGGTAACCCCTTCTCGAAATCAATGCGGATTGAAACTATTTTAATAGACAAGATAAATTTATTTAGAAAAATCAAGGAGTTATTATGATGAAAATCAAGGAGTTTTTAAGGAGTACAGCCTAAATTCAAGGAGTTTCCATAGTGCTTGAAAATGAAAATCATTTTCAAGGAGTATTTAAGGAGTTTTCAAGGAGCGTATGGCAGATTTCTTCAGCAAGAGAATGTTGAGAGGATTCGGATTTATTGACTATATAAAGAACTAAACTAACTTAAGAACTAATTTTCGATTTAGTACAGTCAAGGAGAGATCATTGAATAACCTTTTTTCTAATGTGCCTGATAATTATATTTTACAAGCTTTATATTGAAAAGGAGGTCTGGAGCTAGGAAATCTTTGGAAATTGTATCCTTGACAAAAAGGTCCAACTAATGTTTTAATCTAAAAATACATACAATTTCAAAATACTTGGGCTGTTTAGAAAAAAAACCCTTTTTTGGTCTGGATGTGGACGAAGTCCGCTGACCCTTGCTTTAAACGTGTGGTGGACTCGAACCAAACTCGATACGTTGCCGTTTAGTAATCGAACACGGAGATGTGTTAGTTCAAATGATAGTAATCTTCATTTCTTTAACGTAAAAGTAACTGTTACGATCAATCTTCGATCGATAACTAAAAATTTTAACTACTGAAATATCTGGAGCATTTTTGCAACATTTTAACGTTTCTTTTACTGGCTTATTAAAGTAAATTTTTGTAAGATTTTGTATATTCTCTGCTCTGCACAAATACTACATGATTATTTATCTCCCTTGCCCTTATCAGTAAAAATTTTCAAGCTCTTATTATTCTCCAAGCAAACTGCTAACCTTCCTACCATTCTCGAAATCTTCATCCAAAATATTTTTTACTTTAAATAACTGTCCCATGCAACATTTTTTTTTCTTCAAATTACAAGATATTTACAAAAATAGTGTTCTTAACATTCTATGTTAACTTCATAAACACCTCATCTTAAAAAAACAAAGAGCAAATAAAATAAACTATAGCTCTTTTCTGAGGTGCTTGCACAATATTTGAAGAGCTTCTGTTTAGCAGTTTTTGATACCCCCATGTCCCCAGTTGTTGAAAAACTTCAAGGAACATAATAAAATGGCACTCTGTGCCTCCAAACACATCATGATCTACTAATGGATATCTCATCTCAGTTCAGGAGCTCAAACAAGCGCCAAAATTGCACTTAACAGATTTGTTTGCCATATTGAAAGGGTTAAATAATATTAGTCTGCAGCAAACTATAGCTCTTTTCTGAGGTGCAATATTTGAACAGCTTCTGTTTAGCAGTTTTTGATACCCCCATGTCCCCAGTTGTTGAAAAACTTCAAGGAACATAATAAAATGGCACTCTGTGCCTCCAAACACATCATGATCTACTAATGGATATCTCATCTCAGTTCAGGAGCTCAAACAAGCGCCAAAATTGCACTTAACAGATTTGTTTGCCATATTGAAAGGGTTAAATAATATTAGTCTGCAGCAAACTATAGCTCTTTTCTGAGGTGCAATATTTGAACAGCTTCTGTTTAGCAGTTTTTGATACCCCCATGTCCCCAGTTGTTGAAAAACTTCAAGGAACATAATAAAATGGCACTCTGTGCCTCCAAACACATCATGATCTACTAATGGATATCTCATCTCAGTTCAGGAGCTCAAACAAGCGCCAAAATTGCACTTAACAGATTTGTTTGCCATATTGAAAGGGTTAAATAATATTAGTCTGCAGCAAACTATAGCTCTTTTCTGAGGTGCAATATTTGAACAGCTTCTGTTTAGCAGTTTTTGATACCCCCAGTTGTTGAAAAACTTCAAGGAACATAATAAAATGGCACTCTGTGCCTCCAAACACATCATGATCTACTAATGGATATCTCATCTCAGTTCAGGAGCTCAAACAAGCGCCAAAATTGCACTTAACAGATTTGTTTGCCATATTGAAAGGGTTAAATAATATTAGTCTGCAGCAAACTATAGCTCTTTTCTGAGGTGCAATATTTGAACAGCTTCTGTTTAGCAGTTTTTGATACCCCCAGTTGTTGAAAAACTTCAAGGAACATAATAAAATGGCACTCTGTGCCTCCAAACACATCATGATCTACTAATGGATATCTCATCTCAGTTCAGGAGCTCAAACAAGCGCCAAAATTGCACTTAACAGATTTGTTTGCCATATTGAAAGGGTTAAATAATATTAGTCTGCAGCAAACTATAGCTCTTTTCTGAGGTGCTTGCACAATATTTGAACAGCTTCTGTTTAGCAGTTTTTGATACCCCCATGTCCCCAGTTGTTGAAAAACTTCAAGGAACATAATAAAATGGCACTCTGTGCCTCCAAACACATCATGATCTACTAATGGATATCTCATCTCAGTTCAGGAGCTCAAACAAGCGCCAAAATTGCACTTAACAGATTTGTTTGCCATATTGAAAGGGTTAAATAATATTAGTCTGCAGCAAACTATAGCTCTTTTCTGAGGTGCAATATTTGAACAGCTTCTGTTTAGCAGTTTTTGATACCCCCAGTTGTTGAAAAACTTCAAGGAACATAATAAAATGGCACTCTGTGCCTCCAAACACATCATGATCTACTAATGGATATCTCATCTCAGTTCAGGAGCTCAAACAAGCGCCAAAATTGCACTTAACAGATTTGTTTGCCATATTGAAAGGGTTAAATAATATTAGTCTGCAGCAAACTATAGCTCTTTTCTGAGGTGCTTGCACAATATTTGAACAGCTTCTGTTTAGCAGTTTTTGATACCCCCATGTCCCCAGTTGTTGAAAAACTTCAAGGAACATAATAAAATGGCACTCTGTGCCTCCAAACACATCATGATCTACTAATGGATATCTCATCTCAGTTCAGGAGCTCAAACAAGCGCCAAAATTGCACTTAACAGATTTGTTTGCCATATTGAAAGGGTTAAATAATATTAGTCTGCAGCAAACTATAGCTCTTTTCTGAGGTGCTTGCACAATATTTGAACAGCTTCTGTTTAGCAGTTTTTGATACCCCCATGTCCCCAGTTGTTGAAAAACTTCAAGGAACATAATAAAATGGCACTCTGTGCCTCCAAACACATCATGATCTACTAATGGATATCTCATCTCAGTTCAGGAGCTCAAACAAGCGCCAAAATTGCACTTAACAGATTTGTTTGCCATATTGAAAGGGTTAAATAATATTAGTCTGCAGCAAACTATAGCTCTTTTCTGAGGTGCAATATTTGAACAGCTTCTGTTTAGCAGTTTTTGATACCCCCATGTCCCCAGTTGTTGAAAAACTTCAAGGAACATAATAAAATGGCACTCTGTGCCTCCAAACACATCATGATCTACTAATGGATATCTCATCTCAGTTCAGGAGCTCAAACAAGCGCCAAAATTGCACTTAACAGATTTGTTTGCCATATTGAAAGGGTTAAATAATATTAGTCTGCAGCATACGGCATTAAGGTGGGTTTATATGCAGCCGGCAAGTGCGGCAAAATCGCATGCGAATGCGAATTTCTTTCCTATTTTTCACACCGTTGGAAAGGACCAATAGGAAACCTCAAATCTTTCCCGCGCAGCCAAAGGGAGATCTGCTGGAATAGCCGCACTATCGCAAAAAGCAAATTGCGGCAGGGTGACGTGATCAAGATTGCCCCAATGGAAATACAATAACTTGTTTGAAATACACGTATTTAACCGTAGGTCTCTGAAAATTTCAAATATTATTTTTAATATAATTAATAAATAATAAATTTCAGTATTTTAATCAAAGATTAGTGGATAATTTTAGTCGTGCTGGCATCTGTAATCGTACCAGTGAAGTACAACTGGTTTCTTTTGTATATATACTTTATTTCGAATTCTTGTTTTGCTACTGCATGAAACTTCTATTAGACTCTTTAAAAAATAAATTAGAACAATTTGAGACAGAATATGCATCACGATTACCATCATTACTACATAATGACATAGGAAGCCTCGAATCTTTCCCGCGCAGCAAAAGGGAGATCTGCGGGAATAGCCACACTATCGCAAAAAGCAAATTGCGGCAGGGTGACGTGATCAAGATTGCTCCGTTGGAAATACAATAATTTTTTGAAATACAATTAATTATCAAGTCCACTGACATTGCTGGATGAGAGTGTTTGCTTCCGTTTCAGGCTGCCTATTCCAAATGAACAAGCACATGACTAATGGAGGCTTTACACCACCCGGTTTGCGACAGCGATTCCGCGGTTTTTCGGGAATTTCGACAACCGCAGTAACTCAGCGAACTCTCAAAAGATGGCGCTGTTCAATTATGGGAAGCGGGTCAATTTTTTGTCGCGAACCGGATGTCGCAGAATCGCTGTCGCGAATCGCGTGGTCTAAAGCCGCCTTTACTCATGAAAACTGAAGATAAAGACGAAGTTTCTTATTTTTCCGTACACTCTTCTCACCCTGCGTAACCATGGAGATATAAGTGTCAAGAGAACTTCTGGTTGAGAGAACTGTCAAAATTGCATTGGCAAAAATTTAAAATATTTATTTTATTTTGTAAAAAGTGGTGACTAGCTTTGTATGTTTCCCTGGTTTTTTAAGATCTTTATCATTCGATAATATTTCGCAAATTGCGTCGACAGGATATAGAAATATCTTGACCCTACATAAAAGGGAGGTTCTGTTCCGAAATCATCCGATTATTACCCTTTTATCTCAACATCTTTTTACAGAATCCCTGAATCCATGCATTTGGTTATTCACTCGCAAGCTACTCCCTAGATGGCGCTGTCCAGACAACGAGAGAGCTGGCTTTTATTTGCAACTAGCTGATATGCCCGGCCTTGCATGGGTGGAGATGGAGGTTTTTTTCTTTAAAATTAGCACTCTGGACAATAAGATTGTCAAAATGACTAAAACCCTATTTTTACAGGTCTAATTTCCAATTTTTTTTTCTGAGGGAGGGTCCCCATACCTCCTATCGAATCAAGCATTTTAAGGCAAGGTGTCGAATCAAAGCATTTTAAATTCTGAACGATTTCTGCATTTACCACACGATTCCCTTAAAAAACAAATATTAGAAAAATATTCTTCCAAATGTCACTTACAATGCTCAATTAGAGCCCTTAATTAATCGTATTTTCATGATTTTATTATATCTTTGGTATAAAATTTAATAAAAGATTCCTGCAATTTAAGAAAAAATACAATATTTCCATAAGGAGGTTTCCATTTTAAGTTGAGGTTTGCTTATCTTTGCTGACAAGGGGGGGGGGTTAAAAATGACCAAAAAATTGCTTACATAATATTTGAACGGCCCCTAAACACCGAAGGTTATATGAAATGACCGAAGGTTATCACCGAATCCCCGCAAAGCGAGCAGGGGTGACGGAATCATTTCTCTTATCGGGTGGAGATCCCTCGACCAGCCTCGCATATTTCAATTTCATAAATTAAAACTCAATTTCCGCAATGTATAGTTTTACTTCTTTTTATAGTTGAACTTGGTTAAATATTGTTTGTTAACATACTATACTATAAATTGTAGTTGTTTCGGAACTTTCATGATTTGGTGAGTGAATAACTCACTCTTAAGCCTTTGACAAGCTTGCGACCAAAACTTATTAAAATTAAAAGTTTTAGTGTCTTGAAATGTAGATATTATGACCAAACACTTGAAAAAAAATTACAAAAATTTATATGTGGTTTAGAAATTAAAGAATTTTACCTACTGTTCCTTAAAATGGGTACGAAAAATGTTTTCTGTATATGCAAGGGCCGAAACAGTTTGGGAAGACTGAAGAAGTTTCTCGGGTTTACTCATCTCACCCTCCAGGCATAACCATAGAGACGCGAGTTAACGATACGGTGTTTCGTGATTTAATGCAGGTTACATCTATGTAAATTATATATATTTTATTTTTTTATAAAATGTGGTGACTATCTATGACTCCCAGTATTTTAAAATTTTTCACATTCGATTATATTTCGCTGATTGCGTCGGCAGCTATATCTTTACTCTGCTTGAATTTATATTATCCGAAATATCTTGACTCAATGTAAATCGGAGGTTCTATTTCGAAATCATCTGATTATTACCCTTTTATCTCAACGTCTTTTTACAGAATCCCCGAATCCACACATTTGGTTATTTACTCGCGAAATACTCCCTAGATGGCGCTGCCCTGGCTTTTATTTGCAAAGAAACTTTTGTGAATTTGACTCGTTAAAAAAAAGTTCCAACTGAGGGGGGTGTCAGTTCTATCCTGTGTCACTTGGAGCGAACTGGATTTCTGCTACTAAAAAAGAACTTTCATGAAAAAAAACTAATCACTGAAAGTTCGGGAGAGGTTGAACCCTATAAAAACACCCCCACTCTAACCCATCATCCGTAATAATATACTTAATGAAATCAATTGTTTTTAAATATTGAAATAACTAAAAAAAAAAGGAGCAACGTCTCCAACCTACAATAATTAATTTTGGAAAAATAACCTCAAAAAGTATAGGAATATTAAGATTTTTTCATTATTTTCTCATTCGTTTGGGGCCAGTTGAAGAAAACGCCATTCTCTAAGAAATCGCTTAAAACGTAATAAGATATTGCATAAATCAGTTTTTTTAAATTTTTCTGAAATGAAATAGTGAGAAGAGAAAAAAAAGTTTTAGAAAAGCGATTTTAATGCGGATGAGAGTTGTTGTCATCATAGCTGGTAATATGTAACTAGCTAGCTCAGATCTGCCAAAAGTGACTTTCGCCCGTATTCCGACGATATTAAAATTTTTGCTCATTGGTTATGTATGTGTAATTTTTTAACTATCGTATCATTCTCATCCACCAGACATCACTGCCCGATTGATAAGATCAAAAAAAGCCTTCGTGGTTCGCTGCAGACTTCTGCCATAGAGCTAGTTCTACGAGATAATCTATATTTTTAATAATTGATGAAAAAAGTGGTAATTGTTGCTTTGGGTGATGTAATACTCGCAATATACAAAGATCAACGTTTTTATTGTCTGTAATTATAAAAATTGATCAAAAAGGTATATATCTAGTAATATACATTACATAAAAAATATTATCCTTTTATATTTCCCCTTTTCTCTAATCAAAGCTTTACAACCACACACCCAGATATAACTTGCGGATCACTCTCTAGATGGCGCTACACTAATTAAAAGTTTTATTTTGTTTACAAGGGACTCCAAGATGACCAGATCATTTGAACGGCCCCTGAATTAATTGATAAAAAATAAGCAGTTTCAGCTGATTGTTTATACAAATAGTCCCGAATCGCGAGTTTATAGGAAATATTAACTGTTTGTTCTCATTAAAAGTACTCTAATTTATTTGTGTACACGGTGTCCAAAGATATTTGCTAAATTCGTCAATTGAAAACTTTTAGAGCATCACCGATTCTGCTCTACAATTTTCTACAAGTAGCCAAATCGCTAACATTTTCCCCATTCCCTACTCGAACTTTCATTTCCAAACGGCAACACCATGCAATAAGTACAATAAATATAACATTTCACTGTATAAGCACTTTAGGCTGCCAGTAGATAGAAGCAGGGGTACTATTTTGAGACATTTGTTAGTAGCTAGTGAGACGAAAGTGAAGACACAGAAAACGCCAAAATAAAAGGACCATATAAATTAAAATAAAATAAAATTTCAGCTTGAAAAAAATTCTTTTTAAAGATAAGTTGTTTTTGATATTTTTAGAAGATTTGGTTTTATTTCACTTCACATTTAGTTTCGCAAGGGATACAAATTAATTTCACAAGGCCAAAGTTTTTTGTCAATTAAATGTATAAACAAATTAAATTAATTTTTTTTTGTATTTCCTTACTATTTTACACCATAATAGAAGTCAAATAAATTATTTGCAAGTGAATTTTAAAAAATCATGCATTGTAGGGTTAAAAGGTCAAATTTCTAAAATTTTTCTGGGGGAGGACCCCCCTTTCCAGTGAAACGTTCAAACGGTTTATAAAAAATTCATTGAGCCAAAAGTTAAATAATCGATTCAAAACCATCTTAAAATTGTTAAACGAGGGTGAAACCTATTACACAGGTCTGCAATGAAAAAGCTGTTCGAATAATTTTAGCGATTTCCTATGTATTTTGATGTGCTGATAACGGAAAAAATACTGAAAAAAATTCTATACGTCAGGATTTTTCACAAATTGCAAAATTATATTCGAATTTGTCCATTTTTCATAGTTTTTGAACATTTCTAGCTCCTTTATTTTCAAAAATTAGGAGCTGTAAATAATGAAAATAGTAAACTATCTCATCAGTACATTATAGAGATGAAAAGAAAATTTTTGGGAAGATTTAATCGGGCAATAATGAAGTATTTTTGTTGTATAGTTCAAGGAAATGTTCTTTTTACTACTCACAAGGGTAAATGTACCAAGGGGAGCGTCATATGGAGGAAAAATTGGCTTTAGAAAGTGTGTAAATAAGTTATTTTTAGTTATATATAATGATTTTCATGAAGAATATGTAATAATATTTTTAGGTACATTCGTATTAGCTCGTCCATTCGCCAACAGGGGCGATAAGTCGCCAAGTCTGGTAAACCCCGCAACACTACCGTTGATTCTGGTAACCCTGGAAAACGTAGCAAAATCGTGCTAGTTCCGATCGCTGCGCAATCGCGCGCATTTTGAATCGGTACGCCCATGGGTGAAATAATGTGTGCGCACCGCGCAGGTTGTTTTGAACGTAAATTCAACAGTGTTTACAAGGGAAGAACGAAGACTGCATCTGAAAGGTAGGAGTCTAAATGCTTTCGTGTCGTTCCACCGTGAACTTTGTTGCGCCATTTTTCCGAGCCCCAGAGTCTTTCAATGTTTTGCGTATGCACGCCGGTTTTGAATCGCCGGTGGAAGGATCGCCGGTTTTGAATCGCCGGTGGAAGGATCGACCATTTTGCAAGTAAGTTAGTGTCTTACCGAGTGATATCCGTAGTTTTGGTACATCCAAGAATACCGATTCCCTTTTATCTGAATCCTTACTGTTTCTGATACCCCCACAACGAGTTTGGTTATAGATAGGGCAGGGGGGTTTGGGGGGGGCGGCAGCCCCCCCCAACCACATGAAACTTTTATTTTTTATTTTCTGATGTTATAAAGATGTTTCTAATGTTAAAAAATGTGTTTTTCGGCAATTCTGATGAAATCCCGTAATTTGGCGCGTTTTGGCGAAATTTGGCGAAGTTGGCGAAAACGATGGACGGGCTAATACGAAAGTACCTATTTTTATTTTATGAACCTATTTTCATGAAAATTGAAATAATGACTTACTTTACAATTTTACATAAATTGTCAGGAAACATGACATTCTAGGGCAAGACCAGAGACCATATTTGGACTCATGGTACAAACAAACCTTAAAACTAATAACCTTAAAGATAAATTTGGATTAAAAAATCTTTTTTTTAAATGTACTTACATTTTATGAGAAATAATGCTATATTTGTTCAAATTGTGGTGTCTTAAAAATCAAAAGTAGTATTTTTTGGATTCAGCACACCAAAACACATAAAAAATTATTTTCAAATAAAGTTTGAGTCGAAAAATAATTTCTTTAAATATTTACTTTTATTTTCTTAAAAAATTGACTTTTTTACTTATATAGTGAAGAAAGGTGAAGTCCTATGATAAAACAGAGGTCAGTTTTAGATTCAGCACATCAAATAACATATAAAAATATTTTTTTGGAAAATATTTGATTTTAAAGTTAATTTTTAATTAATTAATTTGATTGAAAAATTTAGTATAAAGAATTAATTTTACAAAATTTTAAGGCATTTCCCAATAAAACCAAATTGTCAAAAAATGTGACGTCCCAGGACAAAATGGAGGTCATTTTTGGATTCAGCGCACCAAAATTAACCAAGGTCAGGTGAAATATCCAAAACAGCTCGAAAAAAGTTTTTTTATGCAGACCTGTGTTAATTTTGGAGTACTTGACCTGTAGTTTGTAAAAAAAATTTTAAGGAGGAATGCCGAATTCTTAATGCACTAGACGTTAAATCTAGGAACGCTTATTTTATTAATGCCTCACTGCACATGCGCTGGGAGTTATATTTCCCAAGCCGTGTCTTGGCGATCACGTTGACATTCAGTGTTTCCATGCTGCCATCTATACTTATTTTTAAAAATTACATGTTTGGTTAAAAAACTGATATTGAAGATAGATTCTTTTTATTTCTGTAATAACAATTAATTCATAAAATATAACTCAACTTTAAATCAAGCAATTATCACATTAAAGGTTGACTTTAATTTTATTTCTATAAAGAGATAATATAAAAATATCGGAATGTAACACAGAAGGCATTTCATTTTAGTTATTTTTATTAAATAATTAGATTATATTATTATTACTTGAGGGATGGGTGGGGGGTCAAACCCATTCTTACGTAAGATTTTCCAAGTTATTGTAAATACATTCCAAATATTCTAATCAAATTACTATTGAATAACCCCAGAAAAACTTAAAAATGCTGACGATCTCGGTACATTATCGAAGCTTTAATTTTAAATGAAGGAAAATCTGATGCATCTTTTTTAATGGAGTAGCATAAAGTTAAGATAAAAAAAATTAAACTGATGAACCCATCAGCCAGTTCTCAAAAGTGGAAATGTCAAAGTGATCGCCAAGACGTCAAGAACTGCTCTTGGGAAATCCAACTCCCAGCGCATGTGCAGTGAGGCATTAATAAAATAAGCGTTCCTAGATTCAACGTCTAGTCCTTAACGCAACCCCCCCCCAATGATCAGGAGTGGCCACCAACTATGATCAGAGAGGATGCTTCATTTTAATACTTCACCTCACTCGGTTAAGGGTAGAGGTGCTTCATGACCCAGAAGAAATCCTATTGTGACGATAATTCCGATTTCTGAGAACAATATTAAATATTTTTTTGTTAAAACTAAAAAGTGGTAACTAAAAATATTTGCTCATTTTTATGTTATTTAAGCTTTAAAAATCCTTCTAAGACGAAAAATATTCGAGACATATCTTGGGTGGGGGAAGGCAATGCTATGTTACAGAGGTTCAATAGGATACCTAAAAATATAGTTTTAAAAAAAAATTAACCTGAGACAGTAGGGTGGTCCTAATTTTTCAAACTCGGAATTTCTTCGGTCGCAACCCCTAACTTTTTTCCTTAAGGTATGAAATGAAAGTATACCAAATATTTTTTAAATATTTTAATATTAACACGTGCCGCAAAGCGATTGAAGTTATACTACGGTAAAAGCGCAAGAGTCCGTCACCACTCAGGGAGAAAAGCCGGCTCCGGCGCCTTTTACGCCGCATGACCGTAGACGCTGGCGGGTGTTCTCAAAAAGAACCAGGTTTCCATGTGAAGTTTCAAGTGAAGGTTTCCATGTGAAGTTCCAAGAAAGTTTCCATGTGATTGCTCAAGAAAGAAATTATCTTAAGTTTTTTAGAAGCGTCCAAATAAGTTAGAGTGATATAGAAATTTATTTCGGGAGGGACCCAAATTCAAATCCCTATCCCTTACAATAGGTTCAATTTAGCTTTTTAATACTTTTTAGATAGGATTCTCATCTTACTAAACTCTATCTCAGAAAATTTTCGAAATTTGAGCCTAAAAAACAGGGGTTTAATCGTTTTGGTACACTATGTCCGCTCAGGAAACAAAATATTCCGATTTTTTCCCGCTTTGAAATATTAATTCCGCGCCCAATTGAGCGGAATTCCGATTCTCAACACCTCTAAATTTAGCGGATTTACTCTAATTTTCGGAAAAATCACAAGCCTGAAGAACACTTTCAAAGGCGGTATTTTCATGTATTTTGAGATAAACTTGAAAACCTCCTACACTATGGTTATTGCATATATTTTAGGGTGTAATTCATTATTATAAGTAAATTCCAATGGAGAATTTAAGGTAAAGTGAACGAGGGTTGGGTCCAACGAGAGTTTCCCAACGAGGGTTGGGACAAAAAACAAAACTTATATGTCATGTTCAAAGCAATGAAAATTATATTTTAAATGTAATTCATCATAATTAAAAGCCTTACATAGAAATTTACTCTGAATTTTATAAGCTTAAGTTCAAATAATACATTTTAATTTTCTAAAATTGGTGTTAATTTATGAATTTGTCTTAAAAAAAGGCCTTTGAAGCTTGTGTTACTGTATCCCTTGGACCTTATGTACTTTTATTTAAATGTTTTCAAAAATCTTGGGAAAAACACAATCGGAAGATACAAAGAAGAAATTCTTAAGTTTGAATTTTGAGTGCTCTTGAACACCGACCGAGGTATGGCTATAAAGATTTCTACAGTTGACTATAGCACTTTTAGAAAATCGAGAAGCAAAAATGATTAAATTTAGACAACGTTGGTGCTTTCCATCATGCTAGGTGGATGACTAAAGCAATTTATTGCTTAAACATTTTTATTTTTAGAAACGAGGTTAATTTGGATAATCGAGAACTACAAGGATTAAAAGGTACGAGTATATTTATTAGGTCTGGTTTGATGTTTAAATGGCTCACAAAGCAACATTAAATTCATGAGGGCCTGTTTTTCTACAGAGGAATTAATGAAAATATGTCTATGGCAGCATTGAAAATGATTAGTCATGGAGGGTTTCTTGATGGAGGAGACAGTTGCCTTAGCCTTTTTCGATGCGATTGTCCCCACACAACAATGAGCTGCCAAAGAGATTAAAGAAAAAGAATCCACCCATATATAAGAGTGGTCGCAAATTAGTTGTGAAAAACTGGCAGAACTCCGAGGTAAATCTAGTCGATTTTGAGGCAAAATGAACCGAAAACTTTTTTCGAAGGTTTTTAAGTTAACTTCAGACTTTATTTCAATACTTTAACGTGAAACTTGTGATGATATTATCAGGAAGGATTTAAAATCGTCAGTAATAGTCTGTTGTAAATGATTCTGCAGAAAGGGGAATCAAGCTCATTGAGGAGTAAAACGATATTTTAACGCATAATGAGGAGCAAATACAACACCTTTAAAAATGGTCAAAGGCTATAAAGTCAAATATTCTTCATGTTTAAGCATTTTCTGTAAAAAAAGTATTGAAATAAATCGAATAATATATTTCAAATGAATTTCATGATTTTTCCAAGTTTTGATTATTTTGATGTATTTTCAGATTTTCATCCCTTTTGCGGCACGTGTTAATATTTACCGATTCGGATAAAATTTTTACCAGTTACTTACTACCCCATAAGTAAAAAATTTAGGGGGTGCGACTTCAAAAATTCCGAAAAATTTTTTTTACCATTATACTTAGGACCACCCTACTGAGACAGCACCTCTTTACACACGTTTTCCGAAATCCCTCCAAGTTATTGAGTGTGAAAGAGAAAGTTTAAGTGACAAATTTCAAATAATTTTCGAGGGGGTGAGGACCCTTTCGAAGGTGTTGAGTGCTCTCAACATCAAAGGAAGATTATTTTAGTGCCGAAATTAAATTTCTTTCGAGGATCATATAATTTAATGAGAGGATGATATAATCATCAATGCCCCGGAATAAAGCTTAATGTTAACATCCCTCCGAAACAAAATTAAATCGTCACGACTCTTTGGGAAGGGTCACAGAGATGATCGGGCAGTGGATATCTACCACACTCTTTTGTTCGCCTATTGACCTCACCTTACCACACAAAGAGATGGGGTAGATATCCACTGCTCGATAAGATACACCCACAGTGACCCTGGCCTTTAAATTCAATCCTGTTGTGCCTGTTCTGAAGTTCCACTTCGTGTATTCTAACTCGCCAGCAAGCTCTACAGCCTCTTGAGCTCGTGTTTTTGAGAACTACCTACAATGACATTTCTAATTCGATCATGCCCGACAACGAGGTATATAAAGGAACTTGCATGGTTTTTTTTTATTTTCTTAATCTATTCACGCAAAAATAAGCCACTACACAAAATTTGAGGCCGAATGAGAAATTTTTCGATTGCAAAAAAAATTATCAAAAATAGTGTTTTTCGAAGCAACTGAAAACGCTTAATTGCATGCACAGTGACGTCACTAATGTTTGCCTCGGATTGTCATGTTTGCCTTGGATTTCTGACAGCCACCAGAAGTGTCTAGAAGGTAAATATTTATTAAAACACTCATATCGGACGTTTCTGAACGAGCGTCTAAATCCCACGAGCGGAGAAAGGTGGCACGCATGCGCCGGGTTGTGGAACAGTCCGAAGGGAGCGATTCACGGCTCTTTTTACAGCGCCATCTATTAGAGGCTATATATACACTAATCTTCCAACCATAGTCTCGTTTGTTAAGCTTAATTAAACTAAATAAAAAATAACTTAAATTAATTAATTAGTAATTAATTATTGATTAAATTAAATTGAAATTTTAATACATAATTTAATTAAATAAAATTTAATTACTTCAAAATTAAATTAGTTTTCTAATTTTTTTATGAAAATAACATCAAATACACTATTTTTATGTTTTCCTACCTTACTATTTGTAATCTAACTTATTATTATTCCAAAATTTTAATCTATTTCATCTATAAATAATATTAAGGGTTGAGGTTTCGTTAGAATAAAGGCTTTAACTTTAAACTGACAAGGATAGGATGGTAAAATTTTTAATTTATTTAGGTTTACACCTCTTTTAAAGTTTTTTTTTGCAGAACATTTTTTAAAATTTTTTTTAACTAAGTCATTTTTATAAAAACAGCGAATTTTAGACGCTATAATCAGGAACAACCAGACTCGCGTTTCGAAAACAGTTGAATAGAGACGATTTAAATCTTAATGAATCGGCTCTTTAATAAAGTAGAACGCTCAATAATTTGTAAAATATCATTCCCTACTATATTCAAAAGAGACGAGATTAATTATTTTTTTAAAATACCCCTTAAAATATTTCAAAAATAAAACTTTTCATAACAATCTACGAACCTGTATACTCATAAATCTATCTCTTTTGTTGTAGCATGAGTTAAGACTCTATTTTAATTAATATTTAAAAAAACAAAGTTTTCAAAAGATTCGAAATAGTTATTTTAAATTAAAAGCATAAATTTCAATATGCGTGAATTTTTTAGAAAGAAAATAGAAAAGGAATTTCCATTTAAAAAAATTACCTGAAATTGCAATTTTAAAAAAATAATGTAATGGGAGTTACGGATGGAATTGCCCCTTATATCTTGAGTAGTCTTGAGTTCATCCATAGAAAAAAAGAGACTTGGTATAGTTGTTTTTCCTCCACAACACAACCCGGCGCATGCGTGCCACCTTTCTCCGCTAGTGGGATTTAGACGCTCGTCACTTACGAAAAAAGAAATCATCAACTAAAACATAAAAATTCAATTTTGATTGCAATTTGGCTCGATGGATTCTACGTCACTGTGCATGCAAACACACTTCGCGTTTTCAGTCACGTGTTTTTTTCTCGACTTTTAAGTTAAAATATGTAAGTACTTGTACACTTTTTTGAAAATTTGACAAAATATTTCATTTTTCTATACAAAAAACCATACGAAACACTTGAAAGTTTATGAAAATCTGACACATGCAAGTTCCTTATTCTTGGGCTAAGCACCCGCACTAAAAGTATGCCTACAATCTGAAAATTAACTTCGTTCAATGAAACTTGCTCCTCAGCCTGATGAGCAAGTTTTCCAAGGTATAGAGAGACTTTTGTTTTAAAAAATAGCATTCACACCGAATGAATATATTATATTTTTGCATAACAAAAAGTGGTGATATTCCCAATAGGTGTTTAGTCGCAACTTGAAGTACCTTTGCACATCTGCTTATAATAGTCGCCGTCGGCAGTAAACAGAAACATCCGGACTATAAATAACACACATATATATGTTTAAATGTTGGGTTAAAGAGGCCATATCCCAATATATTCCGCTTTTCCCGCTGCAACTGCAGATCTCCAATGAAATGAGTATTGAACGACTCCCTAGATGGCGCTGTATAGAAAGCGGGCGGGAACACATCAGAGTCCCCCGAGTGCGATTCCTCTTTTCCATTTCACTTTTGGGGTTACTTTGATTGCGGTACTCGAACTTACATTTGTACTCGGGGTTACTTTGATTACTTTTCTAGCATTTCAAAAAAATCAACTTTCTAAAGAGAACCGGAACGGCTTTGTGGGTGTCCTCCAAAGAGCTCCATGGTTTTAAAATTAAATATCTTTGGAACAAAAATAGATAAAAACATAAAACCAACGGTATCTTTCTAGTTGAGGCTTGGAAGTTTTTTATGTGTCAAAATATGAAAAATTTACAGTCAAACCTGTTTTTGTGCGAGGAATAGGAACCGCACAAAAAATAACTCGCACCAAACCTCGCGAGTAGCTATAAAAACAGTTTTCGCAGCACCTTTAAAAAAACCTTTTTTATGCGATGAGCAAGGACCGCATTAAAGAGTATAGGAATATTAAGATTTTTTCATTATTTTCTCATTCGTTTGGGGCCAGTTGAAGAAAACGCCATTGTCTAAGAAATCGCTTAAAACGTATTAAGATATTGCATAAATCAGTTTTTTTTTAAATATTTCTAAAATGAAATAGTGGTAAGAGAAAAAATACGGTTTTACTAAACTAAACTCATTGGCGCAAAAGCCCTAGTGGGCCAAGGCCTACGATGCCCATCATCGTTTTCGTGACCGTGGGGCCCTGGGGTGCAAGTTGTCAGGCATGTGTCCCGGTTAGGTGGTCATTCTAACGCGAGACCTCCAGTGTTTAGTTAGCAAGCTTGGTCCTCATTTTATCGACCCACTGAAGGGATGAAAGGCTGAGTGGACCTTGCCCAGCCCGGGATTTGAACCCCGGGCCTGTGGTGTGGAAGCGCGAAGCACTACCACTGAGCAAATATGGTTTTAGGAAAGCGATTTTTTTGCGAACCGGTTCTAACCACCCTTTAGCAGAGCGAAAAGCGTCCGTTCCTAAAGTGTGGTCGAAAAGCGCCCCATCCATCTTAAAGGGTCCTTTCAGATAACAAAGATGGCGGCGCCTGTGGTTGTGAAAAAAGCGTTTAAAGTATTGTAAGTAAATTTTGATAATTCTTGTTTCTTTTGTCAATGTATTTCGCCAATTGAACACGTATAGTCATATTAATGCTATGACAACGTTTTTTTCATGCATTTTCAGATGTCTGCCCCTGGGGTCACCTGTCGCATTCACATATATACCCTTACATTTTCCACTTTTTGGTTTAAGAATAAATCAAATCCCCTTTAAAAATGAACGAAGAAAATTTTTATTCCCCTTAATCTTTAAATTAATAGCAATTATTCTATGTGAATCTTTTGATCTGTAATTACGTATTTTTAATTTTTTCGGAAGATGTCAAGGAAACTGTGGGGGACACTTGTCTCCTTAAGCTTTTAAAAAAGGCAAAATTAAGCGTAAAACCAAATAAGAGGAACATAATTCTCTATAAAAAAATTTCTCTAAATTTCTGCGAATTTCGCAAGCTGTAGGTTAGTATGTACCTGTACCGTATTTACAAAGGAAGGCCCTTATATCAGTGCGAACGCCGTTTGTACGAAAGGGCCCTATCCGGGAAAGTGCGCAATGCTTTAATGCAGTGCGAACAGGGTATAATCCGACGATATTAAACATTTTTGCTCATTGCTTATTAGAGGTGGGCAAAAAACGAGTAGCAGTTAAAAAATAGCTGCTACGGGAAAAAAATTGATGTAGCTGCTAAACGTGTTACAAAATAGCTGCTAAAAATTAGCAGCACATGTAGGCTCTTGATTGGTCAAAAAATCGCACTTATACTGCTACGCGCTGACCAATGAGAATCGTCTAAATTTAGCAGTAGCAGTTTTTGAAATAACGAAGAAAACGCGATCCTGCCCCGTAGCAGTGGTCAGGGGCAGGGCGTAGTCTAGTCAGCGCCATCTGTATGATAGCGCTGTATTTATCGCTTATCTACCTGCTACATTTAAGTAGACAAATTACAATTCTCAAAATCAGTTCAAAAGAAGACTTAAATCCAAATCAATCGCCTCATTAATTATGTAAAACAATGCTAAATCATTAAAATAATAACCTCTACAGCTAGCCTTTTGCTCAAGACCAAGTATTTTTATTTATGAGCAAGTGTTTAAATAATAATAATGCTCCGTCAGAAATAAAACCAATGCCTTTCAAATGGCAGCTTCGTTTAACGAAATTCTTCTTTTCTCAATCTTTTTTAATCGTCTATATTTTTAATGGAATATCTAAATATTAAAGCCTTATTAGAACCTGAGGATCGTGAAAATATAAAATCATTAGTATTTTTTATTTATATAAATTAGATTTTGCCATTAACATAGTTGAAACAAAAAACGCAAGGGTCCCAAAGACAAAAAGTAGCAAAATCGCAAATTGATAAGAGAATTCAAGTAAATAAATTCTGTAACATTTGGTTGATAAAATTAAATTCCAACTTGCAACGAAATTTTGTTATCAAACCATCAAAATCAATTCCTAAATGCATGGTTAACGTCGAATGTAACAAAAAAGCGCCGCTGCTAAGAAAAAAAGCAGCCACAAAAATTAGCAACCTGTAACATAAATCGCAAAGGCGCTATTTTTAGCAGCTACTGTAGCACTGCTAAAAAATAGCACGACCCTCAAGGTCTGCTAATTTTTAGCAGCTAATTTTAGCTGCTACTTTTCTGTAGCGAACGTAACTGCTACGTTTTCAAAAATTAGCGGATTTGCCCACCTCTAATAATCTGAAGATAAAGACGAAGTTTCTTATTTTTCCGTTTACTCATCTCACTCTCTATGTGTAACTATGGAGATATGAGTGTCAAGAACATAGTTTGAGAATCAATGAATAACAAATTTTCATTGGCAAAAATCTTAAATATTTATTTTATTTTGTAAAAAGTGGTGACTAGCTTTGTTTCCCTGGTTTTTTAAGATCATTATCATTCGATAATATTTCTCAGATTGCGTCGACAGGATATAGAAATATCTTGACTTTACGAAAAAGGGAGGTTCTATTCCGAAATAATCCGATTATTTCCATTTATCTCAACATCTTTTTACAGAATCCCTGAATCCATGCATTTGGTTATTCACTCGCAAGCTACTCCCTAGATTGCGCTGTCCTGACAACGAGAGAGCTGGCTTTTAATTGCAACTAGCTGATATGCCCGGCCTTGCATGGGTGGAGATGGAGTTTTTTTAACCCTACAGTGCATACTGTTGCCATTTGGCAACACGACATCTTTCCCCATTTCCTACTCGAGCTTTCATTTCCAAACGGCAATAACATGCTATAAGTACAATAGATATAACATTTCATTGTATTAGCACTTTAGACTGCCAGTATATCACAGCAGGGGTACTATTTTGAGACATTTGTTAGTAGCTAGTGAGACGAACGAAAGTCAAGACACAGAAATAGCCAAATAAATTAAATATAAATATATATAAATTAAAATAAAAATAAATATAAATTAAAATAAAAAAAATTTTCAGCTTGAACAAAAAATGTTCTGAAAAGATAAGTTGTTTTTTTTATATTTTAAGAGCATTTGGTTTTATTTCACTTCACAATTAAATTCACAAGAGACACAAACTAATTTCACAAGGACAATGTTTTTTTGCCAATAAAAAGTAGAAAAAAATTAAATTAAATTTGTTTAGTATTTTTTTACTAATTTACACCATAATAGAAGTCACATATTTGATTTTCAAGTGAATTTAAAAAATCATGCATTGTAGGGTTAAAATTAGCACTCTGGACAAAAAGATTGTCAAAATGACTAAAACCCTACTTTTAAAGATCTAATTTCCAATTTTTTTCTGAGGGAGGGTCCCCATACCTCCTATCGAATCAAGCATTTTAAGGCAAGGTGTCGAATCAAAGCATTTTAAATTCTGAACGATTTCTGCATTTACCACACGATTCCCCTAAAAAAACAAATATTAGAAAAATATTCTTCCAAATGTCACTTTAAATGCTCAATTAGAGCCCTTAATTAATCGTATTTTCATGATTTTATTATATTTTTGGTATAAAATTTAATAAAAGATTCCTGCAATTTAAGGAAAAATACAATATTTCCACTTAAAAGGCTTTGAATATTACTCTAGTTTTTTTGGTCTGTTAACCAACTTTATTAAAAGCAACAATATGATTTTCATTTGATTTTTCATCCTCGTTTCCATGGAGACTATTTTAACAACAATGCTATTCCATGAAACTTTTTATTTAAAAATTAAACTATCAAATAAAAATATTCGGCACTATACTTACCAGTTTTAAAATTTAAAATTTTGTTGAAATATATTTTTAGGTTATTAATATAATTTTTAAACAGCTTTAGATATATAGCTTTTCTTTTGAAAACTTGTTATTTTGCATTTAGCCCAGGCAACGAAAAGGTATAGAGGAAAATTCTTAACCTTTTTTTTTTAATTTGTTATTAATTAAAAGGGATTTGTCCTAGGAGCCATTGGTGTATGCAATTGCCAGGTTCTCTTGAGACAGCTCCGCTATTGTTTCAAGGCCTTTACGTTTTAGAGCATTAGGGTCTTCGCTTTTAGAACAAGGTTGTAGCAGGTTTAAATTTAACTTTGTATTACTGGGTGGTTTTCTTGGAAGAAGAGGCTCTTAAAGGAAATCTAAGGTGGAATGTTCTGGATTGATTCGTTTTCTGATATCATGCTGGAGGATCTCTTAAGCCTAATCGATCCCTTCCAGTCATTAAAAACGGAGATGTGATCAGTGTTGCGACACCGGAGTTTATTGGTAAACTTAATGGTAGCGAGATCTCGCCTGTTTTCTAGAGAGGTGGTATGCCGCATTCTTGTTCAGCTTTTTTATTGTTAGTTGATGAGACTGCACCGATTATAATCTTAGAAGCAGCTCTATGCTGGACAGTAGGGTGTATCGAAAAAAACTTTTTTTCGATTTTGATGACGTAATAGTAAGAAAAGGTTGTCTAAGGTGCCAGAGAGTACCTGTGAATTTTTTCAGAATTTTTGGATAATTTCTTAATGTGCCACATTGGCCCTGAAGTTCCCCATGTTAATCCAATGGGGCGCGCCGCCAAAAAGGCCGAAAATCGGTTTTTCGCCCCTCATTTCTACCCTAATCACACGACGAATGTCTCGTCTCGAGTTATGGACTAGAGTTATGGAAAAAACTTGAATAATAACTTAAATCTCTATATTATGTTGATTGTGGGCTCTGATTTGAACGAGGAAATACGCGATTTTCGACGAAATTTGAGCATACAAAAAAACGTAATATAGATATTTAGGCTATAATTCAAGTTTTTTCGGATAGCCTAGATCATATAGAGTCCATAACTCGAGACGAGACATTCGTCGTGTGATTAGGGTAGAAATGAGGGGCGAAAAACAGATTTTCGGCCTTTTTGGCGGCGCGACCCATTGGATTAACATGGGGAACTTCAGGGCCAATGTGGCACATTAAGAAATTATCCAAAAATTCTGAAAAAATTCACAGGTACTCTCTGGCACCTTAGACAACTTTTCCTTACTATTACGTCATCAAAATCGAAAAAAAGTTTTTTTCGATACACCCTACTGCAGGAGTCCCCAACCTTTTTGTACCTAAGAGCACATACCAGAATATCGGTCAAATGGGGGGGCACCATTTATTTTTTCAAGATAAGATAAGATTTTTTCAAGATAGTTGGTGGACATAGTTATTAATACACACTACTACATATAATGCACAAAATATTTAATTTTAAAAATTAATTTAACATAATGAATATAATTAGTATTAATATTCTTTTGTAAAATAAATTATTACTAAATTGCTAGCAAAACATGCGAAGTATAAAAAATCATTTATAAAATATATAAAATACATTGCATTTCACTGGCCATCAGCGCTTCGTAATTGGGAGATTATGATAAAATTCTTGCCCGCAAGCTATCGTCAAGGTGTTCATCTGTACAGCTCCCGTAAAAAAAAACGTTACAGTGGGGTTTGCGGGCGAACCACTTGGGTTAGGAAGGCAAAAGAGGGGTCATTTTTCATTGTTTAGAGTATTCTTTAACCTAAAAAATTTTCGAGTCCTTAGGGGGTCGTCTTCATATTAAACGAAACACTAACTTTTTTTTTTCAATGGGGACCCCCAATTATTATGAGATTTTCTGAAAGGTCATCCCTCAAAACCCTTAAATACCCAGTTTTATCCAGATTGATTCACAATTAAAAAATTTTTGAAAAAATAAAAAAAAATTAAATTTTTAAAATCATGAAATATTTTTATGGAAATCGATTCAGGTAGTAATTTTATGAAGAAAGCCAAAATTTCAATCGATTTCACTGAATAGTTTTTGATAAAAACGAACGAGAAAGAACATTCGCGGTATGCATTCGGCAACGGTATACGGCCCCTTAAGATTAAAGTTCGTTTTTATCAAAAACTATTCGGTGAAATCAATTGAAATTTTGGCTTTCTTCATAAAATTACTACCTGAATCGATTTCCATAAAAATATTTCATGATTTTAAAAATTTAATTTTTTTTATTTTTTCAAAAATTTTTTAATTGTGAATCAATTTGGATGAAACTGGGTATTTAAGGGTTTTGAGGGATGACCTTTCAGAAAATCTCATAATAATTGGGGGTCCCCATTGAAAAAAAAAGTTAGTGTTTCGTTTAATATGAAGACGACCCCCTAAGGACTCAAAAATTTTTTAGGTTAAAGAATACTCTAAACAATGAAAAATGACACCTCTTTTGCCTTCCTAACCCAAGTGGTTCGCCCGCAAACCCCACTGTAACGTTTTTTTTTACGGGAGCTGTACGTCGTGCTCTATATTTTTTGCTTTTATTATATTCATTGTCGAAAATAATTCACATAAGTGCGTGGACCCAAAAAACTATTTTACATGCTGCACTTTTTAAGAATGGAAATTTATTTCTATCAACTATATTCCAGAATTTCTCAAATCATCTGATAATAGTTTTGAGGATAATGTCATTCTGAAGATCCAAAATTTCTATTCTCACCTTACTTGAAGAAATTCTGAAATGTATGTTACTATTTCATTTCTAGAATTTTATGGGATAGTGAAAACTGAAATATTTTATCCTTGGGCACAAGCAGCGTGCGCACCTAGACCGATCGACGGGCGCCATGGTGCCCGCGGGCATAGGGTTGGGGACCCCTGCCCTACTGGACAGTATCTAATTTCTTTTTAATAGAGGTAGAGGCCGGAGTCCAAATTGGGGTGGCATATTCAAGCACGGGTCTGATAACAGTGCTCTTAAGAGTTGAGGTATTTTAGTATTTATGTTTAAACATTCTCTTCCTCCAGACATCACTGCCTAATGGAAAAGATTCAAAATATTACATAATGGGTATTTAAATGTACACTTCTCATTTTAAAGAATTTACTATATTATAAGTAAACTTGCATATTTAGTGTTCAATGAAAAAAGTGGTGATTAAATGCCATGCGTGTTGCGATACTCGCAATATACAAAGATCAACGTTTGTATCGTCTGTAATTAGAAAAATTCAACAAAAAGGTATAATAAATCTAGGGAGATTCAATAAAAGAGATTATCCTTTTTATATTTCCCCTTTTATCTCATCACAGCTTTGAATCCACACACCGAGATATAACTTGAGGATCACTCTCAAGATGGCGCTACTCTGTGTTGAAGTTTTTTTTTTTCGCTTATAAGGGATTCAAAGATGACCAGATCATTTGAACGGAATTAATTTATAAAAAAAGTTGTCTTTCAAAAAACTACATTTCAGCTGGGTGTTTACACAAATGGTCCCGAATCGTGAGTTTATTGGAAATATTAACTGTTTGTTCTCATTATAAGGTTCAAAGTATTTGGGTATAGTAAATGTGGGTATAGTGGACCTTGGGATGAGTTTTAAAACATGCGATATTAATCTTTTAGCCAAAGATTGGAGTTCCTTTACATTAGTGTAATGGTATTTAGAAAAATGATGATCGGGGATGGTTTTTCAATGATCATACAGTTTCAATGATCAACGTATGATCTTTGAAAATTCCTTCCCCGACCATAGTTTTTCTAAATACCATTAAGGGAACTCCATTCTTTGGCTAGAAGATTAATACTGCACGTTTTAAAACTCACCCCACGGTTTAGCAAGTGGTCCAATTTCTATCAAATTTATGGTGTATGTAGTACGGATACTGCTGTACCCCATGCAATAAATTTTTTCATTTCATTATGTTTTTTTTTTTCGTTAAACGGGCCTTGGCAAAACTTTCTTTTGTAACGCACTCGCTCTTCATTAGGACCTAGCTCTTGAACGGTGTAACTGCGACCCCCCTTTCCATACCAATTCTTGTCGTACTCTACCTAGCCTACCCAGTTTGTACCACGAGTTTAGGACCACCCTATATAAACCGATCGAAATCGATAGAACATGAAATCTTTTCACTCACTCGATGATTATTATTTTCCCCTGGAATATTGGGAAACTAATTTCTCCATATTCATCTCAAACTCTATATTCATCTTCAAATAAAATTTCATTAAGTATACAACAGTCAAAGAAGAGGGGGGATAGTATTTCACACACATGGGGCCGTTCATAAATGACATCACGCTCAGAGGGGTTAATCAATTTGTGACATGGGGGAGGGAGTGGGGTTTGAAAGTTGTGACATCACATCCTGCAACTGAAATCAACGAAAAAAAGCCCTTCGTTCCAGGCACTTTCAAATTCGTGTATTAGACATGTTGTTGGTTTAAGAGCGTGACATGTGATAGAGGGGGAAGTGTGACAGTTTGTGACAAAGGAGGGGAGGGGGGTCAAAAATGGGCAAAAAAAAGTGTGACATCATTTATGGATGGCCCCCATGTTGTTTGGAACCATTTGACACCTTTTTGTCGCTGTGCCGCTGGAAAATAAGAAAAAAATATTTTTGACACACTAGTGAATATGGCTGTTTCAACTATGTCTTGAACTCGTGATGCCAAATGTTGCTAAAACACGCATATCCGAGATATCTTAAGGTCAGCATTACAGATTGGAGGCTGTCTCTGCGGAACAACCACATGAGGCGCTTTATTTTACTCCTTCACCTCACTCTGCTAGGAGCGTAGGTGTTTCTTGAAGGATAAAAAGTTGAGACCAAGTGTGAACAATTATATATATATTTTTTTATTTAATTTAAAAAGTGGTGACTAAGAATATTTGCTCATTTCAATGTTATTTAAGCTTTAAAATCCTTTAAAGACGAAAAAAATTCAGAGACAAAAGTTCAAGACATATCTTGGGTGGGGGAAGGCAATGCTATATTACAGAGGATCAATAAGATACCTAAAAATATTTTTTTTAAAAACTAGGGAGCTTCCGCCCCCTGTTCGCTATCGCTCGCCAACCCCCGTTAACTGCTGACGCAGGACCTTTTGGAATTGCTTCGCAATTCCCACAAATTCCAACTCGCTGAACTTAATACACTTTATAAAACAATTAAACAATTTACAGAAAAAACGTCAACCAACTTTCCAAAAATACGTCACCGAATCCCCTCCATGAATAAATCTAACTTAAAAGTTTGAATATACAGGGTGTCCCATAAATAGTGGGCCACACTTCTAGAGGGGATAGTAGACACCTAGACGAGTCAGAATCACATAGGAATTGGGGGTCCCAGACCGAAACCCAGGGAGTTAAAAATGGAGCGACACCACAAAACAATTATTGAAAAATTCAATCTGTAGAAGAACTACTATTGGTAAAAACTTAATTATGGTCTCAAATTTTGTGGTTTAACATGATCTTTAAAATCATTGTAAAAGTTTTCATTTTAAAAATTTTTTTACTACGAAATAAAGTCAAAAACCACAAAAATATGTGAAAAATCTGCCAAAACTTTATTTTGTATTTAGAAATCCTTTCTTTTGATTTGATAATCTGAAAGATCATAGTTGAAAACCCTTAAGTCCAAAGTTTCACATAAATACCATCAATATTAAACGCTTGCGATCTAATTAAAGTTTGATTTTTGCTTGCGAAAACAGATCCAGAAAAGAAACGTTGAGGGAAAATCTACGAATTACGGATTGATGCTCGCTAAATTTGTCGCCATTATTTGCGATACGAGATTCCTCGCCAACTTTCGCCAACAACAAATCTCCCAAGCTGTCTTGGCGATCTGTAAGAGCTTGGTATGTTTCGCCAAACTGGGAGAGAAAAGAAAGTTAGCGATTATCTATCCGTAACTCGTAGATTCTCCCTGAACGTTCGTTTTCTGGATCTGTTTTCGCAAGCAAAAATCAAACTTTAATTAGATCTCAAGCGTTTAATATTGATGGTATTTACGTGAAACTTTGGACTTAAGGGTTTTAAAATATGATCTTTCAGATAATCAAATCAAAAGAAAGGATTTCCAAATACAAAATAAAGTTTTGGCATATTTTTCACATTTTTTTTGTGGTTTTTTGACTTTTTTTCGTAGAAAAAAATTTTAAAGTGAAAACTTTCAGCATAATTTTAAAAATCATATTAAACCACAAAATTTGACACCATGATTAAATTTTTACCAATAGTAGTTCTTCTACAAATTGAATTTTTCAATAATTGTTTTAGGGTGTCGCTCCATTTTTAACTCCTTGGGATTTGGTCTGGGACCCCCAATCCCTATGTGATTCTGACTCGTCTAGGTGTCTACTATCCACCCTAGAAGTGTGGCCCATTATTTATGGGACACCCTGTATATTAACTCGAACTTATCAAAAATTTAAACGAAATGTTTTTTAAAATACTCAGGTGAGTTGTTTTTAATCTATTATTATAAAAATAACTATTTTCCCTTTTAAGGGACTCAAAGATGACCAAATCATTTGAACGGCCCCTGAATTAATAGATAAAAAATAAGCTGTCTTTCTAAACTACATTTCAGCTGGGTGTTTATACAAATAGTCCCGAATTGTGGGAGTTTATAGGAAATCCTAACAGTTTGTTCTCATTAAAAGTACTTTCATTAATAAATAAATAAATTAATTAATTGATTAGTATACAGGGTGTCCCAAGATATTTACTAAATTAGTCAATTGCAAACTTTTAGAGCAGCACCGATTCTGCTCTACAATTTTGCAATTGACGAATTTAGCAAATATCCAAGTTTTAAAATATTATAACTCCTGACAATGTTGCTATAGGAGGTGATACAAATTTTCGCATGATCACTTTAATAGACTCTTATGAGTACATCTGTAATGGTTCATCACTCTTCTATATTGATATAATTCATTTATTAACCATTATTTTTTAAATTAACTGTTTATTCTGAATTTAGACTATTTACTCTGATTTCGATTTACTGTATATTAAATTTTTAGCTGTTCAATAGTTCACTGGTTTTTTTCAGATCTCTCAAAAAAAATGAACTCACAACTAAACTTAAAAATCGGAGCTCCTAAGAAATTACAGAAGAATTTAGAAATTACAGAAAGGAAATATTAATTTTTTAACCTATGCAACTTTTAACACTGAATAATACTAAAATCGGGAGGTTTTCCACAAGAAAATGTTTGCAAATTTACCTAAAAATAGTGTTTCATCTAATTTACTCCATTTTGCCCCTCCTCGACATATAGGTTGACATAAGAGCCTTCATAAATATTTTTTACGGGAATTTTCGAATAACATCCCAGAATAACCTCGAATCCTCAAACTTTTAATTTTTCTTTCACCATTGAAAACTATCAAAGCTACTCCAAAGCCTAATAGGTAAAAAGTAGGGCAGGGATCCTCCCCCTAAATATTTTTGATTTTTAGTGTGCTGAATCTGAATGAAAGTGTAAGGTTCTGAAGCTAATTTTTGGGGGGTTTGAGAGCAGCCAGTGGGAAACCCCTGATCATAAAAGAACTCGTTAGGAAGTACCTCAGAAAAAATGTTGGGTCGAAACCCCTCCAGAAAGAAAATTCTAGGGGGCCGTTCAAATATTACGCAAGCACCTCTCAACTCATTAACCCTTAGGGTTACACCCAAAAAGGACAGCTCCTTGTATAAGTCACCTAATTTTCAAGGAGAAAAAAAAACCGGTCTTACTAGAAGGGATGTCAAAATTTGGAGGGGCGGCAGTTTCTTACGTAATTATGGTGGGGGTTTGAGGTTTTCTTATCTTTGCTGACAAGGGGGGGGTTAAAAACGACCAAAAAAAGTACTTACGTAATATTTGAACGGACCCTTATTACAGTCCTGCCCTTAATCACCAAACCCTAATCCTAACGTTTTAACAATCATCCTCTCATCCCACTATAGACCTTCGCCTTGGATCCCCCCACCGTAGGAGTAATATGCGAAGAGAAAGCTTAAAACATCTCTCTCCCACCGCAGCAGCAAAACGAGCGAAAGCCATTAGAGAAAACGAAACGAGCTCCACGTTTGGCAATGAATCGCTTTTCTGGCGCTTTTCGCCTTCCGCACTCGCCTAGCACTTCAACACGCTTCGATGAAATCAGCGGAGAGAGCTCTCGCCAAGCTCAAATCGCCAACACTTTTTTCTCGACATGGGTCGCTAAAACCACGATTTCTCGCCTAAATACCGGTCAAAATGAATCGGAACCGGCTCCAATCGAATCAGGAGGGTTCGTATTACATAATGCGAGGTGTTTTTGTAGAAAACTTCTCTGATAACTGTACGAAATTACGGTTTAAAGCAGTTCCTTCCGAATCGGAGCCGATTCAAAATGGATGCCTTCCCTCCGCAATCTGAGCTCTCCGATTCGCCGATTGGGGTTGCCGTTCACTAAGAACACGCCCTAAAAAAAGGGCGGAGCGACAACTTGGCTCGTCTTAATTGGTGTAAATTTCGACGAATGACGATCGATGACGACGTTTGGCGAATGATTTAAAGGAAGAGGCTGTACTCCGGCTAATTATGAACAGATTTCGTGGTTATTATGTTCCTTCCTCCTATATTTCTGCTCATTAACAGCTGTTAGGCTTATCATACGTCTGGGGTTACCACGAACAGTTTTTTAGAGCTGTCGGAGGACACACAAATGTCCAGGGTTTCATTATGAAAAAATTCTGACCAAGCTGTTTGAAATTAACTATGTGGTCGTTAAAGTGATGGCTACTTTAGCATATAAGAGACATATTTTATTACAAGGTAGTTTACAACGTAGATGTACCGTTTAAACCATGGGTGTCTAAACTATGCCTGTTTGAGGGCCACATTGCAACGAAAAAAATTTGCTGGGCCGCACATACAATATTTTTTCAACAAATTGAAATACAAATTTACTCTTTGTAGTTTTATTAAAATAAATTAACTTCTTTTTACCATAATTTTTAAAAACTTTAATTAGATATGTATAGGTACATATTTAATTTAAATTTGTAAAAGTTTCGTTTCATTTAGTTTGGATTCCATAAAGATAGAAATAGTTCAAATTGATGAGATGGATAAATTTGCTTTTGTTGAACAAGCAAATTGATATAGGGTTCAATAGACTAGGTTGTAATTCTTAATGCATTTTCAAGATGTTTGTTCACAAATATAGGTATTCCAAAAGCTGAAGACTTTAATAAAGCATGATGGTGAAAATTAGGATATTTATCGCGGGGTAGGTAATCTTTATAAAACTCCAGTAAAGAAACATTCCCAAATTTTCTTTGAATGTCGCTGTGAAGTTCAATGCATTCTATTTGAAGGTAATTTATTTACTTCTAGAGAAAATGGGGTAAAATATGTTGAAATGATCTTCATTTTTTCGAAAATTTTGAAATCTACTTTCAAACTCTTGTATTACATCACAAATTAATGCAGCATACATTTTGTGCAACTCACAGGCTTCTGTGCAGCCAAAGTACTGAAATGTGTCAAATATTTTACTTTTATTTGATTGTGCCAAAATGTCGACTTTCTTTCAAATGCTCGTTTTGTCTGGATTCTGGAACATATCATTAACAAATTGATTTTTTCCCTTGAAGTCTCAAATTTAAACCATTCAAATGTTCTGTTAAGTCTACTAAAATAGCTAAATCTAAAACCCAATCTTCGTCTTTAAATTCAGTCATAGGGGGTTCCCCTTTTGTTTCCCTAAATATTTTAATTTAAGTTTGAATCGATTTATATGAAAAATATTGTAATTATTTATTTTTAAAAAATAAAAATGTGCAAATTTAAATATTTTCATAATTTGCGTCTGGGCCGCATTTTAAAGGCTTTTGGGCCGCATGCGGCCCGTGGGCCGCACTTTAGACAAGCATGGTTTAAACGCTATTTGTGTTTTTAAACATCAGGGATTACATAGCGGGAATAAAAAAGGGAGGTTACATTGGGAATTTTCAAAAAATTTTTATTCAATCGTATCTGATGAAGTTTAACTGCCCCACCCCATACCATTCTCGTCCCCATCCCTCAAAACGTCTTCCACCAAAATTTTATTCAATTCCGACGAACGGTTTGGCTTTTAGATGCCCTTGTGAATCCGGTTACTTATTTTATGATCACCCTCTACTTCATAGCGTGCAGATCGACAAGAGCCCCTATCTCTTCCCCCTAGCGTTATTCATTAACCATCATCGTTACAAAGCACATTTCTTAATAATCTCCAAAATCATAATTAATAGCGTGGATTAGTCACCTTTAACACATTAATTATGATTTTGGAGATTATTAAGAAATGTGCTTTGTAACGATGATGGTTAATGAATACGCTACCCCCTACCTTTGTTCCAATGAAAAAAATATAACAAAATTTCAGCCAAATCTGATAAAATTCAACCGATCCGCAAACGCCTGGATGTATCCACAGAGTACTAGAACAGAGAGTCCGTCGCCATAGGAGCTATTGGAAATCGAAAAGTTGGATGAGTTTGGGGCTATTTTGGCGCTGAGATCGCATCAACGTCACGAGAGGCGGGACGGAAAAGCCTGATTGGTTGAGAAAAACTTTTTCCTTCTCCTTCGAAATAGAAGATTGCGTGACAGCCAATCACAGGTTTGATCACTCTGTCAATCATTTAGTTGATCGTGGCGCCCTCAAACCCATCCAACTTTTGAATATATCGTTTTGAACCCTCTGTTAGGATTTTTCTCTGTGGATGGATCCATCCAAAAAATGGATGGAGTGAGCAAAGGATATTGAAGAGAACAAAGATATAACACCTTGAAATAAAGGGGTTAAGAGAGTCTCCCACCAACTGTTTTCTAATTTGAAAATATCAGTCTTAAAAATGAGGATTTCACACATTAATTACAAACAGGAGGTAATTTTATAGTTTTTATATGTTAAGGAAGTATAGCATCAAAAAAGAACCCCAGCGGGAAGGCAGTTGACCATAATGCCCTTAAATGATGTCCTGGAAAGGAATATAATGAAGAAACTAATTCTTATTTATTTTAACGCAGTTTGAAAAGCCTTTTCCCCCCGAGCGACGGCGGGTATATCAGCTAGTTTTACATAAAAATGGTTATAAATTATTCATGAAGCTGGCAACAATGCTCTCATTGAGCTTTTTGCTCCTCCTTTAGTTTTTAAATTATTTTTTTAAACTTTTTTATCTCGACGCTAGGGGCGCTGTAAGTCATCTCAATAGATTCTCCAGGCTCCCTTACCTAGGGGTAGACCTTATTTCCCTAGGAGGCGGGTAGACCTTAGACCCTAGGAGGCGTTGGCTCCAAATAAAAGCAGTGCAACGCAATTTTGAAACACCCTATAGTGCTCTCATTTAAAAAAAACACTTATTTTTTTCCGTCATAATAAGCTTAAAAAATATGATTAAATCGAACAAAGTGTTGTAACGGCTCATCCTCCCCTACATTTTAGTGCTTAGTATTTTTAATTCCAACTCTACGTTACAAATTGGCACACAATTACTAAGTAAGAATAAACAAAATCATGTGTCCTAAAAAAAATACCATGCTTGAAAGCACTCAAAAATTAAGAAATATGATTGAAATGTTTTTTATAGAAAAGAGAATATATAGTTAAGATAATTAAAACCAAGTTTATTACGAATTATTTCCAAAATTAAATCTGTGATAGCTCATAAGATGAAGCTCTCTCTTTGGGTTCAAAAATGGACTATCGGAAGCTCAGGGAACACTAGTTGGAAAATTTCCATTGAAGAAGTTTCATCGGTATTTCTAGATCAGGGGTTCTCAACCAGTGGGTCGCGATCCCCTGGGGGTCGCGGGGCATGCCTAGGGGGTCGTGAAACAAAAATTAACAACAATTTTCAAAACTTACAGATTATTAGAGAGAATAGTTTGTTTCATGCATGAACTATCTAATATAATAAAGTTAAGTGTGTGTATATATATGTATGGTTGTCTTGGTATATATATGTACTAGCTGTTATACCCGGCCTTGCACGGGTGGGGTGAATAAATTAATTTTTTTAAATATTTCTTAAAACACATTTATAATTTTGTAAATTAGCAATATTACAAATCATCCCGGTATCCCAGGCGCCTCTTTCCTATCCCAGTGTGTTCCCGGTAATTTTCCTATCTCAGTGTTTACGGTAATTTTTATATTCTGGGTGTCTATGGTAAATTTCCTATCCCAGTGTTCTCGGTAATTTTTATAACCCGGTAATTTTTCCATCCCGATGTTCTCGCTAATTTTCCAATCCCGGTGTTCTTGTCACTTTTTACAATCCCGATGTTCCTGATAATGTTTAATATCTTGATGCCTTTATAAAATAACCAATTTGTAACCATAGTAAAAAGTCTGGTAAATTAGTAAGTCTAGTGAACAAATTAACAAATTTAAAACCAGTGTTTAAAACTAAACTAAAAGATCTAGTCAATGAAAAAGTCTAGTGATCTGTCTCATTTGAAACAATGTTTTATTTTTAACTCGTTGTATGACTGGTAAAACAGGTTTTCAAACACGGAAAAATAAGTGAAAAAAAGCAGGAAAAACGGGAAAAAAAGAATGAAGGACTGATTTTCTCTTTATAAATTATAGCCCATGTCCTATTCTGATGTATCAGCTACATTATGGTAAAATTTCATTAAAATCCATTCAGTAGTTTTTGCGTGAAAGAGTAACAAACATCCAGACAAACATTCACAATTATAATAGTAGTAGGATGGTTGGTCGAATTTTTATAAGCCTTTAACTCATGATCTGAGAAGTACTTAGATACCTGTCTGTGTTGAATGGCATTTTTTGTGAATACTTTATGGTATTCTCCCGCTATTCTCGCTGTGATTTCATGACTTATTTCCTCCTCCCATGAATTTTCCTCTACATTGAGCATTATTGGTGATGGGGGGACCCAATGGGGTGGGGGGAACAGTATCATTGTCATTTGCAATGTAGTTATTATTTGAGTGGTCTAGTTTCAAAACCGGACATATCCATTTCGGCACAACTTCGGTAAGGGGCCATTCATTAATTACGTAAGGGTCCCGAGGGGGGTTGGAAAAATCTCTACATACCCTTACTTGGGGGTGGGGGGTCAAATCCATTCTTACGTAAGATTTCCAAGTTAATGTAAAAAACAAATTCCAATTATTCTTATCAAATTACTATTGAATAACTCCAGAAAAACTTGAAAATGCTGACGATCTCGGTATATTATCGAAGCTTTAATTTTTTTAATTGAAATTATTGGAATTTAAACTGATTAAACGAAATGGAATCTTACGTAAGAATAAGGGGAGGGGTTTGAAAAATCTTACGTACCCTTACATGGGGGTAGGGGGGTTAAAAATTGCCAAAATCATTCTTACGTAATGAATGGCCCCTAAGAATCGACGCGGTCGCCAAATGGAATATCACGGTATCATGCTATATCACGGCTGGTCGCCCGTTCTGATGTTTTACACCGACTCAAATGATAACACTTAAGTGCGTTACGAAATATAATTTTGTTCTTATTTTTAAATTAAACAGTTACCGGGGATTGAAATATGTATCTCCCGCATGCAGAGCGTGCACCATACCGCAGATCCGGCGGGATATACTGAAATCGTAAAAACTTTTTATAACATCCTTTTACTTGGGTTAATCTTTATTGGAGTCGTGGTAAAACATGGCGGCCGGAAAGGAGACCGGCCGTGATATAGCGGCAACTAGTCTTCCATTTGGCGACCGATTCGCGGTCACCAAACGGTATTCTTTTATCAATGCTGTGTCAAAATGGATCTGTCCGGTTTTGAAACTAGACCACTCATTTACTGGATTGTTTGACGTGGAGTGGGGAGCACTGTATATGCACTGGGTATTTCGCTAGTTTGCATTTGGGTACCATTTAGGTTGAGAACACTGTATACACTGGGAGTATTATTAGTTGCGACATTGGGGACACAATATGCACTGGGATAGGAGATAATGCCTGTATTCGATACCAACACATTATGAGCGCTTGGAATTACGTCAGGCACAAATATTTGAGAGTAGTTATTGTTGTTACTAGCATCGATAGAACTTTTATTTACTGAATCACTATTTGCACGTGGTTCATCCAAAGAATCCGGGCCTGTGCCAAAAAATGGTGATAAGATAGTGGATTCTGGCAACCCAGTTCTATAGAAGGTGAATTGCTTACTCGCCAATAAACGGCTTTGGCAACACCAAATATCGCCAAAAATGTCGCCCAGGCTTGGATTCACCTTGCACGTTTATTCACTTGTGTCTGAGTGCCAGTAGCGGCACCACGAGCTGAGGTTGTTGGTACCCCCGATTTAATAGAATTTGTTCGCTTTGCTACTCTAGGTCTAGACCCGGAGCTTGATGAAAAAGCTCTTTTTGCTTTTTTGCTTTGGACCAGGGTTCCCAACAAATACAATTCCCGGGATAGAGAGTCGCACTTACCTGTGCCTGTGATATCGTTGAATTCGGCCTGCAATTGTAGCTTTCACATGGTCAGGTTGAATTCCGGTGAGCGTTGAAGCAAGCGCTCACTATGCACCGAGCGGCTGCTATCGTTTGAGCGAGGTATCCTGCCGGGTATACACGGCTACCTCCACAAGTAAAACACACACTAATGATCGGCTATTGAGAACGCTGGACACTAAACAATGGTCTGAGCTACGGGGAGTTGGCACCGCGCTCGGGAGCTACGGTGTGGGGATGAGCTCATGCTCGCTTTCCATCTGGTTCTGCTCGGCGATCATTAGTTTAACACTATAACAATCATAACTGAGTGAGCAGCATTGAAACGCTCACTATGCACAGCGGCTGCTATCGTTTGAGCGAGGCATCCTGCCGGGTATACACGGCTACCTCCACAAGTAAAACACACACAAATGATCGGCTATTGAGAACGCTGGACACTAAACAATGGTCTGAGCTACGGGGAGTGGGCACCGCGCTCGGGAGCTACGGTGTGGGGATGAGCTCATGCTCGCTTTCCATCTGGTTCTGCTCGGCGATCATTAGTTTAACACTATAACAATCATAACTGAGTGAGCAGCATTGAAACGCTCACTATGCACTGAGCGGCTGCTATCGTTTGAGCGAGGCATCCTGCCGGGTATACACGGCTACCTCCACAAGTAAAACACACACTAATGATCGGCTATTGAGAACGCTGGACACTGACGATGGTCTGAGCTACGGGGAGTTGGCACCGCACTCTCGACTGCCGCCCAGCCCAGCATTGCTGCGAATCAAAAGCAAAACAAAACACTGTTCCAGCTCCACGAATCTCGCGAGAGCTCCTTATGACGTCACGGGATTTTCTCGTTGCCATCCGATCATTCCAAAGAAAAATCGAGACAAGCAAGTCAGTGCTTCAATTGTTCAGGATTTGGTGACCGTATTCAGATTTACTTTGAGAAACATTTGCCAAAAGATTATTTTTCATTCTCCTATTAGCACAGCTCGTGCTAAATACAGGGTGGTTGGTTATAAAATAACAATCCTACTTTAAAATTCTCTACAGACGAAACTACTGGTTGAAAAAATCTCAAATTTTAAAGGAGGCATTTTGAAGGTCCATGTATTGTGACGTCACTGTGCATGCAATTAAGCGTTTTCAGGCGCTTCGAAAAAAATGATTTTTGATAATTTTTTTTGCAATCGAAAAATTTCTCAATCGGCCTCAAATTTTGTGTAGTGGCTTATTTTTGCGTGAAGAATAGATTAAAAAAATTAAAAAAAATCATGCAAGTTCCTTATTATCAAGTGTGTTTTTTTTGGTAATCGAACCTTTTGCCTTTAATAAGCTAATTTTTTTAAGCTTGTGATTACTTATTGATAATACGAAGTGTCTGTATTCAGGAATTCTTTAAAACTCGCTTAAGTAAACATTCGATTATTTACTTTTGTTAATTCTCTAAAATTAGAGTATCTATATATATAAAATCCAAATACGGGTGATTCATTCATCATCATTCATAACACTCATCACGAAATCTCCAAAACTGCCGGACCGATTGGCTTGAAATTTGACAGAGACCTTCCTCTCAGCCATTAGACGCGCACTAAGAAACGATTTTAAAATCGAACGACTCCTTCCCTGCTTTTCGGCGCTTTTTCGACTCCGTTTTCCCCATTGAAATAGCATTGTGCATTGTTGAAATGCATAAATTGCAGTGTTTACTTCTCTATCTTAAGGCGACGTCTTGCCTCACTTGAATGAATATAACTGATTAACATTTATACATATTTTATTATTTACAACAAAATTTATGAAGAAAAGCAGTGTGAATATCTGTATTTAAATATTATAACAGTTATCAGAAAACCGAAGTAAATTAAAATAATTAATTTACTTTCTTTAATATTTTAATTTCTCAGAAAAATATATTTAAATAGCAAGAATTTAAAAGTTTCCGAAGTTTCCGAGGAAACAGAGCTAAAATTTCATTGCTTCATAGCGGAATTGGTTTACTAGACTATAATCACTAGATTTTTATTATAACTAGCAATCTGTTTTTACTCTTTCAGAGAAGCTTTTAAAGAAGTTGGTTTTATTAAAAAGAAGACAAGCTTACTTGATAACTTTTTATCGAGGGATTTTTGAAATTTATTTTATTTTTGAAATTTATTTTTTGCGGAATTTTAAAAGGATAGCGGGAATACTTTAAGAAAATTCTGTTTAAGATTTTAAACACTGGATTTCAAATGACAGAGATGATTTCAAGTAGATTGTTTTTATCACATAGGAAGGATAAATGTTTAATAGACAAAAAATCGGGATGGAATGAGATATCACAGTTGGAACTGGGATGAGAAAAAGGCACCGGGAAAACTGGGATGAAAATTATCGGGAACACCGGGTTATGAAAATTATCGGGAAAACTGGGACATTAAAATTATCGGGAACACCGGGTTATGAAAAGGTAGCGGGAACATCCGTATATGAAAAGGTACACTTTAAAAGGAACATTTTAAACACTAGATTAAAAAAAGAGCTGATTTCAATGTGATTGTTTTTATCACATGGTAAGGATAAATATTTGATGGAATGAGATGTCACAGTTGGAACTGGGATGGGGAAAAGGAACCGGGAATACCGGGATGAAAATTATTGGAAACACCTGGATATGAAAATTATCAGGAACCGGGGGTATGTAAAGGTACCGGGAAAACCGGGATATGAAAAGGTAGCGGGAACATCCGGATATGAAAAGTTTCCGAGAAAACCGGGTTATGAAAACTATCGGGAACATGAAAATAGGAAATGAAACTATCGGGAACTATCGGGAATATGAAAAAGTACTGGGGACACCGGGGTAATTGGTGATTCGAAAAATCGGACATATAACTTGGGAGAACTTTAAAAAAGGAATTAATACACTCCACCCGTGCAAGGCCGGGCAAATCAGCTAGTTTCTTATAATGTTAAATGTGTGATGCATATGCTTGTCAAAACAACCCACGCAAGGGTTCAACTTTTAATTTCGATTTCCAACCGCGATTCTCAAGTATCAGATCGTCGGAAATAAAAACAAGTTTTCAAAGTTTCGAAATTTTTTACCCTTTTTCGGTTTTTTCGTTATAACAGAAAAACTAATCACAGTAAAACTATGATATTTTAAACACACATACAATTATTTTTTATAAAAAGATTTGCATTTCGTTTTTAAAAAATTCGAATTATTTTTAGAATTATTAAGATTCAAAGTTTCAATTTTTTCATCTCTTTCTGGTCGTTCACTAGAGAAACAGCCTATTTTTATGTGAGTCTGATTTCTTTTATTTCCAACGATTCACTAGGACTAGAAACACGTGCATTTTATAAATTTAAAAGATATTAATGGCATGCTTTTTTTCTCTAAGATAGTTGATGATAATTAGTAGACTTGCTGGATATTTTAAAAAACATTTGGATTAAATTATTGACAAGTTAAAACAAGGATATTTCAGTTGCAGTTTTATTTTGATATTTTTGTAGTTATGGTCCGAATTAAGTTATTGATAAGTTCGAGGGATAGAAGTTTCGATTTTAAATGATCATAAACTAAGCCGACAAGTTCCAGGTTTTACTGGATAGTTGAGATTAAACAAGCGAGCTCTGCTCGCTAAAGGTGGACACAAATTGGAGCCGAACGGCGAAGCGAACAGCCACGAACAGGCTCTGCGCACGCGCAACTCGGAGGCGCTAAGAGCGGCGCTTGCGCAGAGCTTGTTCGTGGCTGTTCGCTTCGCCGTTCAGCTCCAATTTGTGTCCACCTTAAGATCGCAAAGCGATCTTCAACGAACTGCGAAGCAGTTCCGGGGGTTGGTGAGCGATAGCGAGCAGGGGGCAGAGCCCCCTAGTTTGCTAAATTAATCAATTGCAAACTTTTAGAGCAGCACCGATTCTGCTATACAATTTTGTACTTGACTAATTTACCAAATATATCTAAGGTTTAAAAATGTTATAAAACTCTTGACAATGTTGCTAGGGGGTGATAAAAATTACCGCATAGTCACTTTTATAAACCACACTCTTATGACTCCATCTGTGTAGTGGTTCATCACTTAATATAGGGTTGGACACTCTCTATATTGATATAATTCATTTATGAATCATTATTGCGGAATACGTTTTAAATTCTTCTTCTTCTTCCTTATCCCTCTGGTCTGGATCAGACCAGATCCATGATAAAGTTCACTTTTAAAAGCTCCAAAACCAAGTTAGGATTCCTATGGAGTTCTTCCTTCACCAGTCCCATGCATTCCAAAAGGTGTTTGGCGGTGGCCTCCCCCAAATTGCACATGGTGCAAGCAGGAAAGGTCCCAGTGCCATTTACAAACCTCAGGGTTTTCAAATGTCCAGTGCGTAGTCGAGCCAGAGCAGTGAGTATTACCTTTTTTCACTTTTTACTACATTTTACCAATTTCAAAATTTGAAAGCCTAGTCACGAACTATAGAATTAATACACATCCCCCAAAGAGGAAAAAGTTCTCCCGATGGCGGATTGCTCGAGCATGCGCAGTAATCCCTTCCATCGGAGGAAAACGTTGTGAAAGAACACTTTTGTGTTGTGGACCAAACAGAAGGGGTGCATTAATTTTAACCTTCACCTCACTCCGTTAGGAGTGAATACCTGACAAAAAAAGATGCAACATCTCAAGACGAATTAATTTAGAGAACAAGGTATATTAATTTTTTTGTTTCAACTAAAAAGTGGTAAATTTAAATATTTGCTCATTTTTACTTTATTTAAGCTTTACAAATCCCGTCTAAAACAAAAAAATTCAGAGACAAAAATTCAAGACATATTTTGGGTGGGGGAAGGCAATGCTATATTACAGAGGTTAAATATAATACCTTAAAATATAGTTTTAAAAAAAATTAAGATAGCACCTCTTTAGACTCGTTTTCCGAAATCCCTCCAAGTTACCTTTATTGAGTGTGAAAGATAAAGTTTAAGAGACAAATTTCAAATCATTTTCGAGGGGGGAGGACCCCCCTCGAAAATGATTTGAAAATTGACTTCAATTTTCAATTTTTTTTCTTTGAAAATTCTGTTGGTTTACAAAAGGAAGCTTAATGTCGAAATTAACATCCCTCGGGAACAAAATTAAATCGTCACGACTCTTTGGGAAGGGTCACCGAGATGATCGGGCGTAACTTATCGGGCAGTGGATACCTACTACACTCTTTTGTTCGCTAATTGACCTCACCTAACCACACTAAGAGATTTGGTAGATATCCACTGCCCGATCAGATACGCCCCCGGTGACCCGGGTCTTAAAATTCAATCCTGCGTAAAATACAATTTGAAGTTTCAATTCTTGTATTCTAACTCGCCCGCAAGCTCTACGGCCTGTTGAGCAAGTGTTTTCGAGAACTACCTACAAGGCCATTACTAGTGCTCTCACGCTCGACAAAAAAATATGTATTATATTTCTGTATAGTAAAAAGTGGTGATATTCCCAATAGGTGTTAAGTCGCCACTTGAAGTACCTTTACTCATCTGTTTATAATAGTGCGATCGCCATCGGCAGTAAACAGAAATATCCGGACCATACATTAGGGTGGGTCAAAAATATTTTTTTTACATTTTCCCAGGGGCACAGCGACAAAAAGGTGCCAAATGGTCTCAAACCAACATGTGTGAAATATTATTCCATTACGATAACTCTTTTTGCCTCCGGATTGACGTCAAAGTTTCGATTAATATAGTAATTTCATGTAAAAATGGACAAACGAAAATCGGGCTTTTACCTCGATTGGACGAATCTGTCATGAATGTAAACGTTCAAAACGGTATAAAAATCATCATTGAAGACTATAAAATAATTAAAACGGAAACCAGAGTTGAAAAATATGTGAGTTGTAATACAACATATTTTGAAGCATCTCAATGATTAGAACTGGCAATCAAAGATTTCTTTCTGAAATCATAAAAATATGCGAAGCCTTTATTCCCGGATGAGTAGGATGGTAAAAACATTAAATTTAATAAAAGTGGATAAGTCAGAAGGTGGGTACCTTTTGTGGGTTATAAGATATCAACCCCCGGAGGATATTTGGATAGTATTTAAAGGTTGAGGTTTTCATTGAAAATTCAGTGGCATATTAGGAATAGTCCATCCCAAGTGTCCCCATAAGAATCCTTAATGTTAAAAAAATTAATTAAAAACATATTTTAAGAGTCAAATTTTGAAATATTTTCTTAAGAAGAGCGGTGGATCAGCGTTTTAAGTTCTAAGTTCAGTATTATCTTCAAAATTTTTAAATTAGCTACATTAATTTTTAGAACTTACTTGTGTTTATTTTAGACAGTTAAATTTGCTATATTTAAACTTTTATGAACGCTAAAGTGAATTCTAAAAAGCTGTTTTGAGTCAATCCTCCCTCTAAAGAAGTATAATTTATGGGCCTGGGTTTTAGTCCATTGCTATAGAAAAAAATTAGGTAAATCCTTACTGAGGCGAATCTTATCATGATATTGATATGGCCTATAAACAAACTATCCATTAGACACTTGATTCAACATATTTTATGTGATCACATTTGGTTCCCAAGACCAGCCAATGAAATAACTGTCACTGAATTTTGAAAGCGCGACATTTATGAAAAATACAACTATTTCTACTTTTAAAACTTAAAAATATCGTTATACACTGGCCATAATTGAGGGAGAATGTATCTGATCTAAAAATATTTAAAATCCACCACTGACAATCCACTGTTAGTGGGCAAAAAAGATCTTCCTATTCTACGCCTGTTTTATTAACATGGTAATACATTATATTGCCACTTTGGAAGTTGTTTTTTTGTATTAAAAATGCATAAATGTGACTAATATGATTAAAATTGCTTTTAAATACCCTTATTTGTGGGCTTTAAATAATTATCTACAAAAAAAACAATTTATAAAATTTTTTAAAAATATAAAAAATAACATATTTTTGTTCCATTTGAGGCCAATCCGGAGGCAAAAAGAGTTATTATAATGGAATAATATTTCACACATGTTAGTTTGAGACCATTTGGCACCTTTTTCTTGCTGTGCCCGATAGAATTTGTAAAATTTTTTTTTCGCCATAGGAAAATGACCCACCCTACCATACATATAACATTGAAACATATACAGGGTGATTCAGAAATAATCATCAATAATTTGGGGGAAGGTAGAGGGGCCCTAGACAAGCATATTTCGAATAGGGATGGTGGGGCGCAGCCTTACCGTTAAAGAGTTAGGACCTAATGTAGTGCGAGGGCGTTTCAAAAGGCCATTTTTAGAAGGCCCGTGTTACGAAACAAACATAATAAAATGAAAAAATCTATTGCATGAGGTAAGGAAGTATCCCTACTACTTACACCATGAATTCGATAAAATTTGAACCCCTTTCTAAACCGTGGAGTGAGTTTAAAAAGTGCAATATTAATATTTTGGTCAAGGAATGGAGTTCCCTTAATGGTCTATAGAAAAATGATGATCGAGGACAATCTTTCTCTGTCAGACAGGTCATCTATTAGAAACTTTAACCTCTTTCTTGTCTTCTAGCGTGTAATTTAAAGACTAAAGTATTGTTTTTTCCCCTGAAAATCGAGTTCAAAACCATTCGTTTTGCTTTTTATGCACATTTTGGGGGTACCCTGTATCTTAAAAAGTTGACGTGATAGACAAAAACTAAAATTACTTTAGGATTCAGGGGCTAAAATGATTAAAAAACAAGTCACAGTTCTAAGGCAACGAAATTGCTGTTCCCCAGTGTTATCGTCGAAAAATATTTCTTGTGCAATGATTAAGCAGAAGTTGATAACATCAATTGAAAAAACAACGTTTATTTTACACAATTTAAAATTTTTTTTAAAACTGTAGACAATTGTTACGGGGATCAATGGATCCCCTTCTTCAGTACAAAAAGACGAAAATGAACATCAAATCAATAATTTAAACATAACATGATGTTTAAATTATTGAAGCAGCAGTTGTTAAAAATACTGTCAAAGAATCGGTCACTGAAGTTACGATGACAGATTTTGGTTCCGTTTCTAGTTCAATTAAGACTGAAGATAATGATTTTTCTTTCGATTTCTCATCTCACCCTCCATGTGTAACCATGGAGATGTGAGTTTACGACCATAACGACTTCAACTACTTCACTTCGATTAAATATTAGTTGACCAAAATAAAAATAAGTTAATTGAATATTTAAGAAGTGGTGACTATCCATGAATGTTTCCCCGGTATTTTAAAATTTTTCATTCTCGATTATATTTCGCGGATTGCGTCCGCAGCTATATCTTTACTGTACGTAAATTTATATTATCCGAAATATCTTGACTCTACGTAAAAGGGAGGTTCTTTTCCGAATTAATCCGATTATTTCCCTTTTTCTCAACGTATTTTTACAGAATCCCCGAATCTACGCATTTGGTTATTCACTAGCAAGATACTCCCTAGATGGCGCTGCCCTAATTACAAGAGAGAGAGATGGCCTTTTTTTGCAACGAAACTTTAGTGAATTTTAACTCGTTAAAAAGAGTTCCAACTGAGGGAAGTGAAAGTAAATTACTCAGGACTTGGGGGGAAGCTGCCCCTCCCTGCCCCCCTGGCTACTCCCATGGGTTGAACCCTACAAAAACACCCCCACTCTCACCCATCATCCGAAATATTATACTTAAGGAAATCAATTGTTTTTAAATTTTGAAATAACTAAAAAAAGGAGAAACAATTAATTTTGGAAAAATAACCCTAAAAAGTGTAGGAAAAATCAAGATTTTCCATTATTTTCTCATTCGTTTGGGAAAAAGCCAGTTGAAGAAAACGCCATTCTCTAAAAATCGCTTGAAAAGTAATAAGATATTGCTTAAATCAGTTTTTTTTTAAATATTTCTAAAATTCCTAAGAAAATTCTCTAAGAAATCGCTTAAAACGTAATAAAATATCACAAATTATAAATCATAGTTTCAACAATACCTCCACAGTTGGTCTACGCCTTCCCTGGGAACAATGACGTCAGAGGGACTTTCTTTATCCGCATCATCTGTCAACTGAGGGGAGGGGAAAAGGACACAATCAATGACAGAAAAAGCAGTTGAGGAACGTTTGTCAAATGTCGCATGTGGGTTATTCCAGGCGATATATCAACCATTACATTCACCTTTTTATAAATGGATATAATTTAATTGCACACAATCAAAAAGAGAAGAAAAAAAAACACAAAATTGGATTAACATGCGAGTTACTCAGGGTTCAAATTTAAATACTATAATATATATTAGGTTTTAATACAGATCACCGGTGGTTCTACATAGGATAGTAAATACTAATCCACTCCCATGTGTATTCTGTACTAAAAAAAGCTAACACCAGTGTTAAATAATTAGAAAACATATTATACTCAAACGCAATGTTTCTTGTCCATGGAGAAAAGATGCAGGGAGCAAAGAGAGGAAGTAGTTCCCAGCGCTGTGCCTGAATTTCGAATTTAAAACGGATTTTCATTAAAGTTTCAGGTTACTTTGATCCATTCATTTATAGTGATTATTTGTCGTAGTTTTCGAATAACGTTGTTCATTTTAAGTTTTACGAATGCCTAACGCGGAGTATTCTTCCGCGCCTCGTGACGTAGTATGGACAAGAAAGACTGCTGTGAAATATAGCTTAATAGTAAATATAACTGCTGTGAAGTAAACATATATTAGGATTTTACTTGAAGTGAAACATAAAACAACAAAGGCAATTATAATCTCCAAGAGTGGAGATTGCAATAAAGCATCACACTGAAAAACCCTCGGGGAAAGTACTACAACCAACTTGCTCTTCAATCTTTTTGATGAGTTACTCCAAAACTGTGAACTCGCATATGACATGGGTAGTTGGGTTCTAAATCAAATAAATCATTTAAAATATAGTTTTGAATATTTTAGGAGAGAACAGTTAATAAGAATTGCACAAATCGTTATTTAAAGTTTGTGCAAAATCTGTGCGGATGATTGAAAACCTGAAGTGGTCAAAAGTTTGATTGTATTAAATACTAGCTGACGTGCCCGGCCTTGCACGGGTGGAGAGATAGATATTTTTTTTCTTTAAAATTTTTAATTCATTTTCTACCTTCCAGGTGCGGATCCAGTGGGTAGCACTCTGGACAGCGCCCCCCCCTTGGAGACCCAAAAAAGGCTATCAAAATGAGTAAAACCATACTTTTACCGGTCTAATTTCCAATTTTTTTTCTGGGGGAGGACCCCCATACCTCCCATTAGTACCACCAGGGGATCTTCAGTGATAATTTTTAGGAAATCCACAATATTTTGACATTTTGGGTGAAAAAGTAAAGGTAATAGTGTTGAAAAGTGCCCCCCTTAGACTAAGAACGTTTATAAAAATGAGTTTAAAACCTACTTTAACACGTCAAATTTAAATTTTTTCTGGGGAAGGACCCCTATACCCCCAATGGTACCAATAGGGATCTTGTCTGGAAAAGTGCCCCCCCTTGGAGCCGTGCTGGATCCGCGCCTATATTTTGATGAGTGAAAGGTGTCGAACCAAGCATTTTAAATTCTGAACGATTTTTGCATTTACCACATGATTCCCATAAAAAACAACAAATATTAGAAAAATATTCTTCCAAAAATCACTTAAAATGCTCAATTAGAGCCCTTAATTAATTGTATTTTCATGATTTTATTACATCTTTGGTATTAAAATAAAATATATTCCTGCAATTTCAGAAAAATACAATATTCCCACTTAAAAGGGTGTTGAATATTAACTCTAGTTTTTAGTCTGTTAACCAACTTTATTAAAAGCAACAATATGATCATCATTTGATTTTTCATCCTCGTTTCCATGGAGACTATTTTAACAACAATGATATTCCATGAAACATTTTATTTAAAAATTTAACTCTCGAATAAAAATATTTTGTACTATTTAAAATTTTAAATTTCATTAAATTACACTATTAGATTATAGTTATTATTTTTAATTAGACTCATAACAAGTTTTTAAAAGAAAAACTAGATATTTTGCATAATGTCTTTTTGTAACAATGGGGTGAACAGATCTCTTTTGGAGGAGAAATAAAGCTATTTCAGCAAAATGTCCATAAAAAGAACAAAAAAGGGGTCAATTGAAGTTTTCGAAACATAGCTTATGTTTTTTCTGGAACACACACACACACACACACACACACACACACACACACACACACACACACACACACACACACACACACACACACACACACACACACACACACACACACACACACACACACACACACACACACACACACACACACACACACACACACACACACTTTTATTATATTAGATTTTTGCTAATAGGACTCTGTGGAAAGAGATTTCGATATCTTAAGAGTTAATAGGGGGAGAAACCTGGCGAAAAGTCGTGCCGCCTGGAGAATGCAGACGGAGAAAGCCTTGGCCTGCACCAGGCTGTAGTGCTGCTGATGAAAAGCACTAGACGTTTAATCCTGGAAAGCTTATTTTGTTTTTAATGCCTCACTGCACATGCACTGTGAGTCATTGTCGATAAGTACATATTGCAAAGGTCACCACTTTTTTATAATTATGTTGTTTTTATAATTTGAAAAATTTATAGCTAAGGTAGTGCATTACTCTTCTTGAGAATCTTGTAACTCTGCTGGGTAGAATTCCTCAGTGGACGAGTATGTTTATTCACTAGACGTTAAATCCTGGAAATCTTATTTTGTTAATGCCTAACTGCACATGCGCTGGGAGTAAGATTTCCCAAGCAGTTCTTGGACGTCTTGGCGATCACTTTGACATTCAGAGTTCCCACTTTTGACAACTATTGGCCCCTACTCTTTTCTCACTGTTCCTTTCCGGAATAGAGAAGGTAATTTCAAAGAGGTGCAGGGTTGGCCTCTTCGCAGACGACGTTGTCCTCTGGCACTCCGGTCCTGATGTAAATACCATTGAGTCCACTCTAAATCTTACGCTAAAAGACGTGACCATCTTTGCCAGGGAGCACAGGCTGACTTTCAATACTTCCAAATCCGTGACTAGCTTCTATACCACCAACAGGCACATCTACAACTACCAACCAATTATCTTCATGAACGGCCAGCCCTTGCCTTACAACAAGAACGCAAAATACTTGGGATTTACTACAGACCAAGAGATCCTCTGCAACAAGCACATACAGAATCTGGAGGCAAAGTGCAGAAGGAGGCTAAATGTTCTCAAGTATATATCTGGACAGGACTGGGGAGCTGACGCCTCTACTCTGAGACTGACCTACATTTCACTGATTAGACCTGTCTTGGAATATGGCTCTCCTATTTACTCTTGCGCTTCAGAGTCTAACCTTAATAGGCTAGAAAGGGTCCAAAGTAGCGCTGCAAAGATTATCTCCGGCCTGAGACAGAGCTGCCCTAATGACATAGCCCTCTTTGAGTGCGATCTCCCTCCACTGAGGACGAGAAGGAAAGTTTGCCTTTCGAGATACTTTAACAAACTCCTTAGCTACGGCGATCAGAACAGAACTTCTTCGTATCTTAAAAACTGGGTCAATAACCAGAGGCTGAAGAAAAACAGCCCTTTTTCTGAAGCAATTTCGCAAAATTTAATCTCTTTGCTTCCCCCCATTCGGATTGAACATCACTCAATACGGCCTCATTTTAGTCCGGTCAGTGAATTCAGGGGAGTCTATTTTCATACTGAACTTCTGAACCCAGTCCTCAAAAACAGTGATCACCCCGAGCTAGTGAGACAGTTGGCCCTCGAAACAATCAGCCATATCCCTGAAGAGGCTATCCAAATCTACACGGATGGCAGCAAAAGCGAACGGGGTTGCTCTGGGAGTGGCGTTTTTATCAAGACCGCCAACTCTACCTTTAAATTGAGAAATAGAAACTCAGACTCCTGCTCAGTTTTCAGGTCCGAGCTAATTGCGATCGAAATGGGTCTGGACTTTGTCGAGAGCACTATACTGCCTGGGGCGGACATATGGATCCTTACTGACAGCCGCTCTTCGGTTCATCATCTTAGTGATTGGGTAAATGTTGGTGACAGAGCGGGTTTGTCCATCTTAAACTTGCTCTCTAGGCTGGCTGCGAAATCAAACATCCATATACAATGGATTCCTGCCCATGTCGGCGTCAGTGGGAATGAAATGGCAGACCAGCTTGCCAAACTGGCATGCCTTGACACACTCCAATCGAATCTCCCCTGCACCTTTGGAGAGGCCTGTCCGGGAACTGGGTCCCTTGTCACCCCTGCACATGACTGGTACCCTAGAAGCAGCCCAGGGGGTGCCTTGACATTCCAGAGTTCTCGGTCCCAGCAGACAGGCTTGTCTCGTTTTCTGAGCGGGCACTTAAAGGGCCTTTCCTTTGAGGATGGGCAGAAGACTTTTAAAACTTGTACGAAGTGTGGGTCGGCTCCGGCTTCACCTGAACATATTTTATCCTGTTTAAATTTTACCATCGACGAGGTTCTTTCCGATCCTCAGTTGTTTTTAGATTTTCTGGAAGTGCATGGCCTCGTGGGTCTTGTTTAGCATATAAACCTGATCGGGGGATCAGACGGAACGGGACGGACTTTTGACAACTGGCTGATGGGTTCATCAGTTTTATTTTTTTATCTTAACTTAATGCTTCTTCATTAGCAAAAGATTCATCAGATTTTCCTTCATTTAAAATTAAAGCTTCGATAATGTACCGAGATCGTCAGCATTTTTAAGTTTTTCTGGGGTTATTCAATAGTAATTTGATTAGAATATTTGGAATTTATTTAAAATAACTTGGAAAATCTTACGTAAGAATGGGTTTGACCCCTCACCCATCCCTCAAGTAATAATAATATAATCTAATTATTTAATAAAAATAACTAAAATGAAATGCCTTCTGTGATACATTCCAATATTTTTATATCATCTCTTTATAGAAATAAAATTAAAGTCAACCTTTAATGTGATAATTGCTTGATTTAAAGTTGAGTTATACTTTATGAATTAATTATTATTACAGAAATAAAAAGAATCTATCTTCAATATCAGTTTTTTAACCAAATATGTACTTTTTAAAAATACGTATAGATGGAAACACTGAATGTCAAAGTGATCGCCAAGACGTCATAGAACTGCTCTTGGGAAATCCAACTCCCAGCGCATGTGCAGTGAGGCATTAACAAAATAAGCTTTCCAGGATTTAACGTCTAGTGATGAACTACTAATTGGTTATGTATGCATTATGTTTTAACAAACATTCTCATCCACCAGGCACTACTACCCGATAGATAAGATCTATAATATTGCATAATTGTTTTTGAAGAATACTAACAGGGATATACTGCGAGTGAATATATAATTTTATTATTTAATGAAAAAAGTGGTAATTCTTGCTAAGGGTGATGTGATACTCGCAATATTTTACAAATATAAACGTTTGTATAGGTTGTAATTAGTAAAATTGAACAAAAAGGTATATTTCTAGGAAAGATTATCCTTTTACATTTCCCCTTTTCTCTCCTCACAGATTTGCATTCACACACCCATATATAACTCTCTGATCACTCTCCAGATGGCGCTACACTAATTAAAAGTTTTTTTTTGTTTACAAGGGACTCAAAGATGACCAGATCTTTTGAACGGCCCCTGAATTAATTGATAAAAAATAAGCTGTCTTTCAAAACTACATTTCAGCTGGGTGTTTATACAAATGGTCCCGAATTGCGAGTTTATAGGAAATATTAACTGTTTATTCTCATTAAAAGTACTTTTATTAATTTATACAGGTATACAGGTTGTCCCAAGATATTTGCTAAATTAGTCAATAAGGAAGTTGCATGCGTCCGATTTCTAAAAACCAACAAGTGTTCCGTATGGTTTTTTTGTATGGTAAAATGAAACACCTAGTCAGTTTTTCAAAAAAAACATGTACAGAAAATTAAATATTTTAATTTAAAAGTCGAGAAAAAACACGTGACTGAAAACGTTTATTGTTTAAACTGCATGATGACGTCAACAATAATACCATCAACTCCACTGCTTTTCAACAAAGCCTATTGTAATCTGACTTCACATCCAAACTCTTGGCGTTTTCGCGCACTTTTAAAAAGGGGATATTTGTTAATTTTTTTGGCAGTCAAAAAATTTCTCGATTGGCCTCAAATTTTGGAGTGTTGCTTATTTTTGCCAGAAGAATCGATTAAATAATAATAAAAAAATCACGCAACTTCCTCACTGCAAAGTTTGATTTGTTATTTTTATTTGTTTTATGCGATGAACAAGGACCGCATAAAAAAAGTCTCACGCAGAACCGTAACGCAATCCCCACCCTACAGCTGAATTGAGAAACCGCTTCTATACATGCAGTGGACTTTTTTTCAGTTAGGCTTAGCTCGCACTAGATAGGTACTTTTATCACGGCGACTATAACACTAGGGGCCTAACCGCGATCGTATCGCCTAGTAGAGGATACCAGTCTAGGCGACCTCGTGACGTCACATAACGACAGTTAGGCAAATGGTCGTACCGCGAAGCTATCGCTTAGTTAGAGAACTATCGCCTACTGCCGATTCGCCCTCCCCTACGAAGGGATACCTCGGGAGCTATCCCCAAGCTCTTGTCCATAGTGTCCTTTACGTTATGTATTGTTTTTTTCGCTACTATTTCATTCCATTATGGCGTTATTTTTAAGTTTTTAACCTTATCATACTTTATAGTATACTTAAAAATCTTCTATTGTACTTTTTAAAGTATTTTGTGTGAGAACTATTTATCTATGTATGCGCACTAGGGTTATGATTCTGAGACTTTTTTAAAAATATTAAAAATCCTGTTATTGCATTCGATGAACTTTTGCCCATATGTTAATTTTATTGCATTATTTTCTTTATATTGAGAAAAAACCTTGCGCGCCTAACCTCATTTCACTTTCTAATATAGCAATCACTAGTGTGTCTCGGGAAAAAAAACTTTTTTCAATAAACCTCGCTACCCAGGGCTTTTCCCATTCCTTTTGGTCCCAAAAGATAGTGTGTGAAGTTTCAGCCCTATAAGTTAACTCTAGGGTGTGCATATAGAGCCCCAAATTTGAAAAAAAAGCGAAAAAAACTACCAATTTTCAGAATTTAAAAATATTTTGATATTTATATAAAACTGGTTTAAATGTGTTCTTTAGAACATATTTAAATGAATTATATGTATATTTATGCGAATTAACTAAATTGTGCCCTATAGCCCCTATAATTTAAGATTAATAAGTGCTAGGGATGTTGCACTCCCCAAAGCTTATAATGCACTACCGGTAGACGAAATGAATTAAATCCGAATTTCTTCGAAGGAACTCCCTCAAATGATGCCCTTTGTTGTTAAATTGATGTTTAAATTGAAAAGACCAGTGAAATAACAGTAATTAGGCCTTCCACTGAACTTTTAATGCAAAAAGTGCTTTTCTGCAAAAATGCTTGTTTCTGGCTGATCAAATCCTATATTTTCTCAAAAAGAGGGTTATAATACTTTTTAAGATCAAAAACCTTGAAATACCTTTTTAAACCCTTATAGATTTCATTTTTATAAGTAGATTTTAACTTTGAACCATACAGATTGGAAACGATATGAACTTCTCCTATACCAGGAATAAAAATAAATTTTATCGTATGAAATTATGAAAATTACCTCTTTTTAACGTATTAGGGGGAAAGTTTAATTGAAATCTTCTTTCATCAAAATATGAAGCTTATAATGGTATTTGAAAGTTTTTGAACTAAAAAAATACAATAACCACCTTTTTTAGAATAAATTTTGTATTTGATCAGCTAGAAACAAGCATTTTCGAAGAAAAGCATTTTTTACATTAAAACTTCAGTAGAAGGCTTATTACTGTTATTACTTAACTGGCCTTTATATTTAAAACATCAATGTAACACCAAATGGCATCATTTGAGGGAGTTCTTTTGAAATTTAATTACTTTCGACCACTGTAGTGTATTATAAGCTTCGATGAGCACAACGTCCCTTAGTAGTACCTTTTACTCTTAAATTATAGACACTATAGGTACAGTTAATAACCTTAAATAAATATAAACCATCTTAAATGTCCTAAATAACACATTTGAACCAGTTTTATATCAATTTAAATATCAAAATATACTTTTTTTAAAATTCTGAAAATTGCTAATTTTTCCAATTTTTTCTTAATTTGGGGCTCTATAGGCAAACCCTAGAGTCAACTTAGGGGGCTGAAACTTCACACACTATCTTTTGGGTCCAAAAGGAATAGGAAAAGCTATTTTACAAATCTATGATTTATGTAACAATCAGTTTCAAAAAAGATATTATTAACTGCCTTTTAGTGCTTCAGCCATATAAAAATCTTATTAGGCGCGCAAGCTTTTTTCACAGTTTTCAAAAATAAAAGTTATTTTCGAGAGTTATGGACCAATACTCATCATTTGCCACCACAGGCTTTTAAATCTGAAAAAAATCATAACCCTAATGCGCACGGTTTACTTTGGGTAGAGGAGTGATGCGGTGTAGTGTTTTGTTTACCTCAAGGCGTCTGGTCGATAATAGTTGGATAGTTAATGTGAAGTCTCTTTTTCATTAATCATTATGCCTGGAACCTACACGAAACGCAAACGATTAAATCTCATGAGCCGCTCATTCAATCGTTTCCACATAGCTTCCTTTGTGCTGCCATCTGTTAAGAAACATGACAAGTAATTACTTGTAACACAAGTAGTACAAGTAAGGCACTAGATGTCCTTTACTTTCGTAATATATTAATGTCTGAGGACTTATTTTGGTAATAAATAGCTGTTTTAGATCTTTTAAACTATTAAAACGGGCCACAAAAAGTGTAAAAGCAATCGGATCGCGCGGATGGCTACACTGTTTTCGAATAGGCTGCTCTCTTTTGATTGGCCAGCTCCCTTCTCCCCACGAAAGCGAAGTGCGCCAGAAATTCCTTGTGGATAACCGGTTCGCGGTCGGGCCAAATGCACGTATCGCCTAAGAAAAGAGATGTTTGTCGCCTACTCCGTATCGCCTATTGTGGATAGGAACTATAGGCGACACGATCGCGGTTAGGCCCTAGGTCACTCGAGAGCAATGTATCTCTAGGGCGAGATCTTGGCAATCGGCCAAGAGTCTATGCGCGCGCTCTAATTAATTAGGGTGATAATTTTGTCTCTGTCGCCCTGACAAAAGTCTCTGCTTAGCCTTACCATGTAGTCGGCGGCGAAATTAAAAAGTTAAAAAAATTAATTTAAAAGCTAAAGGAGATAAAGCAAAAACCTCAGTGAGAGTATTGTTGCCAACGTCAAGAAGAACTCGTTGAAAAAAATTTGATCAAAATATCTTGAATATTCGCGGAGATATAAGCATGTGAAAATAGCACTTTTTCAGGGGTCAAAAAGTAAAAAGTTCGCATATTTGCAAATTTTTCAGTGAAATTGTGTAGTTTTGTGTTTTTTTAGTTGAAAGAACACAAAATTTAATCAAAAAATCAAAAAAAATTTCAAATATGCGAACTTTTTGACCCCTGAAAAAGTGCTATTTTCACATGCTTATATCTCCGCGAATATTCAAGATATTTTGATCAAATTTTTTCAATGATTTTTTCTTGACGTTGGCAACAATACTCTCATAGAGGTTTTAGCTCTATCTCCTTTAGTTTTTAAATTAATTTTTTTAACTTTTTAATTTCGCCGCTAGGAGCGCTGTTCGTCCTCTCAATGGATTCTCCAGGGTCAATTACCTAGGGGTAGACCTTACTTACATGACCCTAGGAGGCGCTGGTTCCGAATAAAAGCCGTGCAACGCAATTTTGAAACACCCTGTATAATGATCTTTACTATCCGTTTACTCATCTCTCACTGGTCCTATTATCAGTTATCATACCCTCATAGCAACAAGTTGCTGAAGGCTTCGTTAGATGAGTCACAATCGACGCGACGAACATAATGTGGTAATTGTAAATTATATATGAATAAAATTTAAAACATAAAAAAAGTGGTGACTATAGAATAAGAACATAAAGTTTTTGTTCGCAATGTAAATTTTGCTAGGATCAAACTAATGCCGTCATAGGACGAGTAAGCTGTTGTTCTGTAAATTAGAAAAGATCCAGTGATGGAAACTACACAAAATAGCGTTGAATTCCGTTAACGTTCCCGCTAAATACCGCCATGCTCCTTTGAACACAAAAAAAATAGAAACCTTGCTAAATAATACTCATGCATTAAAATGTTTCATCATTAGATCCATTCAGTTTCTCGTTAAAAATCGTAAAAGTTTGTCGATATATGAATACATGGCGTTCAAAAGTTATTGGCGATATTTAGCGGGAGCGCTATCCGAATTGAACCCGATCATCTGTAAACTTTTCATCAGGAAGGTGACTGGCTCAGAGCTCCCTAGATGGCGCTCTCTCTTTTTGGGTTCTACAATGGACTATCGGAAGCTGAAGGGATTGGAAAATTTCCCTGGATTTTTAATAGAAAAAATATCCCTAGAATATCAGAACTAGAAAATTTATTCCTAGAAGGTATCCTCAGTATTTCTTCCTTTTTTTTAGACCGATCCTGCTGAAACGCTGAAGAAACTACTCGAAAACGCCTTCCCTAGATGGCGCTGAAAATGATCAAAAAATGTAAATTTCAGACTGTCGCAAGGAATAATATATCCCCCAACCGACCCCTGTGAGGCGCGGATCCCTGCAAGGGACACTTTTTGAAAATCACCACTTCCATGACTCAAGATGGAAAAAATTTGGTCTGATGCAGGTCTGGTTGTCTGAGGGGGGGGGCACGATGTCTGGCTGTTACATTAAGGGGGGGCGATCGAAAGTTTAAGAACCGCTGCCTAAGGTCATTAACACGCGTAAAAAGTGGTATTTTTATGTTTTTAAACTAAAATTTAAAAAAAAAGTTGAGCAGAAGAGTTTATTAATAATTGAACTAATTTTTAACTGGGCATATACCATAACATTTTTAGTGATTACAGTCGAGTCCGCTTAATGTGATCGCAATTGTCCGAGATTAAACTGATAACACTATCCGATTGATAACAATAAGCGATCTCATATCAAAAAACAGCAAACAGTGTAACTAGATTGTTTGCTTTAAAATCAAAATTTAAATCGTAATAAATGTATTCAAAACTCTATTTTTACACTAGGTAAAATTTTAAGGGGAAAATATAAGAGTAGTTCAGTTAATAAAATTTAAATAATCACTTACTTTTGTATTTTTAAAGAAATGTCTCTCTTTTTTCCGCCCCATTATATCCTTTTCCATTCCAATAAACCACTTGTTTATTACATAATCTGAATTCCAGTAAACGAGGGAAAATCAAAATATCTTATCAGAAACATCTGCAAAGACTGGATCTCTATGGTTTCTTTAACCAATCACAATCATGGATTCGGACCCCCCTATAACCGCTTTCTTTCAATATAACAGGCGGAATGTTTTATTTTTCTTACTCATATTGAGATTCAGAAAAAAAAGGGCCAAATGTTATCATGGAGCAGATGTTTACTTGTAAAAATTGACCTTCAACATGAAATTAGAGCTCAAAAGTGGTTGTTTTAAAGGGGATATGGACCAATTTTGATTACATTAAGCGGAGTGATGATGCAAAGTTGATCACATTAAACGGTGTACTATTTTACATTAAATTATATAGGAATGATCGGGACCTGTCGATTTCGATAACATTATCCGATTGATAACATTAACCGTGATCACATAAAGCGGATTTGACTGTATTTTTTTTTGAAAATTACTAGAGTTATAAAATACTCTTTGAAGATTACATTAATACCTTCATTTGTTTTCTAATTGTTTTAATTAGTAAAATAACTAGCTTGTTTCTTAGTACCCCTCTTGGGGTAGTGAGATTCAGTCGCTTGGGGTAGTAAGAAACAAGTAAAAAATACCCTTTCCCTTTTACTTAGGAAGTGCATTATTTTTCTAAAAAAATTTTTCGATATGTAATCATCTCTCTATATTAAAAAAAAGTAACAGTCGCCGCCGCCGCCGCTGTTTCAGAAAATGTTATTTTTGAACACTTTGAACTATCACTACGCAAAAACTATTTGAAGGAACATTATGAAATTTTGACCATTGGTAGACAAATGTATGAGGGTCATTTCAGTATCCAAACTTAATTAAATAATTAGTTCTAGAGTTATTTAATATCAAAGTCGAAAATTATTTTTTTCGGCTGCGAGTTCGCCCCCAGCAAAATCTATTTACAGCAGAAACATGATTTTTTGCAGACACATACTCTTAGGTATGAAGTTGTGCACCTCGTCGCCCTTTTTTCGAATTTCGAATTATTTTTGGAGTAATTAAATTCTAAAGTTTCGAAATTTTTTACCCTTTTTCGGTTTTTTCGTTATAATAGAAAAACTAATCACAGTAGAACAATGATATTTTAAACACACATACAAATATTTTTTATAAAAAGATTGGCGTTTCATTTTTTTTTGTAGTAAAGGTCCAAATTAAGCTATTGACAAGTTAGAGAGATAAAAAGTTTCGATATTAAATTATCATTAACTAAGCAGACAGTTCCAGGTTTTACTGGTAATTACAATATGGTAATTGAGATGAAACAAGCGAGCTCTGCTCGCTAAGATCGCGAAGCGATCTTCAAAGAACTGCGAAGCAGTTCCGGGGGTTGGTGAGCGATAGCGAGCAGGGGGCAGAGCCCCCTAGTTTTGTAAGAAAAAAATCAGCTTCATAAACTTAAAGGAGAATCGTGTGGAATTTTGGAGTGTTTTTAATTACCCCACTCTCCCCTAATACTGAATTTCGGATGAAATGATCTTCAAATTCTATTAGAAATTCATTTTCCAATTTCAAGACGGAAACTTATTGAATTCGAAAGGAGATGTTTTTCTATTTAGTGCTCTCGACATCAAAAGAAGATTCATTTTAGTAGAATTAATTTGCCCCGGAAGAAAGCTTAATGTCGAAATGAACATCCCTCGGGAACAAAATTAAATCGTCACTACTCTTTGGGAAGGTCACCGAGATGATCGGGCGTAACTTATCGGGCAGTGGATATCTACTACACTGTTTTGTTCGCTAATTGACCTCACCTAACCACATTAAGAGGTGGGGTAGATATCCACTGCCCGATCAGATACGCCCCCGGTGACCCGGGTCTTTAAATTCAATCCTGCGTAAAATACAATCTGAAGTTTCAATTCTTTATAGCCTCTATCCCCTAAGACGACATCCAATGAGAGCCGAAAATTTGGTTTGTGCGCATGCTCGTGTTGGCGGCAGAGATTTGGCGAGAATTTGGCTTCTTGGGAGGTATTGAGTTTAAATTATGTAATTTCTACTAGGCTGGTGTGGATCGATGGCTCAGTGGGTAGGATGAACGGTAGCTGAACGGAAAGTCGTGGGTTCGAATCTTAGTGTCCGCTTCTTTTGTTTTACCATATTTATACTTAATTTAATGAATTTAGATTTTATTTAATTAAATATTATACTTATTTTCATTGTTTTTTTGATTTTGATAAAAGTTTTGTACTTATAATGTGAATATTTTTAATTATTAAATTTCATAACATTATTTAATTTAATCAAAGAATTAAGTTATTCAAATATAGATGGCAGTTAATTAAGTTATTATTCAATTAAATGTTAAATTGTTAGAATTTTTTTTATTACATTTAAAAATTTTGAGAGTTTTGTGTAGTTATGATGTTAGTAAATAAATTTTGATGGCCTGATGTTTATAATTTTAAATATTTTAATATTAGGGATCGTTTTACTAATAAGCTCCTGTGATTTTTCATTTAAATCCTATGTAATACACGAATTATCTACGAGGGTTGTTTTTTAATTAACTTCCGTTTTGCTTCTGAAAAGAAAGTAGTAGAAATTTCGAAATAATTTTGCTACTGGTAGATAGGTACATCCTTGAGGATCAATTTCCCTCATTACTGGAAAAAATCGGACATTTTTTCTATTATTTATCGAATTTATAAGCGCGCTCCACGAACTTATTTCCCGCCAACCCATAGAGAAATCCTCTTTTTTGAAATTTTCCCGTTTTGATAGTTTAAAAATAAAAAAAACAAATGAATATTTAAAAATAAGGTTATTATGGAAGGTTACAAACATCTTTAATTACTTTTCATCGTAATCACCTTTAAATAGACCATTTACCGTACCATATCACAAGTTTTTGGATTCCGCTTCATGAAAAGTTTGATTTTTCTTTGAGCTTCGTATCGGTTCGGACAGCCGTTTTCCCCCTTAGCGCACACTTAGCCTGCGAATTTATCGATATTGCCTTGTTAATTATGGCTGTAACTTCAGAATCCCCAATGCCTGGAACTTGGCAGATGCAAAACATATGGTTTTAAACATCCACAATAGCATTCTGCAAAAATCACCTGCCTGCCGATTGTCTATTGTTAATGCGAACAGAGTTTAAAAGAAGAGAAATTCTCTATGGGTTGGCGGGAAATAAGTTCGAGGAGCGCGCTTGTTAATTCGATAAATAATAGAAAAAATGTCCGATTTTTTCCAGGAATGATGGAAATTGATCCTCAAGGATGTACCTATCTACCAGTAGCAAAATTATTTCGAAATTCTTACTACTTTTTTTTCAAGAGCAAAACGGAAGTTAATTAAAAAACAACCCTCGTATAAATAGACTCTTGGACTTTGAAAACCTACGACCCAAATCAAAAATATACGGCAATTTGAAATTGGGATAAGAGCTTCGCAAAGTAGCGATTGCTTCGCCAAATATTTGTTGCCAAATTGCAACTTAGCGCATGCTCACAAACGTTTTTTTTCAACTCCCATTGCCTGTCATCTTAGCGGCTAGAATGCAGTTCAATTCTTGTATTCTAACTCGCCCGCAAGCTCTACGGCCTGTTGAGCAAGTTTTTTCGAGAACTACCTACAAAGCCATTACTAGTACCGTAATTTCGAGCATATAGTCCGCACCATCGTATAGTCCGCAGACACGATTTTATGTAAAAATTTTTTCAAAAATAGTCAGATAGTCCGCACCACCGGATAGTCCGCGGGCTATACGTCCAAAATTACGTTTTTTTTATAATAAGACAATAATAATAATAATGTATTTTAGAAACAAAAAACTAAGTATAAATAGAAAAAAAATACTTACTTACTAATATACCTTCAGAAATAAAACGCTAAATACAAATAAAAAAACAGTGCTTACTAATTAATCATATTTTAATTAATCACACATTCTAGTACTACATTAGAGAAAACCTTCAAAGTCCGATTCATCGGTATCAGAAATAAACAATTGTAAAACATTTTCGGGAAGAGTGTCCGGTTTTAACCGTGAAAAACCAGCGTATTATCCGCACTGGTGGATAGTCCGCAGCTTCAAAAATTTGACTTTTAAACACAGATAGTCCGCGGACTATATGCTCGAAATTACGGTACTCTCACGCTCGACAAAAAAACATGTATTATATTTCTGTATAGTAAAAAGTGGTGATATTCCCAATAGGTGTTAAGTCGCCACTTGAAGTACCTTTGCTCATCTGTTTATAATAGTGCGAACGCCATCGGCAGTAAATAAAAACATCCGGACCATAAATAACATATACATATACAGTGTGATTCAGAAATAATCATCAATAATTTGGGAGAAGGTAGAGGGGCCCTAGACAAGCATATTTCGAATAGGGATGGTGGGGCGCAGCCTTACCGTTAAATAGCTAGGACCTAATGTAGTGCGAGCGCGTTTCAAAAGGCCATTTTTAGAAGGCCCGTGTTACGAAACAAACATAATAAAATGAAAAAATCTATTGCATGAGGTAAGGAAGTATCCCTACTACGTACACCATGAATTCGATAAAATTTGAACCCCTTTCTTAACCGTGGAGTGAGTTTAAAAAGTGCAATATTAATATTTTGGTCAACGAATGGAGTTCCCTTAATGGTCTATAGAAAAATGATGATCGAGGACAATCTTTCTCTGTCAGACAGGTCATCTTTTAGAAACTTTAACTTCTTTCTTGTCTTCTAGCGTGTAATTAAAAGACTAAAGTATTGTTTTTTTACCCTGAAAATCGAGTTCAAAACCATTCATTTTGCTTTTTATGCACATTTTGGGGGTACCCTCATGTTTCTTAAAAAGTTGACGTGATATAGACAAAAACTAAAATTACTTTTGGATTCAGGGGCTAAAAGTGATTCAAAAACAAGTCACAGTTCTAAATCAACGAAATTGCTGTTCCCCAGTGTTATCGTCGAAAAATATTTCTTGTGCAATGATTAAGCAGAAGTTGATAGCATCAATTGAAAAAACAACGTTTATTTTACACAATTTATAAAATTTTTAAAAACTGTAGACAATAAGGAAGTTGCATGTGTCTGATTTTCAAAAACAAACAAGTGTTCCCTATGGTTTTTTTTGTATGCTAAAATCAAATATCTAGTCAGTTTTTCAATGTACAGGTAATTAAATATTTTAACTTAAAAGTCGAGAAAAAAAAACACGTGACTGAAAACGTTTATTGTTTAAACTATAAGATGACGTCAACAATAATACCATCAACTCCATTGCTTTTCAGCAATGCATAGTATAAGATGACGTCACATCCAAACTCTTGGCGTTTTCGCGCGCTTTTAAAAAGGGGATTTTTGTTAATATTTTTGGCAATCCAAAAATTTCTCGATCGGCCTCAAATTTTGGGTAGTTGCTTATTTTTGCAAGAAGAATCGATTAAAAAAATAAGAAAAATCATGCAACTTCCTCATTGTTTCGGGGATCAATGGATCCCCTTCTTCAGTACAAAAAGACGAAAATAAACATCAAATACATAATTTAAACGTAACATGATGTTTTAATTATTGAAGCACCAGAAGTTGTTAAAAATACTGTAAAAGAATCGTTCACTGCAATTGCGTGATGAGAGATTTTGGTTCAGTTTCAGCTGCCTATAGCTCAATTAAGACTGAAGATAATGATGTTTCTTTCGATTTCTCATCTCACCCTCCATGGGTAACCATTAAGATGCGAGTTTACGACCATATCAACTTCAACTTCGAACTTCGATTTAAATATTAGTTGACCGAAACCAAAATAATTTATTTGAATATTTAAGAAGTGGTGACTATCCACGAATGTTTCCCCGGTGTTTTAGCTTGCGTCCGCAGCTATATCTTTACTGTACGTAAGTTTATATTATCCGAAATATCTTGACTCTACGTAAAAGGGAGGTTCTTTTCCGAAATAATCCGATTATTTCCCTTTTTCTCTCAACATGTTTTTACAGAATCCCCGAATCCACACACTTGGATATTCATTCGCAAGCTACTCCCTAGATGACGCTGCCCTTACTAAGAGAGAAATAGCTTGCAAAGACACTTTTGTGAATATGTCTCGTTATAAAAAGAGTTACAACTCATGGGAGGCAAATCTTTCCTGTATGACGCGAACTGAATTTCTGCTACGAAAAAGAACTTTTAAAGGTTGAACATGTAGAAAAAAACTAGTCACTGAAAGTTCCGAAGGGGTTGAACCATGGGCGTAGTAGCCAGGGTTCCTCTTAGGGGGGGGCAAGCACAGGGTCGACTTTTTTTTATGTTTGTGGAAAACAGTTTTAAAGCCGCGTGAGAGAGCCACAGTATTGCTCCGCATGCATAGCATGTGGTTCCCTTTTCAGTAAAAATTTAAAAGTGTTTTTTTTTCCTTTTAAGGGACTCAAAGATGACCAGATCATTTGAACGGCCCCTGAATTAATTGATAAAAAATAAGCTGTCTTTCAAAACTACATTTCAGCTGAGTGTTTATACAAATGGTCCCGAATCGCGAGTTTATAGGAAATATTAACTGTTTATTCAGGGTTTGTTTTTAATCTCCGGATCAATTGATAATTTTTAACCCGCGAGGACGCGCGCGGGGTCTGCGAGACCCCAACGCTTAAATAAGTCTTCATAAAAACTCTAATTTTTAATGAAAATATATGAAACTCCGTGTAGCTGCCTAAAAGGTTTCCACCTATCACCTCATGAAGTTTAAATGAAGTAGGTATTTTATTTTTTCCGAGTTAGGTTGTTGTTTTTAAGGAAAATGCTTCCAAAACTGTGAGGATTGGTGCGAGTTAAATAGCCAAAGAGGTTTCCAAAAGTAAGGAAGAGGTAACTATAATCCATAATTTTTCTTGCAAAAAAAGAAATTAGAAAATAAAGGATTTTAGAAAATAAACATCGGTTCAGTTTAGCCAAAGAAATTCGTTAGCTCCGCTCACATTCCATTGCATTTCCTGTTTTCCTAGTCTTATATTATATCTTAATAAGAAGCAGTCAACTAATAATGCACATTGAACAATTAAATTATATATTTAAACTATCCGTGATAAAAATTTTGCATGCACGGAACGTTTAGAACGGAAAACGGTTTATGGGGTCTGAGAGACCCCGCGAGCGTTCCCGTGTAACAGAAAAAGCGCGCGTCCTCACGGGTTTTAAACACTCTCATCCACCAAGCATTACTACCCGATGGAAAAGATCGAATAATTACTTTAATTTTATTTACAAAGAAATACTGCAACTACGAAATAATATATATTTTTATTAATTGATTAAAAAAGTGCTGATTTTTGCTATGTGTGATTCAAATGGTGATGTGAAACTCGTAATACATAGATCAAGGTTTGTATCGGCTGTAATGAGTAAAATTAAACAAAAAGGTATATGTCTGGGAAAGATAAATAAAAAAATATTATCCTTTTATATTTCCCCTTTTATCTCCTCACAGATTTGCATCCACACACCCAGATATAACTTGCGGATCACTCTCTAGATGGCGCTACACTAATTAAAAGTTTTTTTTCCCTTTTAAGGGACTCAAAGATGACCAGATCATTTGAACGGCCCCTGAATTAATTGATAAAAAATAAGCTGTCTTTCTAAACTACATTTCAGCTGGGTGTATATATACAAATAGTCCCGAATAGGGAGTTTATAGGAAATCCTAACTGTTTGTTCTCATTAAAAGTACTTTCATTAATTGATTAGTGTACAGGGTGTCCCAAGATATTTGCTAAATTTGCCAATAAGGAAGTTGCATGCGTCCGATTTTTAAAAACAAACAAGTGTTCCGTATGGTTTTTTTTGTATAATGGTAAAATGAAACACCTAGTCAGTTTTTCAAAAAAAACATGTACAGGTAATTAAATATTTTAATTTAAAAGTCGAGAAAAAACACGTGACTCAAAACGTTTATTATTTAAACTGTAGGATGACGTCAACAATAATACCATCAACTCCATTGCTTTACAACAATGTTAAGTATAAGATGACGTCACATCCAAACTCTTGGCGTTTTCGCGCGCTTTTAAAAAGTGGATTTTTGTTAATTTTTTTGGCAATCAAAAAATGTTTCGATTGGCCTCAAATTTTGGGGAGTTGCTTATTTTTGCAAGAGGAATCGATTAAAAAAATCTCGGAACTTCCTCATTGAAACTTTTAGAGCAGCATCGATTCTGTTCTACCATATTGTAACCGACGAATTTAGAAAATATCCGAGTTTTAAAAAATCATAACTCCTGACAATGTTGTTCCTCATCAAAAACTAATTAATAACTCCTGAAAAATTTTATTTATAAATAGCAGATAAAAAAAACATGAAGAGAATGACGTTTACATGAAGTATTTTCGTAGCCTCGTTTCTGAGATATAAATTTTTGAAATTTCGTTTTTTGGGTTTGGGCTTGAAAACACTTTTGAATCACAAATCATGCGCTGTGAGAGGTCACATCTAAGGGAAGCCCGTTTTCTGATCACGTGGCTTTTCTGGCGTTTTGGCAAAATAAAATTGAATTGAATTGGTTTAGCTTTACATAACACATGCAATGTGAGTTTACTTCCTTTTCGTTAAATCTGATCGAAACACTTAATAATAGTAATCAAACATTAAACTTTTTTATGTTCGCAATTTTAAAACTCAAAAGATAATTGAATCGTCAGTTTGAAGAAGGGAATAAGTCCAAAAAATGACAAATTGACCTTTTGTGCTCAAAACAGTCTCCAAGCTTTGCCCTACACATGGGTGAATAGAGGGGGGAAATAACTAACCCCCTATTGGGAGATATCACCCCTTGAAGTTGTGAAATTGATATCCATACAATGAAAATTCCATTTTTTTTTTTTCGATTTTCTCAAAACTTGATCTTTGGACTTATTCCCTTCTTCAAACTGACGATTCAATTTTCTTCATTCTTAAACTTTCAACGACTTTTACATTATAGTCTGTTCATTTAGAATAGGCGGCTGAGACGTAGTAATGCATTAGAAGCAGTTACTTATTATCGTCGAAAAATATTTCTTGCGCAATGACAAAGAAAAAGTTGTTAAAAATACTGTATAAACAACTGTTTTTACAACAACTTACCCCCAAGTATTCAAAACAGTATAACAAGTAATATATTTAAAAAACGTTTAAAATTTTACCTATTAACAATAATAAATATTGAGCAGTTCTTTTAAAACTGACTGAATCTAATTATAAACTCCCCGACACCAAACCGTTTTGCCACTTAGTACATCTCTTCCATTTCTATGTATTGTTAATTTATTACTTCTTTTTTTTGTATATCACAAGTAGTTTTTTTATTGTATACTTACTAGTGTTTATTTTTATTGTATATTCACTTCAAGTATAATTTTATTGTATTTAATTTTCATTGCACTTTGTTTCATGTATGTAATATACCTGTATAGGATCTTTTCCTCCAGGTTATGGGTTTCCTTTTTCTCATTTTGTTCATGTATACATTGTCAATAAATTATTATTATCAAAAGAATCGATCACTAACATTGCTGGATGAGAGTTTTTGCTTTCGTTTCAGGCTTCCTATTCCAAATGAACAGCCACAGGCAAGCTCATTATAATCTGAAGATAAAGATGATGTTTCTTATTTTTCCGTATATTCATCTCACCCTCCATGCGTAACCATGGAGATATGAGTGTCAGGAACTGGTAAGGTAAAGCTGAGAAGAATACCATTGTCAACTAGATTAATACTTTATTGAGTACACAGCAGGCGAAGCCTGCTTTTACTCCGTATGAGTGGAAGAGATACACATGAGAGAGGACGGAGGAGCACAAGATACATTCAGTACTTGGTAGCCCAAGGGGGGGAGTGATTATTGGGATTTCATTGAGATGCTTGCTGGCGCAGAGAACACAGGCGTGGGGTCGTTCTAAACAGGTTCTATATAGTACGGGGAGGTTAGATCTAGGGAGGGTTGGGGGGGACGCGATGGGTGAAGCGGGAGGTCAGGTTGGTGTTCGAAAAGGGCATTAAGTGTCGATCGTTTTTATTGGCAAAAATTAAAAATAATTATTTTATTTTGAAAAAAGTGGTAATTTTCAATGAATTTTTCCCCGGTATTTTAAAATCTTTCACATTCGATTATATTTTGCAGATTGCGTCGGCAAAAAATAGAAATATCTTGAGTCTAGATAAAAGGGAGGTTCTATTCCGAAATAATCCAATTATTTCCCTTTTTCACTCAACATGTTTTTACAGAATCCCCGAATCCATGCATTTGGTTATTCACTCGCAATCTACTCCCTAGATGGCGCTGCCCTAACTTCGAGAGAGAGCTGGCTTTTATTTGCAACAAGCTGATATGCCCGGCCTTGCATGGGTGGAGATGGAGTTTTTTTTCTTTAACCCTACAGTGCATACCGTTGCTATTTGGCAACACGACATTTTTCCCCATTTACTACTCGAACTTTCATTTCCAAACGGCAACACCATGCAATTAGTATAATAGATATAACATTTCATTGTATTAGCACTTTAGACTGCCAGTAGATCACAGCAGGGGCACTATTTTGAGACATTTGTTAGTAGCTAGTGAGACGAAAGTCAAGACACAGAAACGCCAAAATAAAAGGACCCTATAAATCAAAATAAAAAATTTTTTCAGCTCGAACAAAAAATGTTCTGAAAAGATAAGTTGTTTTTTTATATGTTTAGAGCATTTGGTTTTATTTCACATCACAATTAAATTCACAAGCGACACAAACTAATTTTACAAGGACAACGTTTTTTGCCAATAAAAAGTAGAAAAAAATTAAATTAAATTTTTTTGGTATTTTTTACTAATTTACACCATAATAGAAGTCACATATTTGATTTTCAAGTGAATTTAAAAAATCATGCATTGTAGGGTTGAAATTAGCACTCTGGACAAAAAGATTGTCAAAATGACTAAAACCCTACTTTTAAAGGTCTAATTTCCAATTTTTTTCTGAGGGAGGGTCCCCATACCTCCTATCGAATCAAGCATTTTAAGGCAAGGTGTCGAATCAAGCATTTTAAATTCTGAACGATTTCTGCATTTACCACATGATTCCCATTAAAAACAACAAAATATTAGAAAAGTATTCTTCCAAAAATCACTTAAAATTCTCAATTAGAGCCCTTAATTAATCGTATTTTTATGATTTTATTATATCTTTGGTATAAAATTTAATAAAAACATTCCTGCAATTTAAGAAAAAATATTTCCACTTGAAAGGTTTTGAATATTACTCTAGTTTTTTGTCTGTTAACCAACTTTATTAAAAGCAACAATATGATCTTCATTTGATTTTTCATCCTCGTTTCCATGGAGACTATTTTAACAACAATGCTATTCCATGAAACTTTTTATTTAAAAATTAAACTATCAAATAAAAATATTCGGCACTATACTTACCAGTTTTAAAATTTTGTTGAAATATATTTTTAGGTTATTAATATAATTTTTAAACAGCTTTAGATATTATAGCTTTTCTTTTGAAAACTTGTTATTTTGCATTTAGCCCAGGCAACGAAAAGGTATAGAGGGAAATTTTTAACCTTTTTTTTTTAATTTGTAATTAATTAAAAGGGATTTGTCCGAGGAGCCATTGGTGTATGCAATTACCAGGTTCTCTTGAGAGAACTCCTCTATTGTTTCAAGGCCTTTACGTTTTAGAGCATTAGGGTCTTCGCTTTTAGAACAAGGTTGTAGCAGGTTTAAATTTAACTTTGTATTACTGGGTGGTTTTCTTGGAAGAAGAGGCTCTTAAAGGAAAGGTGGAATGTTCTAGATTGATTCGTTTTCTGATATCATGCTGGAGGATCTCTTAAGCCTAATCGATCCCTTCCAGTCATTGAAAACGGAGATGTGATCAGTGTTGCGGAGTTTATTGGTAAACTTTATGGTAGCGAGATCTCGCCTGTTTTCTAGAGGTGGTATGCCCCATTCTTGTTCAGCTTTTTTATTGTTAGTTGATGAGACTGCACCGATTATAATCTTAGAAGCAGCTCTATGCTGGACAGTAGGGTGTATCGAAAAAACTTTTTTTTCGATTTTGATGACGTAATAGTAAGGAAAAGTTGTCTAAGGTGCCAGAGAGTACCTGTGAATTTTTTCAGAATTTTTGGATAATTTCTTAAGGTGCCACATTGGCCCTGAAGTTCCCCATGTTAATCCAATGGGGCGCGCCGCCAAAAAGGCCGAAAATCGGTTTTTCGCCCCTCATTTCTACCCTAATCACACGACGAATGTCTCGTCTCGAGTTATGGACTCTATATGATGTATGCTACCCGAATATTTGAATAATAACTTAAATCTCTATATTATGTTGATTGTGGGCTCTGATTTGAACGAGGAAATACGCGATTTTCGACGAAATTTGAGCATACAAAAAAACGTAATATAGATATTTAGGCTATTATTCAAGTTTTTTCGGATAGCCTAGATCATATAGAGTCCATAACTCGAGACGAGACAATCGTCGTGTGATTAGGGTAGAAATGAGGGGCGAAAAACCGATTTTCGGCCTTTTTGGCGGCGCGCCCCATTGGATTAACATGGGGAACTTCAGGGCCAATGTGGCACCTTAAGAAATTATCCAAAAATTCTGAAAAAATTCACAGGTACTCTCTGGCACCTTAGACAACTTTTCCTTACTATTACGTCATCAAAATCGAAAAAAAGTTTTTTTTCGATACACCCTACTGGACAGTATCTAATTTCTTTTTAATAGAGGTAGAGGCCGGAGTCCAAATTGGGGTGGCATATTCAAGCACGGGTCTGATGACAGTGCAGTAAGTGCTCTTAAGAGTTGAGGTACTTTAGAATTTATGTTTAAACGTTCTCTTCCTCCAGACATCACTGCCTAATGGAAAAGATTCAAAATAATACATAATGGGTATTTAAATGTACACTTCTCATTTTAAAGAATTTACCATATTATAAGTAAACTTCGATATTTAGTGTTCAATGAAAAAAGTGGTGATTAAATGCCATGCGTGTTGTGATACTCGCAATATACAAAGATCAACGTTTGTATCTTCTGTAATTAGAAAAATTCAACAAAAAGGTATAATATATCTAGGGAGATTCAATAAAAGAGATTATCCTTTTATATTTCCCCTTTTATCTCATCACAGCTTTGAATCCACACACCCAGATATAACTTGAGGATCACTCTCTAGATGGCGCTACTCAAATTAGAAGGGTTTTTTTCCTTTTAAGGGACTCAAAGATGACCAGATCACATGAACGGCCCTTGAATTAATTGATAAAAAATAAGCCGTCTTTCAAAAAACTACATTCAATGAATGGTGTCAATGATGATTTTCATACCATTGTGCACATTTACATTCATGATTAATTTGTGCAATCGAGGTAAAAACCCGATTTTCGTTCATCCATATTGACATGAAATTCTATATTAATCGAAACTTTGACTTCAGTCCGGAGGCAAAAAGATTTATTAAAATGGAATAGTATTTCACACACATGGGGCCGTTCATAAATGACGTCACGCTCAGAGGTGGTTAATCAATTTGTGACATGGGGGAGGGTTTGAAAGTTGTGACATACATCCTGCAACTGAAAATCAACGAAAAAAACCCTTCGTTCCAGGCACTTTCAAATTCGTGTATTAGACATGTTGTTGGTTTAAGAGCGTGACATGTGATAGAGGGGGTATGGGAAAGTGTGACAGTTTGTGACGAAGGGGGGAGGGGGTCAAAAATAGTGTGACATCATTTATGGATGGCCCCCATGTTGTTTGAAACCATTTTGTCGCTGTGCCGTTGGGAAATAAGAAAAAAAATTTTTGAACTCGTGATGCCAACTGTTGCTAGAACACGCATATCCGAGAAGTCTTAAGGTCAGCATTACACTAGGCCGTCTATCCGAAGGCACTTTCCAACCTAGAGGACCGTTCCATTTTTCGCGGGTGGGGAAGGTAGATATGTAGTATCGTAGGTTGATCAGATGAGTCTCTTTCAGTGCGCGTACCCTGGCAGATGCACTATTTTTCATGGTAGATTTTCTTGATGTATTTGAATAAAAAAAATTGTAAATAGAAGTAATATAAACTTTTCATTTTAAAATGAAATAAAATATCAAATCAAAAGTTGTTCTAAAACTTAAAATTATTTAGATTTTGTATAACAATATAATAACTCTTTAATTAATAATCTTTTAGGGGCAACTCTGATCATATAATGTATTTACTGTTCTATACTTTTGGAAATAAATTTAAAACAAGTTAATGTTATTTTTTCTAAGTTATATAATATAAGAACAATAGATAAAAAAACAAGCAGTTTTTTTAATTATAAATAATCCAACCAATTTTACATACATCATACAACTAATTAATTTCCATGAATTTTTTTAGTTTAATAATTTGGATTTAAATTAATAATTTTATTCATTATTAAAAATCACAATTTACATCAAAGTGATTTGAATCAAGCAACTCTGAATGCATTTATCAATGAACGCCCAAACACGGGCTCCCGAAAAAAAAACTTGGTTCCTCATTCTATCTTTCCCCACCCGCGAATAAAATGGAACGGTCCTCTAGGATGGAAAGTGCCTTCGGATAGACGGCCTAGTCAGCAACACAGAATAGAGGCTGTCTCTGCGGAACAACCACAGGGGGCGCTTTATTTTACTCCTTCACCTCACTCTGCTAGGAGCGAAGGTGTTTCTTGAAGGATTATCAATAAAATGCTTCATAGCTCTGTGAACAGTTAATTAAATATTTTTTTATTTAAACTAAAAAGTGGTGACTAAGAATATTTGCTCATTTTTATGTTATTTAAGCTTTAAAATCCTTTAAAGACGAAAAAAATTCAGAGACAAAAGTTCAAGACATATCTTGGGTGGGGGAAGGCAATGCTATATTACAGAGGTTCAATATGATACCTGAAAATATTTTTTAAAAATTAACACGAGACAGCACCTCTTTAGACACGTTTTCCGAAATCCCTCCAAGTTACCTTCATTATTTAGTTTAGAATAGGCAGCTGAGGCGTAGTAATGCATTAGAAGCAGTTACTATTGTTGCATGTGTCAGATTTTCAAAAACAATGAAGTGTTCCGTATGGTTTTTTGTATGCTAAAATGAAATATCTAGTCAGTTTTTCAATGTACAGGTAATTAAATACTTTAATTTAAAAGTCGAGAAAAAACACGTGACTGAAAACGCTTACGGTTTAAAGATGTCAACAATCATACCATCAACTCCATTGCTTTACAACAATGTTTAGTATAAGATGACGTCCCATCCAAACTCTTGGCGTTTTCGCGCGCTTTTAAAAAGGGGATTTTTGTTCATTTTTTCGGCAATCAAAAAATTTCTCGATCGGCCTCAAATTTATTACCTAAAAAATTTCAAAGATATTTCAGATTCAGTAATATTTCGCAGATTGCGTCGGCAGGAAATGGAAATATCTGGACCCTACATAAAATGGAGGTTCTATTCCGAAATAATCCGATTATTTCCCTTTTATCTCAACATCTTTTTACAGAATCCCCGAATCCTTGAATTTGGTCATTCACTCGCAATCTACTCCCTAGATGGCGCTGATCTAACTACGAGAGATAAGCAAACTTTTATTTGCAACGAAGCTTATGTGAATTTGACTCGTTAAAAAAAGAGTTGCAACTCATGGAGGTGGAAGATCTTTCCTGTATCATTGGGAGAGAACTGGATTTCAGCTACGAAAAAAAGAACTTTCAAGGGTTGAACATGTAAAAAAAACTGATCTCTGAATGTTCGGATGGGGTTGAACCATAGCCTTCTAGAGCGAGAGAGGCCTGGACGATTCCCCGTCTTCGGCGCGATGAGTCATCCAAGGAGTCCATTGATTCTCAAGGTCTGAGCTGTGTGCGTACGCGGGAACCTGAAGTAAGCGCCTTTGTCCCATGTTTCCCTTGCTCTTTTCGCATCCAGGCCTTTATTATGCCGAACCATTGCTGTGTGACAGGATGCAAGAGTAATTACGCAAAAGGTGCCAGCAATGTGTGTTTTTTCCTTTCCGAAAGATGAAGAAAGAAAAAAGTTATGGCTTCGGAAAATACCGAGAGCTCAATTCGCTTTATTAATACACATAGTAAGACAAATATGTTTTTGTAAAGTAAAAGTTTTGGGGGTATTATCTTGCCTCCAAAAAAAAAAAACAGTTTTTTAATAGATATTTATAATTTAATTAAATGTTATGCTTGTAACTTATTAGATCAGTTATTTGCGTTTCATGTTTTTACCTTTTAAAAGTTTATCAATAAGTACATTTTATTGACTTAAAATGGAAATCATATTTATCCATTTAAAATATTAGATTATTCATATATAAAGGAAAAGGTTATAAACCCCAAGGGAGATATAGTATAGTACCAGAAAGAGAGAGAGAGAGAGCGGCTTATTTTGAATACTCACTTGATATTTAAATCCTATTTAAAGTCGCAAGGCGGGGGTTAATATGGTTAATATTTATCTGTGTAAGGATTAAAAATATTAAGATAGGACATGATCTATTAGTTGTTAAAATAAAGACAGGATTTTTGTTATTATAAAAAAGAAATACTTTATTTAATACGCCGCCCTGTTCAGCTAGCTTCGAATCTCAACTTAACAGCAAATTTTCGAATGTTAATATTGGTTTGAATGACTCAAAAACAAATACAATCTAACCAAAAATATTTATTTTATAATACAAGAAGTAATTCAACTGAAATTATGCCGAATCTAATCGAATAAAGATTGTGAAAGTCGATCGTACTCTGAGCAAGGTTTTTTTTAAATCCAGTCTATCAAAATATTTCCGCGGTAATGTAAACATTTTCACTCAGAATCATTAGTATTCGTTTCCTACATCACACACAGGTCTTTTTTTTCTTTTTCCGATAATTTGTTTATGATTTATAGCGATTTTCCCCCTCAAAAATCGACGCGTCTATGGGAACGCAATGTTAGCTATCGTCCGATGGTATGACTCATCGTTCTTCTGTCACGGCCTCCTCGCTCAAGAAGGCTATGGTTTAATCCGGGAATAAACCCGGTTTTTTGGGTTTAATTCCGGGAATAAACCCAAAAAACCAAAACACCCGGGTTTAAACCATAACATGGGTTTTCCCTTAGACAGTGGCGTTTCCATGTGATAACAATGTAACTAACCAGAGAATATGACGTACCGTACTTTATCTCAGATTACTATGTATTACAATATGTTTTTTTTAGATTTGAAAGCGATGTAACTCAGTGTTGGGCAAAATTTATTCGTGCAACTACTGATAACGAATAACGAATAAATCATCTACACTAGCGGAAATAAAAATCCCAACACCAAGAAGGAAAGGAGATATCAAAGTCAAATTTATTTCTATGATTGCACACAGTATCAACGTGAATCGATTAAAAAATCAGCCTTCCTGGATATTAGGGGGCCGAGAAAACCAGGGAGGAGTGTTGTCTCCATAGGTCTCCATTACCGCCGTCACACGTCATGGTATTGAGTGACCGGGGCTCTAAATGACTTTTAAGGGATTGGAGGACCATGTTGCCTCCTCAGGTAGTCCAAATTATAGGGTGCACCAGCGGACGTTGCATACTGGACTGTGTGATTTCTCTTCTTTCTCCGGACCTGTTTTGTGAGCGTTGGTTCTTACGAACGGATAGGCCAGGGTAAAAATGCAACATAGGGGGTTAAGAAGAAAGCTTGGACATTGCATAAAACATGTGTTTGTGTATTTTTCTCTTAAATTTTGTCCCCAGGACAGGTCTGAAGGTAAGGATGGACAACCGGCTAAAAAACCTCAATGAAGCAGCTCTGGTTGGTCAAAGTACCGGTAGATCATACTGAGGACAAGCGGCAGTGGGATGAATGTCGTTTTCAGTACTGCGGATTGTCCGTTTGGTCCGCATAGCTTCTTACATCTTTGTCTATAAACATGGGGCTGAAAACGGGCAATTCTGTTTCCAATAATGCACGAAATAAGGAAATGAAAATCTCAATTTCATGATATTGTGTTTATGAGAGAATCATGCTTCGGTTTGGAGCACCACGACGGTTGGGTATGAGTTTGAAGACACAATGGAGAGAGCTGGTTGAACCCTACAAAAACACCCCCACTCTCACCCATACTTAAGGAAATCGTTTTTAAATTTTGAAATAACTAAAGAAAGGAGCAACGTCTCCAACTAACAGTAATTAATTTTGGGAAAATAACCCTAAAAGTAGGAAAATCAAGATTTTTTCATTATTTTCTCATTCGTTGGGGAAAATCAGTTGAAAACTCAATTATCTAAGAAATCGCTTAAAAAGTAATAAAATATTGTACAAATCAGTTTTTAAGGTCATCATAGCTGTTAATATGAACTAGTACGCTCAGATCTGCCAAAAGTGACTAGTGCCTTCCGCCCGTAATCTGACGATATTAAACATATTTGCTCATTGGTTATGTATGTATACTTTTCGATAAACATTCTCATCCACCAGGCATCACTGCCCAATGGATAAGATCAAATATACCTGGAACTTTTCCCAGCAGTTCAGACTAAGACGTGTTACGAGTATTTATATATTAAAAATAATTGATAAAAAAAGTGGTGACTGTTGCTACGGGTGATGTGTTACTCGAAATATACAAACATCAACGTTTGTATCGGCTGTAATTAATAAATTTCAACAAAACGGTATAATATATCTAGGAAAGATTCAATTAAAAAAGTTTATCCTTTTACATTTCCCCTTTTCTCTCCCATTCCTCTCTCATTCCCCGATATAACTTGCAGATCTCTCTCTAGATGGCGCTACTCTGATTAAAAGTTTTTTTTTTTTGTTTAGAAGGGACTCAAAGATGACCAGATCATTTTAACGGCCCCTGAATTAGTAGATTAAAAATAAGCAGTCCTTTCTAAACTACATTTCAGCTGGGTGCATATATACAAATAGTCCCGAATAGGGAGTTTATAGGAAATATTAACTGTTTGTTATCATCAAAAGTAATTTTATTAATTTATTATTGTACAGGGTGTCCAAGGGTATTTGCTAAATTAGTCAATTGCAAACATTTAGAGCAGCACCGATTCTGCTCTATAATTTTGTCATTGACTAATTTAGCAGATATCCAAGTTAAAAAAATTGTAACTCCTGACAAAGTTGCTAAAGGGGGAGATACAAATTTTCGCATGATCACTTTAATAGACTCTTATGAGTACATCTGTAATGGTTCATCACTCTTCTATATTGATATAATTCATTTATTAACCATTATTTTAAATTAACTGTTTATTCTGAATTTAGACTATTTACCCTTATTTCGATTTACTGTCATTAAATCTTTAGCTGTTCAATAATTCAATGAAAATGAAGGTTTTTTTCAGATCTCTCAAGAAAAATGAACGAAGAATTACAACTAAGAAATTACAGAAGAATTTAGAAATTACAGAAAGGAAATATTAATTTTCTTACCCCATGGAACTTTTAACACAATAATACTAAAATCGGAAGGTTTTCCTCAAGAAAATGTTTGCAAATTTACCTAAAAATAGTGTTTCATCTAATTTACTCCGCACTACATTAGGTCCTAGCTCTTTAACGGTAAATCTGCGCCCCACCATTTATATTCGAAATATGCTTGACTAGGGCCCCACTATCAACCCCCCAAATTATTGATGATTATTTCTGAATCACCCTGAAGACCTTCAGCTTGAATCCCACCGTAGGAGTAATATGCGAAGAGAACGCTTAAAACATCTGCTCTCTCCCACTGCAGCAGTAAAACGAGCGAAAGCCAAGAGAGAAACCGAAACGAGAGCCACGTTTGGCAATGAATCGCTTTTCTGGCACTTTTCGCCTTCCGCACTCGCCTAGCACATCCACATGCTTCGAGGAAATCAGCGGAGAGAGCTCTCGCCAAGCTCAAGTCGCCAACACTTTTTTCTCGACATCGGTCGCTAAAACCACGATTTCTCGCTCAAATACCGGTCAAAATGAATAGGAAATGGCTTGAATCGAATCAGGAGGGTTCATATTCTATACTGCAAGGTGTTTTTTTAGAAAAATTCTCAGATAACTGTACGAAATTACAGTTTAAAGCCGTTCCTTCCGAATCGGAGCCGATTCGAAATGGATGCCTTCCCTCCGCAATCTGAGCTCTCCGATTCGCCGATTGGGGTTGCCAGTCACTAAGAACACGCCCTAAAAAAAGGGCGGAGCAACAACTTGGCTCGACTTAACTGGTGTAAATTTCGACGAATGACGATCGATGACGACGTTTGGCGAATGAATTAAAGGAAGGGGCTGTACTCTGGCTAATTATGAACAGATTTTGTGGTGGTTATTATGTTCCTTCCTCCTTTTTCGGCTCATTAACAGCTGCTGTTAGGCTTATCATACGTCTGTGGTCAGAGGACACAAAAATGTCCAGGGTTTCATTATGAAAAATACCTATCCAAGCTGTTTGAAATTAACTTAACCTATGTTTGAAATTAACTATGTGGTCGTTAAAGTGGCTACTTTAGCATATAAGAGACATATTTTTATTACAAGGTACAGGGTGTCCCAAAAAAGACTGACACATTTTAAAAATTTTTAATTGAAAACTAAAAAATATAAAAATACGCGGTTTATTGCATCCTACTCATAAGACCTAAGAATTTTATGACACTAATTTTCGTAAATCATTGTTCCCAAATCCCCCAACAGGGCATAAAAGTATCTATCTCCCCATAGGAGATAATGGAAAATAGTGCTCCATCCTGTCGGGGGATTTTTGAACTACGATTTACGAAAATATGTGTCATAAAATTGTTTGGTCTTTAGAGTAGAATTCAAAAAACCGCTTATTTTTATCTTTTTTAGTTTTTGAGTAATTGATTTTTAAAATGTAATGTGTCAGTCTTTTTTGGGACACCCTGTAGTTTACAACGTAGAAGTAGTACCGTTTAAACGCTATTTGTGTTTTTAAACATCAGGGATCACATAGCGGGAATATAAAAAGGGGGTTACTACATTGGGAAAGGGGGTTACATTACTCGATTCTTTATTTGCCCCACCCTGGCGCCTCTGAGTTTCAATTACTTTTATTCGCAACATTATCACATTTCGTTCGTCAGTTGAATAACTTGAGTGAAATGAATAAATGAATCATAGGAGAGAAAGAGAACCTAACAGTTTTTAATTATGAAGAATGATTTTTGGGTTTTCATTTATGCTTTTTTTATATTTCATGGAATATGTGATTTGGAAAACTATTTTTTTTAAATGTCAACACATTTTTGGATATGTTTAAAAATCCTCTCGCGGACCACATGTTGGGAACCACTGATGGGCTAACTAAGGTTAGAGGGAGTAAATGTATCTTCCTCTTTCGATCAACTTTCCATCAACTCACGATCAACCACGATCAACCACGATCAACCACGATCAACCACGATCAACTTCGTTCCATCTTTCGTCCTAAATTTTGAAAAAACCATTCATTAATGAAAAAAACCTGAATTATTGAAACCCAGTCGACTGCAGATCTCGGTTATGTAATTTCGTTTTCTCTTCAATATATTAAAACTGCCAAAATCTTTCTTGAAAAATCCCAAAAATATGGGTTTTTTCATAAGGTTTTATTGAAAAAACCCATTGGGTCTAATCCAGCCAACCCTGATGAAAAGAAACAGATCGCATCCTACTGATAAAGCTTTCAACCTTACTATGCTTCTATAATTCCAGAAAAATCAATGATCTCACACAGATCTCCTTAAAACATCAAAATTAAACTTGAACCGTCTAACTTTATTAACCATTCTTAAATCAACAGGTAAAACAACTACTGTTGAATCAACGATTGTAAACGGGTCACGTGATTTTTTGCTTTAATAATATTTTTTATTTTATTTAAAATACGCCGATTTTTATTATATAGATTGTCTAACTAAGGTTAGAGAGAGTAAATGTCTCTTTCGATCAACTGCCCCTCGGTTTCTTCCTTCCCCCCCCCCTCCGAGTCTGTCAAAATCACGTGACCCTTTTACAATCGTCGGTTAAACAGTAGTATGTTCTTAGTCCATGTGAGCAGCTTCAAAAGAATTCGCAGGTGTTCTCTAATGTTGATGTTGGGTTCTGGATGTGTTGTGATGTCTATGCCTGGACAACGGGATGGCAGGACATATCAGTGAAGAGGGGAAGTTACAATTAATTCTTTGGTTGTTACGTATTAGGGGCCGTTCAAATATTACGTAAGCACGTTTTTGTTCATTTTTAACCCCCCTCCCCTTTGTCAGCAAAGAATAGCAAACCTCAACCCCCCCCACCATAATTACGTAAGACACTGCCGGACCCCCCCCCCGAAATTTTGACATCCCTATAAGTATAAGTACTGTTTTTTTTCCTTCACTCGTACAAGGAGTTGTCCTTTTTGGGTGTAACCCTAAGGGTTCACAAATGAGTCGAAACACTACTTTTCGGGGTTACAATTTCAAAATGTTAGGGTGGTCCATCTCTAGGAAAAAAGAGCTTACGTCAGATTTCCTAATTCCATTTTTTGTTACATTTATTTTTGGTTGAATTTTGAAATTATTGATGCAAGAAACAAGGAGATTTTCGAAAATGCACCATCTTACGTAAGCATCACTTATATCCCCCCTCTCCCCTTGTCAGCAAAAATAAGCAAATAGCAAACCCCCCCTCCCCCATTAGGTGCTTACGTAATATTTGAATGGGCCCTTATGCCCCGTCGACCGTGCCGCTGAATCCGAAAAGTCAAATCCCAGCTGTACCGCTGAATTTAACGGCTGTTGAACGGTCGACGGTATAATGCGCAAGTACCAATTTTTTTAGTTGTTCAATTGTCCACAGTGAAACTAAAGATTTTCATGCATCTCATGAGAAATTAATTTTTCACGCAACACACAACTTAATTTTTGTAAAGGAGTTAGCCCAGAGCGACTAGACTCGATTGCATCTTAAGTTGTGCCTGACGTCACGGCCGCGCGGAAGAAAATCTGAGTAAACAGAAAGCTTGCTGGGCTTTGTGAGATCTTATTGCCTAGCGAGTTTTATTCTAACAAATGCACTACTACGCGCTGCCCCACTTAAAAAAATAATAATACTCAACATTATGAAAATCGTTATGAAAAGACGCTTAATATACGTGGATTTAAAAAAACTAATCGTTATTCAAAATTGAATCTTTTAATTTCACTGAAAAATCCAACTCCACACGGGGAACTCATTGAAAACTCTAATACTTGTGTTGTTGTCGATAACCAAGCTCCGTAAAGATTCAAGGCAAAAGGGTTGCGGCTCCTGAAAAGTAAATGGCAGGAGTCCGACTTCTGCCTCATGAGATATGATAGATGCTGCCACTATCTATCCCCACCTCCTCAATTTTGCCATGCATCTGAAGGGGAGGGAAATATTCTCCAGACACCTGGTAAACTGCGCCATGACGGACCACAGGACTTTCGGACCCACAGATTTAACGAGCACGTACTCCGCATATACTCGGTGGGTCTTCAGCGGTTTCGGGAATCGAACCCGGGACCCTCCGATCCCGAAGCAGATTGCTTCGGGATTATTTCGGTAGTTTATTTGTAATTCATTAGTACAAATAAATATAGTATTTTGTACTATAGTTTAGTTAAACTATTTAGTTGTAATTAGTTTATTTGTATACTTCATAAGTACAAATAAACTACCGAAATTCGAAAAAACAGAAGAAGAAAAACAATCAAGAAAAATTGCAAAATGGGAAACAAAAACAGAGCTCAGTTTATAATTTAGAAATTGTGCACAGTTTGGATGGAAAATGGAAGAATTTTACTTACGAACACTGGAGTGGCGGAAAGGACTCTTCGTAAGATGATGAGAAGTTGAGTTGAATCTTGCTGCGCCAAATCCCTGTTGTCAGATAGTTCGATTCAGCCATGCACGAGCACAGGAGTAGAAAGCAACTCAGATCTGACCGCTAAGCACCAATCTATTCACAAAAATAAAAGGAAAGTAAGCCCTAGGAACTAGCCTGGTGGCGAGGGAAATTTTTACGAAATTGAAAACAAATTTAAAAAATATTAAACCCGATAGGGTAGTTTCGAATTATCCCGTCGACCGTTCAGTGGCCGTCTAATATTCAGCGGTACATCAATAGAAAAGTCAATGGGATTTGATTGCGTATTTGTTGTTCAATAGTTCAGTGGAAATGAAGGTATTCAGATCTTACGAGAAAAATAAATTTTGCAACCCTCAAAATCTTTTTTAAGCCCACTAAAAAATAATAGAACGAAAAAATTTATTGCGTGAGGTACAGAAGTATCCGTACTACTCACACCATAAACTTGATAGAAATTGCAACACTTGCTAAACCATGGGATGAGTTTTAAAACGCGCAGTATTATCTTTTAGCCAAAGGATGGAGTTCCCTCTTAGTGTAGTGGTATTTAGAAAAATGATGATCGGGGAAGAAATTTTCAATGATCGTATGGATTTTAAAGCTACGCATTACCCTAAAAACTTCCAAAATGTCGAACAAAAATTTTCTTGCATTTTTCAATGCTTCATGCCATTAGGAATCTATGGTCAAAGTTTCAGACCTGAATTCTATTTAAATGGGAAGTTAAGTTTTCTGAGTGACATCAGGCTCAAATGTGCAAGTCTCTAGAACTTTAAATGCATTTTTCTCAGATTTCGTTTTCGGTGACTATGACTGGTTTCTATTCCCTAAGGCAGTGTTTCCCAACATTTTTCAGTCCATGCTCCACCAAAGCCTTTCTTTCTAAACTTTTCATACCTCCCGGTCTCAGTGGCATACATAGAAATATATTTTGAGAGGGAGCCAAAATTATCTCTTAGCCCCCGCTCCTATGTACAGTAGAACCCCGATTATCCGCGAGCGGATGATCCGCGGTGCGGGTTATCCACGAGTGCCACGAAAATTTTTTTTTAATGATAAGAGCAAATTTTAGATGAGATTAGAGACATTTTAGATGTAGAGGTGGACACAAATTGGAGCCGAGCGGCGAAGGCGAACAGCCACGAACACGCTCTGCGCACGCGCAACTCGGAGGCTCTAAGAGCGGCGCTTGTGCAGAGCGTGTTCGTGGCTGTTCGCTACGCCGCTCGGCTCCAATTTGTGTCCACCTTAGGGCAAAGGTTTCTGCTGTACTGTACATATTTTTAGTCTAACACATCATGTTTTTTGTACAATAAAACATTTTTTTATGCTGAAATATTTTTTACGTGTTTTCACCTCATTTTTAGTCTTTTCGGGTTATCCGCGATTTTTGTTATCTGCGGTACCCTTGCCACCCAATTCCACGGATAATCGGGGCTCTATTGTATATTATATTGAATAAGTCTAATGAAGCTTTTCTGAACATTTTTAGGTAAAATTTGCATGCTAAAAAACTAAATCAAGTTATGAGTAATTAAGTTCTGAGTACCAAGGGGGGTCTGGGGGTCCTCCCCCAGCAAATTTTCGAAATTGGACTCTAGTATGTAGGTTTTTAACCAGTTGGTACCCCTAGTTGGGAAATTTTGGATATAAATTTTTAGGCAAGATTTGCATTTTGATGAACCTAATGTAAAAAAGATTCAAATATAAGCGTTCTAAAAACAAAGAGATCTTGGGTCATCCCCCAGAAAAAGGTTTGGAAATTAGACTCTAAAAACAGGGTTTCAACTTGGTTTTGATACATATATACATTCTCAGATAGGATAATAGGATCAGATTTTGATAAACTTCTTTTTAAAAGTTTTTTTAAATTTTTTCAATGGATTTTTCTAAAAATGGGTCCACTATTTCTGGAATATTTTTGAATCTGTCATTTAGTTGGTACTTTTATCTTTACAAAGACACCAAACTTATCTATATCAGATGATAAATAAGAAAGTTATTGAAGTTACAAACACGTATATTACTTCGTCGAATGCCACCGTTTTGAGGATTTCAATAAAATTCAAAATGGCCCCACAACGTCAGTTTTGATCGATAAATTTTGAAAAAAATTATTTTAGGCTTTTTTCATCATGTTCTGTTCCACATAAAATTTTCAGGAAAATCCGTGACATGGTGGCAACACACATCGGGTGATTTTAAGTGAAACGACCTTATGGATATATCCTCCAACCCGGTCCTATAATCGGTTATCATACCTCATACCCTCACGCAACATGTCGCAGAAGGCTTAGCGAATTTGTTATAAAAATATTTAGTCTGCGATTGTTGAGGTATTTATAAATTTAATATAAATAATGTTTTAAATATAAAAAACGGTGACTACAGAATAAGACCATAAAGTTTATGTTCGCAATGTAAATTTTGCTAGGATCAAACTAATGCCTTCATAGGACGAGTAAGCTGTTGTTCTGTAAATTAGAAAAGATCCAATGTTGGAAACTACACAAAATAGGGTTCAATTCCGTTAACGTTCCCACTAAATACCGCCATGCTCTTTTGAACACAAAAAAATAGAAACAGTGCTAAATAATTCCAAACTCATGCATTAAAATGTTTCATTATTAGATCAATAACTGTACAGTTTCTCGTTGAAAATCCTAAAAGTTGTCCATATTTGAATTTATGGCGTTCAAAAGTTATTGGCGATATTTAGCGGGAATCGAACCCTATGATATGAACAATCAGGGAGATGACTGGCTCAGAGCTCCCTAGATGGCGCTCACTCTTTTTGGGGTTCCAAAATGGACGGAAGCTTAAGGAATCACTTGTAGAAAAAATTTCCCTAGATTTTTTTTATCGTTGTGGTTGTTCGTGTAGGGATCTGAAAAATTTTTCAATTCGATTCCGGAAACGATTCCTGAGGTTCGATTCCGACCTGGAATCGATTCCTTATGGTCTATCGAAAAAGTAGTATCGAACATATCCATTTCAATCAAAAATCAAGGATAATTTGTAATTATTATTAATTTGATTAATAACCAGGAAATCATTAATTAATAATCAAAATACTAATTAATTAGTGAACAAAATTGTTACTAATTATCGATATTAATCGGAAAACAAAGTACGATTCCTAAGATTCGAATCCTGCTGTATGATACTGATTAATTATCAAAATACTAATTACTAACTAGTGAACAAATCGTTTATAATTATCTGTATTAATTGGAAAATTAAGTACGATTCCTATGATTCGATTCGATTTGATTCCGGAATCGATTCAATCAAGGGTTCGATTCCTTGATATCGATTCTTTAAGAAATATTTAAAACCCTAAGTACGTGTGACCCCAAAGAGAAACTATGAAGTGTGTGAAGCTTTTACTGTTTAACCCAGGGTTAGGAAACCTAGGGTTCAGACCTAGGGAGGTTATTGCCCCGACCACCAAAATGTTTTTCAAAATCATTAATGTGCAATTTTTACACTGTAAAAATTAGTTTGACGCGCTTTATATGGTTCAAATTTCAAAAAATTTCCCGAGGTTAACTCCCATTTTTAATGTAAAAACTTTATCTAAACATATATTTTTAGAAAGACGAAATTTTAGTACCCTATCTGCTTACATAAATTGTTATAAATGTGATATTATTAGAAGTTTTTACATTAAATATGGGGGTCTGGGAGTTTACCTCAGGAAATTGGATCCATATAAAGCGGGTCAAACTAATATTTATGGTGTAAATATGCACATTAATGATTTTGAAATATTTTGGTGGTCCGGGAAAATACCTCCCTAGGTCTGCCAGTTGCTGAACCCTGGGTTAAAGACTAACGGCCATATTCACTGGTAACCTGACCGGCGGTCAGGTCAGGAAACCATGGTTACAGCCTCTGATTGGTGGAATTTGGATTTCTGATTTGAATTCCACCAATCAGAGGCTGTAACCATGGTTTCCTGACCTGACCGCCGATCAGGTTACCGGTGAATATGGCCGTAAACGTTTTATACTAGGCCGTCTATCCGAAAGCACCTTCCAGCCTAGAGGACCGTTCCATTTTATTCGCGGGTGGGGAAGGATAGAATGAGGAACTTCGCGTTTTTTCGGGAGCACTTATTTGTGCGTTCATTGAAAAATGCATTCAGAGTTGCTTGATTTAAATTGTGATTTTAATCTCTCTATATTAAAAAAAAGTTACTGTCACCGCCGCCGCTGCCGCTGCCGCCGCCGCCGCCGCTGTTTCAGAAAATTTAATTTTTCAACTATTTGAACTCTCATATCGCAAAATCTACTCGATAGAAATTTATGAAATTTGAAATATTTGTAGTGGAATATTTGGGGCACATTCTAGAACAAAAAGCTAACTGATGTGATAATTAGTTCTGGGGTATTTTTAAGGTCAAAGTTGAAGTTTTTCTTTTTTCGCCGCGTAATCCAGTTCAGCGAAATCTATTAGCAGCAGAACTATGATTTTTTGCAGCCTAATACTCTGAAGTATGTAGATGTGCACTACGTCGCCCTTTTTTCGAATTTCGAATTTGGTTTAGAGGAATTAATTTTTTAATTTTCGAAATTTTTGACACTTTTTCGTTTTTTTCTACCTAAAATAAAAACTAATCACGGTATCAAGATGATTTTTTAAACACTTATGTTCTTATTTTTTAGAAAGAGATTGACTTTTAATTCTTTAAAAAATTCTAATTAGTTTTGGAATTATTAAGCATCAAAGTTTCATTTTTTATAGTTTTCGTAGGTCTTTATCAGACGTGTTTAATATATTAAAATTTTATATTTGCCTGTTCACTAGATTGTCGCGAGCACGGATATTTAAATTTAACCCGGGAGGACGCGCGCTACTTTCTGTTACACGGGAACGCGCGTGGGGTCTCTCAGACCCCGCAAACCGTTTACCGTTCTAAACGTTCAGTGCATGCAAAATTTTTATCACAGAAAGTTTAAATATATAATTTAATTGTTCAATGTGCATTATTAGTTGACTGCTTCTTATTAAGATATAATACAAGACTATTTCATTAAACCATTTCATATGTTATATATCTTATAGTAATGAAAAAGTATTTTGAGAAATTAAACACAAAAAAAAAGATTTTATTTTCATTTAATAATATCTTAACTAAAATGCAATACTAATTTACAATACATAGATATCCTTAACTATAATACAATAACAATGTAATGCGTAAGTTTATCTCACATATATTTTTGATCATATCTTTGTACTCCCCTAGATGAAATTTTAAATAATATTCTTACTCACATAATTAAATTTAGATTAACAGGTCACTCACTAAAATAAAGGATAATGGGTTTCAAGTTGAATTAATATAACTATAATAATACTTATGTAAGAAACGTCGGCTAATAATTGAGTCAATCTTCTTATGTCATCTTCATAACTCAAATAACGAGGCATTTTGCAACATTCACTTTGCTCTCAAAATAGGATTGAATTATTCCTCGAGAAGCACGCTGATGTAATGATGCGACAAGCTTTTGACTGAGATAATTTGAAAAGCACCCCAGCACTCAAGACGGCGTGTCCAAGATTGCCTCATCTTCAAAGAGGGGCCGACCCCTGTAGTTGACCATTTGTTTGGACATGTGGTGATGGGGACAACAGTCGATTTCCTGGAATCAGACTACCAATTTTTTTTCCCACGGGAGGGGAGGGGGGAAGGTGGACAGCCCCGAATTCTTCGAAAATATACCATGGGAAAGCAGGAAATGCAATGGAATGTGAGCGGAGATAACGAATTTCTTTGGCTAAACTGAACCGATGTTTATTTTCTAAAATTCTTTATTTTCTAATTTCTTTTTTTGAACGAAAAATTATGGATTGTAGTTACTTTTGGAAACCTCTTTGGCTATAATTCGCACCAATCCTCTCAGTTTTGGAAGCATTTCCTTAAAAACAACAACCTAACTCGGAAAATAACATACCTACTTTATTTAAACTTTATGAGGTGATAGGCGGAAACCTTTTAGGCAGCTACACGAAGTTTCATTTATTTTCATTAAAATTTAGAGTTTTTATGAAGGTTTATTTAAGCGTTGGGGTCTCGCAGACCCCGCGCGCGTCCTCGCGGGTTAAAAGTTTTTTAAGGTGCACATTTTTGCTCTAAGTTTGCTAGCGATATAATATAGACTTGGTTAATAATCTTTTAAAGATACTTCGATATTTTTTGAACTACTAGAGAAATAAATAATTTAGCTTTTTTGAGTGCTATTTGTGCCAACGAAAGGAAGAGGATTTTCGGGAGGTTTGTTTTACTCTGATGCTAAAGATCGATTGCAGATATTACAGATCGCTTCGCGATCTGTAAAGAGCAGCATAGCAGGTGGTGAGCGTAAGCGAGAAGGGGGCGGTAGCCCCCTATTCATTAAATTATTGATAATTTAAAAAAGAAACATTTCAGTGAGTTTTATTTTGATATTTTTGTGGTAATGATCCGAATTAAATTATTGAAAAGTTTGAGGGATAAAAGTTTCGATATTAAATAATCTTTAACTATACTCTGTTCATTTAGAATTAGCACCTGAGACGTAATGTATTAAAAGCAGTTATTTTTCTAATTATCGTCGAAAAAATTTTCTTCTGCAATGACAAGGCAGCCTAAGCAGAAGTAGTTAAAATACTGTAGAAACAATCGGTCACTGAAGTTGTCTGATAAGCGTTATTAAGCATTATTGAGGGTTTTTGATCCTGTTGCAGGCACCTATTCTAAATGAACAGATTATAAGCAGACAAGTTCCAGGTTGTACTGGATAGTTGAGATGAAACAAGCGAGCTCTGCTCGCTAAGATCGCGAAGCGATCTTCAAAGAACTGCGAAGCAGTTCCGGGGGTTGGTGAGCGATAGCGAGCAGGGGGCAGAGCCCCCTAGTAATGAATAAAATCATAAATTAGTAAACAAATAAAATTCATGGAAATTAATCAGTTAGTTGTTTGTAAAATTGATTGGATTATTTATAATTTAAAAAAACTGCTTGTTTTATAATCTACTAGCGGATATGCCCGGCCTTGCACGGGTGGAGTGCATAATTTTTTTTTAATTAAATTTTCTCAAAATATATTTATAATTTTTAAATCAGCAATACCAATCATCCCGGTATCCCAGACGCCTTTTTCCTACCCTGGTGATCCAGGTAATTTTTCATATAACGGTGTTCCCGGTAATTTTTCATATAACGGTGTTCCCGGTAATTTTTCATATAACGGTGTTCCCGGTAATTTTTCATATCCCGATGTTCCCGATAATTTTCCTATACCGATGTTCCCGATAATTTTCCTATCCCGATGTTCCCGGTACTTTTCCTATCCCGATGTTCCCGATACTTTTCTTATCCCGATGTTCCCGATGATCGAGATAATTTTTATGTCCCTGTAATCCAGGTACTTTTTTCCTATCCCGATGTTTCCGGTAATTTTTCTTTTCCCGGTGTTCTCGGCAATGTTTCCTGGTAAAATAATGAGTCTAGTGAACAAAAATAACAAATTTGAAACAATAATAAAAGATCTAGTAAATTTAAAAGTCTAGTGAACGGCTTCATTTGAAACAATGTTTTATTTTTAAGTCGTTTTCCATGAAGAAAATATACACTTTTCCATAAATATTTAAATTTTAGAGGAAAATATCCTAAAATAGAGGAAACTAACGTTTTTAAATAAATTATTTGAATTTATTTTGATGTTTTCATAGCTGATAAAAGCTTTTAAATGGACAATTATTGAGTTTTTCCTGTTAAAATATTTAATTTTTGAAGGTTTTAATCTCGTGAACAATAGTGAGTCGAGCAGATCTACTCTGGTAGAGAAATGGAGAAATAAGCGTTTTCGGCTATAAATTCGCTAATTACTCGTAAATATTCGATTTTCGAGCTTGGAAAACTCGACAGTGATCGTTCCCACCGCGAGATACGCCTATATACCGAGTTTTGGCCACGCCTTCGGCGTGGCTTTGGAGGAGATGCGTTACATACATATATAGCCACAAACGTTTTTATATATTTATAGATTGTTCTTATCTCTCTATATTAAAAAAAAGTTACTGTCACCGCCGCCGCTGCCGCCGCCGCCGCCGCTGTTTCAGAAAATTTAATTTTTCAACTCTTTGAACTCTCATATCGCAAAAACTACTCGATAGAAATTTATGAAATTTGAAATGTTTGTAAAGGAATATTTGGGGCACATTCTCGAACAAAAAGCTAACTGATGTGATAATTAGTACTGGGGTATTTTTAAGGTCAAAGTTGAAGTTTTTCTTTTTTCGCCGCGTAATCCAGTTCAGCAAAATCTATTAGCAGCAGAACTATGATTTTTTGCAGCCTAATACTCTGAAGTATGAAGATGTGCACTACGTCTCCCTTTTTTCGAATTTCGAATTTGGTTTAGAGTAATTAATTTTTTAATTTTCGAAATGTTTGACACTTTTTCGTTTTTTTCTATCTAAAATGAAAACTAATCACGGTATCAATATGATTTTTTAAACACTTATATTATTATTTTTTAGAAAGAGATTGCCGTTTAGTTCTTTTAAAAATTCTAATTAGTTTTGGAGTAATTAAGCATCAAAGTTTCATTTTTTTCATAGTTTTAGTAGGTCTTTATCAGACGTGTTTAATGTTTTTAAATTTTATATTTGCCTGTTCACTAGATTGTCGCGAGCACGGATATTTAAATTTAAAGTTTTGAGGTGCACATTTTTGCTCTAAGTTTGCTAGCGATATAGTATAGACTTGTTTAATAATCTTTTAAAGATACTTCGATATTTTTTGAAATACTAGAGAAATAAATAATTCAGCTTTTTTGAGTGTTATTTGTGCCGATGAAAGGAAGAGGATTTTCGACAACTTGTCTCTGCTAAACTTTCGACAACTTTTTCTCTGCTAAAGATCGATTGCAGATATTACAGATCGCGAAGCGATCTGTAAAGAGCTGCATAGCAATTACGGGGGTTGGTGAGCGTAAGCGAGCAGGGAGCGGTAGCCCCCATCCATTAAATTATTGATAATTTAAAAAGGAATGTTTCAGTAATAGTTTTATTTTGATATTTTCGTGGTAATGATCCGAATTAAGTTGTAGAAAAGTTTGAGAGATAAGAAGTTTCGATATTAAATGATCATTAACTACACTCTGTTCATTTAGAATTAGCGCCTGAGAAGTAATGTATTAGAAGCATTTATAATTCTAATTATCGTCGAAAAATTTTTTTTCTGCAATGACAAGTCAGCCTAAGCAGAAGTAGTTAAAATACTGTAGAAACAATCGGTCTCTGAAGTTGTCTGATGAGCGTTATCAAGCATTGTTGAGCGTTTTTGATCCTGTTTCAGGCGCCTATTCTAAATAAACAGACTATAAGCAGACAAGTTCCAGGTTGTAGTTGTACTGGATAGTTGAGATGAAACAAGCGAGCTCTGCTCACTAAGATCGCGAAGCGATCTTCAAAGAACTGCGAAGCAGTTCCGGGGGTTGGTGAGCGATAGCGAGCAGGGGGCAGAGCCCCCTAGTCTCTCTATATTAAAAAAAAGTTACTGTCACCGCTGCCGCCGCTGCCGCTGTTTCAGAGAATTTAATTTTTCAACTCTTTGAACTCTCATATCGCAAAAACTACTTGATAGAAATTTATGAAATTTGAAACGTTTGTAAAGGAATATTTGGGGCACATTCTCGAACAAAAAGCTAACTGATGTGATAATTAGAACTGGGGTATTTTTAAGGTCAAAGTTGAAGTTTTTCTTTTTTTGCCGCGTAATCCAGTTCAGCAAAATCTATTAGCAGTAGAACTATGATTTTTTGCAGCCTAATACTCTGAAGTATGAAGATGTGCACTACGTCGCCCTTTTTTCGAATTTCGAATTTGGTTTAGAGTAATTAATTTTTTAATTTTAGAAATTTTTGACACTTTTTCGTTTTTTTCTATCTAAAATGAAAACTAATCACGGTATCAATATGATTTTTTAAACACTTATATTCTTATTTTTTAGAAAGAGATTCCTTAAAAAATTCTAATTAGTTTTGGAATTATTAAGCATCAAAGTTTCATTTTTTTCATAGTTTTAGTAGGTCTTTATCAGACGTGTTTAATTTTTTTATATTTTATATTTGCCTCTTCACTAGATTGTCGCGAGCACGGATATTTCAATTTAAAGTTTTAAAGTGCACATTTTTGCTCTAAGTTTGCAAGCGATATAGTATAGACTTGTTTCATAATCTTTTAAAGATACTTCGATATTTTTTGAACTACTAGAGAAATAAATAATTTAACTATTTAGAGCAGAGTTTCTCAAACTGTGGGTCGCGACCCACTGGTGGGTCGCCAGTCAGTTTTTGGTGGGTCGCGAGAAGATTTTTAATTTTTTACAAACGGTGTTATTGACTTTTGAATTATCAAACTATTAGTTGAACTTTTGAAATTATCAAATTACCATACTATAAAAAATAAAAAAAAATTTGAGGAAAAACTACACTACTTGGAATGGAACGGAAAAGGCAATTAATGTAAATACGTACTATGTGTGTCACTTTAATGTGCCGATAATGCAAATCTAGTCGGTTATTCAAATAAGATTTGAAAAAAATATTTAGTGTTTCTCCCCATCCACACTGGGGGGTCAATGCAAATTTTAAGAATTTTCTTGGAAAATGATGCAACTGATGTAATTTATCCCATATTGCTAAAAAAACAAGTTAAAACCATGTTTTTAAGGGTCAAATTTTAAAATTTTCTATGGGGGAGTACCCCCAGACCCCCGATTTTACTGTAGGGATCATTGTTAGACCACCATTAAACTATTTCATACCCTTGTAACTAAATAGTTGGTGAACACCCCCAGACAGAGAAGAAAAATTCTGTGGGAAGGGGGCATGAGATAATTATCTCAGTTCAGTTAATTATAAATAACTGAAGTCGGTGGGTCGCGTTAGATTTTGTTTCTCAAAAGTGGGTCGCGATGTTAAAAAGTTTGAGAACCCCTGATTTAGAGTGTTATTTGTGCCGATGAAAGGAAGAGGATTTTCGAGAAGTTTGCTTTACTCTGCTAAAGATCGATTGCAGATATTACAGATCGCGAAACGATCTGTAAAGAGCTGCATAGCAGTTACGGGGGTTGGTGAGCGTTAGCGAGCAGGGGGCGGTAGCCCCCTATCCATTAAATTATTGATAATTTAAAAAGGAATATTTCAGTAATAGTTTTATTTTGATATTTTCGTGGTAATGATCCGAATTAAGCTATAGAAAAGTTTGAGAGATAAGAAGTTTCGATATTAAATTATCATCAACTACACTCTGTTCATTTAGAATTAGCGCCTGAGAGGTAATGTATTAGAAGCATATATTATTCTAATTATCGTCGAAAAAATTTTCTTCTGCAATGACAAGTCAGCCTAAGCAGAAGTAGTTAAAACACTGTGGAAACAATCGGTCCTTGAAGTTGTCTGATGAGCGTTATTAAGCATTGTTGAGCGTTTTTGATCCTTTTTCAGGCGCCTATTCTAAATAAACAGACTATAAGCAGACAAGTTCCAGGTTGTACTGGATAGTTGAGATGAAACAAGCGAGCTCTGCTCGCTAAGATCGCGAAGCGATCTTCAAAGAACTGCGAAGCAGTTCCGGGGGTTGGTGAGCGATAGCGAGCAGGGGGCAGAGCCCCCTAGTATTATAAAACTTAGAAAAAATAACATTAACTTGTTTTAAATTTATTTCCAAAAGCATAGAACAGTTAATTCATTATAAGATCAGAGTTGCCCTAAAAGATTATTTATTAAAGAGTATTTTATTTCATTTTGAAAGGAAAAGTTTACATTACTTCTATTTACAATTTTTTAAAATTCAAATACATCAAGGAAATCTACCATAAAAAATAGTGCATCTGCACTCAAAGAAACCCTCATCTGATCAATCCACGATACTTCTACCTTCCCCACCCGCGAATAAAATGGAACGGTCCTCTAGGTTGGAAGGTGCCTTCGGATAGACGGCCTACTTTACTACTTCTCCTTCTATCACACGTTGTTGTATCATGATTCAAAGTAAGACAATACCAATATGGTACTTCTCACTACTCCTGATTGAATCGCTAATTAGCTACTTGCACTTAAATCATAGAATGAAATATATATTTAAAAATATCTTTTTAACTTAAATACTGGTGACTATGCAAGGCTCGTTCAAAAAGCCGTTTCGAGGGTGGGTTTTTATACAAATGGTCCGTGAGTTTATAGGAAATCCTAACTGTGTTCTCATTAAAAGGTTAATATTTATTGATTCCAATATTATTATTGATTCCGTTAAATTGATTGAATTTAATTGATTCCAATTAAATTCCAATATTTATTGACCCTTTAACTGTGGTGACTCGCCGTTCCGCCGGAAAACGTAAACTTCCCATCAAACGGTATGTTCCAGAATTTTTCATATTATTTTGTGCTTTTGTGGTGGGGGGGACACTTGGCGACACTTGGCGATGGTCTCCCCAAATCGAATAATCCCCAGGTTAAAAGTAATTTTATTAATTTATTAGTATACAGGGTGTCCCAAGATATTTGCTTAATTAGTCAATGAGGAAGTTGTATGATTTTTTATATTTTTCAAGTCTATTCTTCTTGCAAAAATAAGCAACTACCCAAAATTTGAGGACGATCGAGAAATTTTTTGACTGCAAAAAAAATTAACATCCCTTTTCAAAGCGCACGAAAACGCTAAGAGTTTGGGATGTGACGTCATCGTACGGGAACCATTGTTGGAAAGCAGTGGAGTTGATGGTATGATTTTTAACGTCATCGTACGGTGTTTACACTTAAGCGTTTTCAGTCGCGTGTTTTTTCTCGACTTTTAAATTAAAATATTTAATTACTTGTACATCTTTTTTGAAAAATTGTGACTAGATATATTTCATTTAACCATACAAAAAACTATACGGAACACTTGAATGTTTATGAATATCTGACACATGCAACTTCCTTATTGCAAAGTTGTAGAGCAGTATCAATTCTACTCTGAAACTTATAATTGACGAATTTAGCAAATATCTAAATTTTTAAATTTTATAACTCCTGACATTGTTGCTATAGGAGGTGATAAAAATTTTCGCATGGTCACTTTAATAGACCACACTCTTTTGACTTAGTGGCTCATCACTTAATAGGGTTGAACACTCTATATTGATATAATTAATTTATTAATCATTATTTTAAATTCACGTGATTTTGACAGAATTCGCACGGCCGACAGTTGGGTAACCGGTGATAGTAGGGGTCTTTCTTTTAAAAACAAGCACATGTCTCTTTCTCTTTCAATCCCTCAACTTCCACCTGTCTCTCCTCCGAAATACTAGTTCCAGCGTTGTCAAAATCACGTGACCCTTTTATTATAGTTGGTTTAAGGCTACAGTGGACACTTTTTTTATTTTTTGAAATAAATGTATGAAATTTGGTCTGCTTATATAGGTAGTCAAATTAAGCCTAGAAAAAAAGTTAGGTAAAAAATATTTAATAGTTTATGAAAAATTAAATAAAAAAAATTTAAGTACTATTTCAAAATGCTCCAGGTGTTCCAATTTTTTTACCATCTTGGATATTTTTCTTTATTTGTTATCCTCAAATACTCATTAACAAATATTGGATAGAAATGACAGGTTATAAATGATTATTTAGAAGCAATAGGCAAAAATGCTCCAAAAACCGAATTATTTTCTAAAAAATTTCTGTTTTTGGAACACTTTTGCCTATTGCCTTCTAAACCATTATTTATAATTTGTCATTTCTATCCAATATTTGTTAATGAGTATTTAAGGATAACAAAAAGAAAAAAATCCAAGATAGTAAAAAAATTGGAACACCTGGAGCCATTTTGAAACAGTACTTAAATTTTTTTTTTAAATTTAATTTTTTCAAAAACTATTAAATATTTTGTTACCAAACTTTTTTTATAAGCTTAATTTGACCACATATAAGCAGACAAAATTTCATACATTTATTTCAAAAAATAAAATAAAAACGTTTTTAGTGTCCACTGTAGCCTTAACAGTATTTACTCTTATTTCGATTTACTGTATTAAATTTTTTAGCTGTTCAATAGTTCACAGAAAATTAAGGGTTTTTTTCCGATCTCTCAAGAGAAATGAACTCACAACTAAACTTTTACTTCGGAGCTCCTAAAAAGCCTACTATTATTATCAAGGCAGAATTCATCAAGAAAGTTTACACATTCGATCATAAAGTTATCACCAATCAATTAGATTCGATTCTTTAATATAAAACTGAAACAATTAATTGTAAGTTTTCTTCTAATTTTTAACTCCCGGTGGAAAGTTTACTGCTTCAAAAAACCAGTTCTTTTCTTAACATTCGGGCCCAAACTGAAGAGCCACTCTGATTCAAATCTTAACCGAAGTTCAAAGGTTCCACAATCATTGTTACATTTGAATTATTTTCAGTTTACCCATTTGGTTCTTATACGTATTATCCCGGGGCTGTGGGGAGCCTAGTGGTTAAGGCATCGGCTTCGGGATCGGAGGGTTACGGGTTCGATTCCCGACACCGCTAAAGACCCATCGAGTATAGGCGGAGTACGTGCTCGTTAAATCTGTGGGTCCGAAAGTCCTGTGGTCCGTCATGGCGCAGTTTACCATGGGTCCAGATGTCTGGAGACTATTTCCCTCCCCTTCAGATGCATGGCAAAATTGTGGAGGTGGCGATAGATAGTGGCAGTATCTATCATCTCATGAGGCAGAAGTCCGACTCCTGCCATTTATGGGCCTCACTTTCTCAGGAGCCGCACCCCCTTTGCCTGGAATCCTTATGGAGCTTGGTAATTCCAAGTGGCACACGACGACAACAACAACAACAAAGTATTATCCCGTCGACCGAACCGCTGAATCCGAAAATGGTAAACAACCCAGTGACTTTACTATGGATGTGCCGCTAAATTTGACAGTCACTCAACGGTCGACGGGATCATACGTAAGTACTACCAAACATTTTATACACTAAATAAGTGACAATTAATAAGGACACTTAAGTGTGTCCAAACTTGTTACATTTGAAACACTGCGAGTTCCCTTGAAATCTCATTGTTTCTGCCCTAATCATTATGCCTTCTTTGAGATCAAATATTTTTAAGTTATTTGGGTTTTTAGCCAGCTGAATATAAAACTAATATAAAACTGAAACAATTAATTGTAAGTTTTCTTCTAATTTTTAACTCCCGGTGGAAAGTTTACCGCTTCAAAAAACCAGTTCTTTTCTTAACATTCGGGCCCAAACGGAAGAGCCACTCTGATTCAAATCTTAACCGAAGTTCAAAGATTACACAATCCATTGTTACATTTGAATTATTTTCAGTTTACCCATTTGGTTCTTATACGTATTATCCAGTCGACCGTACCGCTGAATCCGAAAACGGTAAACAACCCATCGACTTTACTATGGCTGTGCCGCTGAATTTGACAGTCACGGAACGGTCGACAGGATCATACGTAAGTACACTACCAAACATTTTACACTAAATAAGTGACACTTAATTAATAAGGACACTTAAGTGTGTCCAAACTTGTTACATTTGAAACACTGCGAGTTCCCTTGAAATCTCATCGTTTCTGCCCTAATCATTATGCCTTCTTTGAGATCAAATATTTTTAGGGTATTTGTAGGCTTACTATACATCCGGGATTACCCCGGACAGTCCGGGATTTTTAGAGCTGTCCGGGGAAATGTCCGGGGTCGCTAAGTGTCCGGGGTTTCATACATTTACGATTTCCCAAACATTTTTATGAAAAAATCCTGACTAATCTGTTTAAAATTGGGTTTTCTTACATTTTCTCAAGTCTGTACTACTTTAAAAAAACTTACCTTCAGTGAATTTTGTGATAAAAATTAAGTCAATCAAACAATTTTTGAAAAAGTAATGTTAAATGAAAATATAAAATGTGATATTAACGTTTATTAGTTTGAACAGTGTTTTCTTAGTTTTTAATCTTTGGTAGTTTTATAGACTCAAAAATATGTCCTGGGTTGGACCCGAGAAAATATGGTAAGCCTAGTTATTTGGGTTTCTAGCCAGCTCAACTGTGGTTTCTTTGAGAAGGGGTGTGGCATGTACCCTATTTTTTTTGGGGGGGGGGCAAACCCTACTCTAATTAGTTTATCCTCAACTCTATCTAGTGATATTTGGGTGGGGATACCTTTTAGCACTGCCTTTATAGGTTTTTCTTCCAGGGGACGAATTTTTATAAGCCTTTAACTCATGATCTGAGAAGTACTTAGATACCTGTCTGTGTTGAATGGCATTTTTTGTGAATACTTTATGGTATTCTCCCGCTATTCTCGCTGTGATTTCATGACTTATTTCCTCCTCCCATGAATTTTCCTCTACATTGAGCATTATTGGTGATGGGGGGACCCAATGGGGTGGGGGGAACAGTATCATTGTCATTTGCAATGTAGTTATTATTTGAGTGGTCTAGTTTCAAAACCGGACATATCCATTTCGGCACAGCTTCGGTAAGGGGCCATTCATTAATTACGTAAGGGTCCCGAGGGGGGTTGGAAAAATCTCTACATACCCTTACTTGGGGGTGGGGGGTCAAATCCATTCTTACGTAAGATTTCCAAGTTAATGTAAAAAACAAATTCCAATTATTCTTATCAAATTACTATTGAATAACTCCAGAAAAACTTGAAAATGCTGACGATCTCGGTATATTATCGAAGCTTTAATTTTTTTAATTGAAATTATTGGAATTTAAACTGATTAAACGAAATGGAATCTTACGTAAGAATAAGGGGAGGGGTTTGAAAAATCTTACGTACCCTTACATGGGGGTAGGGGGGTTAAAAATTGCCAAAATCATTCTTACGTAATGAATGGCCCCTAAGAATCGACGCGGTTGCCAAATGGAATATCACGGTATCATGCTATATCACGGCTGGTCGCCCGTTCCGATGTTTTACACCGACTCAAATGATAACACTTAAGTGCGTTACGAAATATAATTTTGTTCTTATTTTTAAATTAACCAGTTACCGGGGATTGAAATATGTATCTCCCGCATGCAGAGCGTGCACCATACCGCAGATCCAGCGGGATATACTGAAATCGTAAAAACTTGTTATAACATCCTTCTTCTTGGGTTAATCTTTATTTGAGTCGTGGTAAAACATGGCGGCCGGAAAAGAGACCGGCCGTGATATAGAGGCAACTAGTCTTCCATTTCGCGACCGATTCGCGGTCACCAAATGGTCGACTCTTTTATCAATGCTGTGTCAAAATGGATCTGTCCGGTTTTGAAACTAGACCACTCATTTACTGGATTGTTTGACGTGGAGTGGGAAACACTGTATGCACTGGATATTTCACTAGTTTGCATTTGGGTACCATTTAGGTTGGGAACACTGTATACACTGGGAGTATTATTAGTTGCGACATTGGGGACACAATATGCACTGGGATTGGAGATAATGCCTGTATTCGATACCAACACATTATGATCACTTGGAATGACGTTCGGCACAAATATTTGAGAGTAATTATTGCTGTTACTCTTAAAACGAAAGTCTCAAAACTGAGTAAAAAAGTACTCAAACAGGCTCTGATCCAAAAATACTCAAATTTGAGAACATGAATATACTCAGTAGCTCATACTCAAAAATGAAACATCATGAGCTCATTTTTGAGTTTAAGCTCAAGATGTTTCATTTTTGAGTACGCACTAATTCAGAAATGAATACATTCATGTTCTCAAATTTGAGTGTTTTCGGAACGGAGCCCGTTTGAGTACTTTTTTTACTCAGTTTTGAGACTTCCGTTTTAAGAGTGTAGCACTGATAGAACTTTGATTTACCTACTGAATCACTATTTTCACTTTTATACACTTGTGTCCGAGAACCCATAGCGGCACCGCGAATTGAGGATGTCGGTAGTAATAGAATAGATTTAAGAGAATTTGTTCGCTTTGCTACTCTAGGTCTAGACTTAGTGCTAGACCCGGAGCTTGATGACAAAGCTTTTTGCTTTTTTGGGCACAGCTGGGATAAGCGTCGACCAGCCGCCATGTTTACTCACAGCTCAAATTAGATCTATATTGTTGTGTGTCATCATTTGAGCTGTGGGTAAACATGGCCGCTGGTCGACGCTTATTCAAGCTGTGCCCTTTTTTGTTTTGGACCAGGGTTCCCAACAAATACAATTCCCGGGATAGCGAGTCGCACTTACCTGTGATATCGTTGAATTCGGCCTGCAATTGTAGCTTTCACATGGTCAGGTTGAATTCCGGTGAGCGTTGAAGCAAGCGCTCGCTATGCACTGAGCGACTGCTATCGTTTGAGCGAGGCATCCTGCCGGGTATACACGGCTACCTCCTCAAGTAAAACACACACTAATGATCGGCTATTGAGAACGCTGGACACTAAACGATGGACTGAGCTACGGGGAGTTGGCACCGCGCTCGGGAGCTACGGTGTGGGGATGAGCTCATGCTCGCTTTCCATCTGGTTCTGCTCGGCGATCATTAGTTTAACACTATAACAATCATAACTGAGTGAGCAGCATTGAAACGCTCACTATGCACTGAGCGGCTGCTATATCGTTTGAGCGAGGCATCCTGCCGGGTATACACGGCTACCTCCTCAAGTAAAACACACACTAGTAATCGGCTATTGAGAACGCTGGACACTAAATGATGGTCTGAGCTACGGGGAGTTGGCACCGCACTCTCGACTGACGCCCAGCATTGCTGCGAATCAAAAGCAAAACAAAACACTGTTCCAGCTCCACGAATCTCGCGAGAGCTCCTTCTGACGTCACGGGATTGTCTCGTTGCCATCCGATCATTCCAAAGAAAAATGGAGACAAGCAAGTCAGTGCTTCAATTGTTCAGGATTTGGTGAGAAACATTTGCCAAAAGATTATTTTTCATTCTCCTATTAGCACAGCTCGTGCTTAATACAGGGTGGTTGGTTATAAAATAACAATCCTACTTTAAAATTCTCTACAGACGAAACTACTGGTTGAAAAAATCTCAAATTTTAAAGGAGGCATTTTGAAGGTCCATGTATTGTGACGTCACTGTGCATGCAATTAAGCGTTTTCAGGCGCTTCGAAAAAGATGATTTTTGATAATTTTTTTTGCAATCGAAAAATTTCTCAATCGGCCTCAAATTTTGTGTAGTGGCTTGTTTTTGGTGAAGAATAGATTAAAAAAAAATAAAAAAAACATGCAAGTTCCTTATTATCAGGTGTGTTTTTTTTTGGTAATCGAACCTTTTGCCTTTAATAAGCTAATTTTCTTAAGCTTTGTTGATTATTTATTGATAATACGAAGTGTCTATATTCAAGAATTCTTTAAAACTCGCTTAAGTAAACATTCGATTATTTACTTTTGTTTATTCTCTAAAATTATAGTGTATCTTAAAATGTAAAATGTGTGATGCATATGCTTGTCAAAACTACCCACGCAAGGGTTCAACTTTTAATTTCGATTTCCAACCGCGATTCTCAAGTATCAGATCGTCGGAAATAAAAACAAGTTTTCAAAGTGATGAATTGTTTCGACAAAACTTACTTCTAATATTCAAATCTTTAATTTTTTTTAAAGAGCTCTTAACCTTTGCAAATATTATTTGCTGCAGAAAAATAGAGAAGAAGATATCTATCCAATCTATATTTCCCTTTTTACTCGATCCCCCCCTCCCCAATAAAACCTGATTGGCTAGCAGAAGCTTATGTATGTCATCGAGACAACCTCTTCCGTTCCAAGTGACGTCACCAGTGTCTAATGCCCCCCCTTGATATTCTAAAAACCTTGGTTCGTTTTTACTTTTCGATACTTCTTTTTTCGATACTGCCTCTAAGGATCGAATCCAAGAATCGAAAGAATCGAACCTGAGGAATCAATTCCGAAATCGAATCGAAAGATTTTTTAGACCCCTAGCCTCTAAGGATCGAATCCAAGTATCGAAAGAATCGAACCTGAGGAATCAATTCCGAAATCGAATCGAAAGATTTTTTAGATCTCTAGCCTCTAAGGATCGAATCCAAGTATCGAAAGAATCGAACCTGAGGAATCGATTCCGGAATCGAATCGAAAGATTTTTTAGATCCCTAGCCTCTAAGGATCGAATCCAAGAATCGAAAGAATCGAACCTGAGGAATCGATTCCGAAATCGAATCGAAAGATTTTTTAGATCCCTAGCCTCTAAGGATCGAATCCAAGTATCGAAAGAATCGAACCTGAGGAATCGATTCCGAAATCGAATCGAAAGATTTTTTAGATCCCTAGCCTCTAAGGATCGAATCCAAGAATCGAAAGAATCGAACCTGAGGAATCGATTCCGGAATCGAATCGAAAGATTTTTAGATTCCTAGCCTCTAAGGATCGAATCCAAGAATCGAAAGAATCGAACCTGAGGAATCGATTCCGGAATCGAATCGAAAGATTTTTTAGATCCCTAGCCTCTAAGGATCGAATCCAAGAATCGAAAGAATCGAACCTGAGGAATCGATTCCGGAATCGAATCGATAGATATTTTAGATCCCTAGCCTCTAAGTATCGAATCCAAGAATCGAAAGAATCGAACCTGAGGAATCGATTCCGGAAACGAATCGAAAGATTTTTTAGATCCCTAGCCTCTAAGTATCGAATCCAAGAATCGAAAGAATCGAACCTGAGGAATCGAGACCGGAATCGAATCGAAAGATTTTTTAGATCCCTAGCCTCTAAGGATCGAATCCAAGAATCGAAAGAATCGAACCTGAGGAATCGATTCCGGAATCGAATCGAAAGATTTTTTAGATCCCTAGCCTCTAAGGATCGAATCCAAGAATCGAAAGAATCGAACCTGAGGAATCGATTCCGGAATCGAATCGAAAGATTTTTTAGATCCCTAGCCTCTAAGGATCGAATCCAAGAATCGAAAGAATCGAACCTGAGGAATCGATTCCGGAATCGAATCGAAAGATTTTTTAGATCCCTAGCCTCTAAGGATCGAATCCAAGAATCGAAAGAATCGAACCTGAGGAATCGATTCCGGAATCGAATCGAAAGATTTTTTAGATCCCTAGCCTCTAAAGATCGAATCCAAGAATCGAAAGAATAGAACCTGAGGAATCGATTCCGGAATCGAATCGAACGATTTTTTAGATCCCTAGCCTCTAAGGATCGAATCCAAGAATCGAAAGAATCGAACCTGAGGAATCGATTCCGGAATCGAATCGATAGATATTTTAGATCCCTAGCCTCTAAGTATCGAATCCAAGAATCGAAAGAATCGAACCTGAGGAATCGATTCCGGAAACGAATCGAAAGATTTTTTAGATCCCTAGCCTCTAAGTATCGAATCCAAGAATCGAAAGAATCGAACCTGAGGAATCGAGACCGGAATCGAATCGAAAGATTTTTTAGATCCCTAGCCTCTAAGGATCGAATCCAAGAATCGAAAGAATCGAACCTGAGGAATCGATTCCGGAATCGAATCGAAAGATTTTTTAGATCCCTAGCCTCTAAGGATCGAATCCAAGAATCGAAAGAATCGAACCTGAGGAATCGATTCCGGAATCGAATCGAAAGATTTTTTAGATCCCTAGCCTCTAAGGATCGAATCCAAGAATCGAAAGAATCGAACCTGAGGAATCGATTCCGGAATCGAATCGAAAGATTTTTTAGATCCCTAGCCTCTAAGGATCGAATCCAAGAATCGAAAGAATCGAACCTGAGGAATCGATTCCGGAATCGAATCGAAAGATTTTTTAGATCCCTAGCCTCTAAAGATCGAATCCAAGAATCGAAAGAATAGAACCTGAGGAATCGATTCCGGAATCGAATCGAACGATTTTTTAGACCCCGAGGGATGTCAGAGAAAGTCAGCATCAGAAGGAAACGAACCTTCTTAACACCAAATGGGCTCTTTTGCTCTTAACTGCTCGATCAAGGCTAAACTGGATTAATTAAGTGTTTTAACTGTGTTGTATCAGACATGTGCATTACGCGAAAAGCGATGTCACGGACAAGGGAAACGCTACCAGCGCCATCTGTCATTCGTGGCATTTTTATTTCTGACGGGAAAATAATCATTAATAGTTGGTTCATTTCATATAATTCAAAAATAATCATTTGAAATATGCTTTACTATTTATTTATTTTTACTATCAACAAAGAAAAATAAAACGGTCTAACCCAATTTTTAGACTTTTAAATCATTATAAAATGAAAAAGGACTGCGAATCACTCTGTGCACCGAGAAAAATCCTAACAGAGGGTCCAAAACGATATATTCAAAAGTTGGATGGTTTGGAGGGCGCCACGATGAAATAAATGATTGACAGAGTGATCAAACCTGTGATTGGCTGTCACTCATTCTTCTATTTTCGAAGGAGAAGGAAAAAGTTTTTTCTCAACCAATCAGGCTTTTCCGTCCCGCCTCTCGTGACGTTGATGCGATCACAGCGCCAAAATAGCCCCACACTCATCCAACTTTTCGATTTCCAAAAGCGCCTATGGCGACGGACTCTCTGTTCTAGTACTCTGTGACTCTGTGCTGCGAATTTTGAAGAGCAAACCAACCAACCAATTTTGGGTAACGTAAAAAGCGCTCTCAAGAGGTAAGAACGGGAAACTTCCAGTAACATCAGATCTTTTGATCTTTAGGGTAATGAATAAGCCTTAAAACCTGCGGTTATGATCAAGTTTAGCCTTGGCTAGATCGAAGACAAGTTTTTCAAAGCGTTTGTAAACAAATTGGTTTTGAAATGAACGATTGGTGTTTCCCGCTTCCTTTTCCAGCATCTTAAGGTGAGTTTCAATATTTGCATTTAAATTATTAAACGAATTTTAGTAGGATTTTTCAAACCTTTATTATTTCGAAACGTGTTATTCTAAATTTGGGATTTCACCCAAATATTCCAGAAACCATCATGGAATGACAGTGATTCCAATTAATTAGACTTAGCAAAAATCTATGAAACAAACTTTGGTATAGCTTTAGAAAGAGTCCTCCAGCCTCCATGTTCACCCACAGCTCATATGATGACTGACAACCACAGAGATTTAATTATTAATATATCTAGATCTTAAAATAATAATAATAATTAGTATGGATTGTTATTGGAGATATAATTGTACCATTAGATCTCTTTACTGACAACACTTAAAATCACGTTACTGTGAGAGCTGTGGTTTATCATGGCAACTGGAGGACTCATTCTAAAGCTGTTCCTGATCTAAATAATGTTATTACTATTACTTGATCCTAAAATAATAATAATCAGTATTTTGTTGTTAAAGATCTTGTAGCACTATTTAGATCTGTATGCTGACAACACGTATAATCAGTGTTTTTTATTCTTTTAACATTCTTTTAAGTGGGTACTAGATTGGAATGCATTTCCACAAAAAGTCTTAATGACTGAAAATCCATTATTACCATTTATTTATTTTTATAAACCTCTATGGCAAATTGTAGCTAAAAATATAAACCTTGTAGTAACTCATTATTATGTCTGGTTCTTACGTATTATACCGCCGACCGCACCGCTGAATCCGAAAATTGTAAACAACACATTGACTTTTCTATGGATGTGCCGCGCTGAATTTAACAATCACGGAACGGTGGACGGGATAATACGTAAGTACCGTACTTTCACATTCTAAGTTTTATTTCATCCAAACTATTACTTTTCAATGATTTCTTTCAATTGGATCTTGACATTACAATCCTAGAGAAAAGAAGGATTAGAGGGGATTTGATTCAACTTTTTAAAATGCAAGGGGACACAGAGGGACTAGATTTCAATACGGGTAATAGAACAAGGGGTCACAATTTCAAATTGAATAAAGGAAAATTTAAGACGGAGTGTAGAAAGCATTATTTCTTTAATAGGGTAGTGGATTGATGGAATGCGTTGCCTGAAACAACTGTAAATTCAAGTGGGGTAAACGAGTTCAAGGGGTAAATTGACAGATAGTGGGATTCCGGTAGTGTGGGTTAAAAAGACTGGACCAACCTTGCTGGGCTTACGCCTGTAGTTGGTCGACTTAATTTGTACTATTTGTATTCAGAACATTTTCATCTAATTTTATCAAGAATTTTTTTAGTTATAAATTGGTTAAGGGGAAACTTCATGACTAACAGCTTTATTTAAAAAACCCTAATGCTTATAGTTTCTCACTTATGTATCGTTTCCAACTATTAGGAGACGGTGGATGGACCAACTGGTCAGCATGGTCTCCCTGTCCCCAAAGCCTGACAGTGAAGTCTCGGCGGCGTACCTGTGGAAACCGTGCTCCCGCTTTCGGTGGCAAAGTCTGCATTGGGAAAGAGGATATATTTTGCACCACGAATCCTCCCGGTGAGTAGTCATAAGTGGATTTACTTTTATCTGGAGTGAAACATAGGGAAGGAGTTGGCATATAGTTTTCAAAAGTTGAGTTTAACTAGAAACCATTATAGTTCTTCTTTCCCTTAGCTATGGAGATTTTGCGAGTTTGAAACTCACTTATAAAACAGCTGTATTAAGGGGACGGAAATTTTTGTTAAGGACTCCCCTAAGATATTCCCTAGGTCGAAGAGATGTCCTATCTGTATGCCACATTTTACAGAGCGCAATTTTTTTTCAACTTAGTTTTTTATTCTTACCCAGATCATTCTAAACTCTGGAAAAGGCAATGGGGTACTTGGTGTGATAACGGGATAACATAAAAACACGTGAAAATAAGGAAGTTGCATGTGTCAGATTTTCAAAAACAATGAAGTGTTCCGTATGGTTTTTTGTATGCTAAAATGAAATATCTAGTCAGTTTTTCAATGTACAGGTAATTAAATACTTTAATTTAAAAGTCGAGAAAAAACACGTGACTGAAAACGCTTACGGTTTAAAGATGTCAACAATCATACCATCAACTCCATTGCTTTCCAACAATGTTTAGTATAAGATGACGTCACATCCAAACTCTTGGCGTTTTCGCGCGCTTTTAAAAAGGGGATTTTTGTTCATTTTTTTGGCAATAAAAAAATTTCTCGATCGGCCTCAAATTTTGGGTAGTTGCTTATTTTTGCAAGAGGAATCGATTAAAAAAATATAAAAAAATCATGCAACTTCCTCATTGCTTTATAGTCTTTATAACATACATTTTTACAGCATAAAAATCTGCATAACTAAATCACATTTTTTTATCCAAAAATCGACATTTTCTGCTTATTCAGAAAAACTGAACAAACAAACTTCTTTGATTTTTTTTACATTTCCTGCTGCCACTCTAAAAAGCATAGAAGGACAGGGTACAGTCGGCTGCAAAAAAATCGAAACAGAGACGATTGTGAATGATTGGTAGGGGTTAGAAGGATACTGTAAACGCCAATTTTCATGATTTAATGTCTTCTTTGAAACAAGCTATAATTTAAGTCCTTAAGAGGCCGTCTACATAGTAAAAGAAGCACCAACTTTCGTTTTTCCTATGGGTGGCATCAAAGATTATTCCTAATTCTGAAAGAGCACCCCCTAAAACCCCCAAAAACCAAGTTTCGTGTGGTTTGGCCCACAAACAAAGCCAGGAGTGGGGGTTGAAGTTCGTTGAATTTACGTTGAAATCTCGTTTTTCATAGATTTTGATCCTTACAACCGTTAACCCCGCGCACACTGTAGGAAATTTCAATTAGAAAAATTAGCGCCAATCTCTTACCGCCAAAGACATACAGCTTATGAAAATTACGGTAACCTTACGGTAACCATAAAAATTGTTAGACACATTTATTATTAAAACCTTGCTGAATGTAACCGTGTGGCATAACGGTTAGTGTGCCTGTTCACTAAGATATATCATCAAGTTCGAATCGCACACCTAACGTGAGTTTTATTTGCTTGTAGAAGTTTGAAGATGCCTTGAATTTAATCTACTAAAAATGTTTTTATATTTTTACAATATTCATGTCAGTAAAAGACAAAATCAACCGATTTTTTGTGAGCATGTAATATGTATTTTTTAATTTTGATATATTTTTAATTAAAAATTTAGTTACCTTTGTAAAGTAATTTAAGAAATTAAATAACTTTACATACAATTACAACTTTTTTAGATTCAAAGATTAGGAAACAATACTTTACAATATTTGTCTAAAAATTTCACTTGCATTAAATTTGAAATATTTTTGAATTATATGAATAAAATTTCAAAACAAAAAAGAGTATACTATACAAATTCGTTCGTTACATAGATTTCACAAAAGGAATTTTGTTTTAAATATAAATCTAATTTTAAGAAAAGTCGCTCCACTTAATAATGGCGGCCTCATCTTACATGCATTGTCTAAAAGGAATTCGACGTTTTGGTTTATCTTTAAAATTTAATGTAATTAAGATATAAATTAACTAAACATAATTCGGAATCAAACAGCTTTCACATATATTGCCCTCCCCTTGGACTACCACCCCATTTTTACGTATAACAGGGTTATCCAAGGGTTGCACCAGCCGCTTACCCCATAGTGGTTTTCAGAGTTAGGAGGAAGGAGTAGGAGGAAGTATTTTAGAATTACTCTTCGCAGCCGGTGCGGTTAATGCTCGGAATGAAGGCAGACTCACATAATTAACTAATAATAAATAAAATAGTGGTGACTACAAAAGAAAATATTAACACTGCTATAAAAATTTAGCAACCACTTTAAATTTAATATTCTTTCTATTAGGTAATAGTGAATAAATCTTCACAGCCTGGAATATGGAGCACAGCAGATCCACCTGCATGTGTTATCAAAGATAAATGGGTCCTTACTGGCATCGGGTTTAGAAACTAATTTAGAATATTTTAAAACTGTTTGATTGAAGGGGGTGGATGAGTTTAAATGGAAGTAGGGACTTTAAATTAAGTCCCTGTATCCACTTTAGCCCTCTCTAACCATTTTACCCCTTCCGTCCCTATAACACAATCGTGCGACATTACAAATATCAAATGTTCTTTTTCTTTCACCTCAGAAAAAAACAAAAAAATATCCTATTCCTCCTCCCTAAAATAAAACCCCTTCCCCTTCCAATTTTTTCCCAAATTTTTGGCAGTAAAAAATGTTGTCGATTCCCCTCCCCCCAAAAAAAACCTCACCCATGCTTTTTAAAGACTTATTCTTGCTCTTTTCTTTATGGAAATTATTAAAAATTTTAAAAAAGAATAAAATATAATTTTTGAAAATTTATCAATGACCACACGATGATGATTTTTTTCCCTTCCTTAAACCCCAAATTATTTAAAATATCAAGAATCGTCAAATCGTCAGTATGATTAGAGTTAATTAATATTACATCATCAAACTTTGAAGTTTAATGTTTGACTTGTCAACAGATTTAATACTTATATATTGGTATTTTATTGATCAAGCACAACGTTTTACCTTAAATATTATTAAAACTCTATATCCAATCTAATGAAACGTAATTCCCCCAATTAATTATTAAAAATACGACTGTAGAATGATTATAATCAATATTAAAAAAAATTCTGAAATTATTTTTATTCCTATACGTATAAGCAAATTGAAAGAATTGTTATTTGTAAATAATAACTCTCAATTAATTATTATTATTAAACAGCAATATAAATTGTAAAAATTTGTTTTAAAAGATTTATATTTGAAAAAGTATTCAACATCTATTCATCTTTGTATTTGCCTGTATCCCTATGGGTTAACTTTGAACAATGAAACATGCGGATTTGCGATGATAGAACCTGCAACCTAGTGATCACGAGCTTGTTACACCAACTAGGCTACTACTTTAGGGTATCCTATTTGGAAGACAAAATTGCTCCAAAATATAGATAAATAGCCAAATCTGTTTTAACTTTTGTAGTAATAGTGCCAAAATATAGATAAATAGCCAAATCTGCTTTAACTTTCCTAGGAATTTTTCTAATGAAATTTCCTACAGTGTGCGCGGGGTTAATGGTTGTAAGGATCAAAACGAAATTTCAACATAAATTGGACGAACTTCAAACCCCCCTCCTGCCTTTGTTTGTGGGCCAATCAACACGAAACTTGGTTTTTGGGGGTTTTAGGGGGTGCTCTTTCAGAATTGAGAATAATCTTTGATACCACCCATAAGAAAAACGAAAGTTGTTGCTTCTTTTAATATGTAGACGGCCCCTTAAGGACTTAAATTATAGCTTTTTTCAAAGAGGACATTAAATAATGAAAATTGGCGTTTACAGTATCCTTCTAACCCAGGGGTCGGCAAGTAATTTTACGTGGAGTCCAAATAATTTTGAAAATTTTCATCGAGGTCCGGAGAAAAAAACAAGTTACTATTACTACTTTAAATGTTTATCTTCCAAATCACATAATTTTTACAACGATGTAATTTAAGTGTGCTACCCGCTTGTTTTGATACTATTAGAAGTTTTCACATTAAAAATGGGGGTCTGGGGGGTTTCCCCAGGAATTTTTTTGAAATTTGGGGCTTAATAAGCGGGTCAAACTAACTTTTGAAGTGTAAAAATACAAATTAATGATTTTTAAAACGTTTTGGCGGTCCGCAAAATAACCCCACGCGGTCCGGATGCGGACCGCGGTCCGCCAGTTGCCGACCGCTGTTCTAACCCCTACCAATCACTCACAATCGTCTCTGTTTCGATTTTTTTGCAGCCGACTGTACATGATAATTTAATTATTTATTTACAATATCGCGATGTTTCTTTAGGGTACGTTTTAGAGTGGGTCTTTTTAAAGGACAACACTATAAAGTGTAGAAAAATCAAAATTTGTTTTAACATTTTTCTCGTTTGCATTTGGCAGGATTAAAGAAAAAGCTGGTCCAGGGGGCGAAAATCTGGATGTCACCCGGGTTACAAACTTAACTAACACAAACCAAGTTACTTTCTCGAAACAAAAGTTAACGGGCCTTGCATACATTTATTTTCTAGATCCAACCCCCAGATTTCTATCATAAATTCGGCGAGCGAAACAATGTATTTACTTCTCGAATTCTGACTGGAATCCAGTATCGTTACTTTTTGTTAGAGACCTTCAATTTATCACTCGTCCACTGGATATTATTGCCCAGCAAATTTTCAAGAATTTAAAGATGAAACTGCATCAATACGTACGTAATGAATTTTAAGAATATAAAAACAACATAGTTATAAAAAAGTGGTGACTTTTGCAATATGTGTTTAATGACAATGAGGAAGTTGCATGATTTTTTATTATTTTTTTAATCGACGCTTCTTGCAAAAATAAGCAACTGCCCAAAATTTGAGGCCGATCAAGGAATTTTTTGATTGCCAAAAAAAAATTAACAAAAATCCCCTTTTTTAAAAGCGAGCGAAAACGCCAAGAGTTTGGGATGTGACGTCTTCATACGATAAACATTGTTGGAAAGCAATGGAGCTGATGTATGATTGTTGACATCTTTAAAATTTAAACCATAAGCGTTTTCAGTCACGTGTTTTTTTCTCGACTTTTAAATTAAAAATATTTAACTACCTTTACATGTTTTTTTGAAAAACTGACTAGATATTTCATTTTACCATACAAAAAACCATACGGAACAATTGTTTGTTTTTGAAAATCTGACACATTTAACTTCCTTATTCAAAGATCCATACACCTTTGCATTAGATTATATTTGCATCCGATTGTCGGCAGTAAATAGGAACACATCCGGACTCCACGAAAAAGGATCTCTGTCCCTTAGGGTAGGCGCACACGAGCAACTTTTGTCTCTGTGACTGTTTTGTCAGTACCGTTCTGGCTATGAGCGAAAGGTAGGGACCGCACACGGTACGACGCGACACATTCATGACAATTCTGTCCGTGGCTAACAAGATAGGGCGAAAGGATTTATCTGCCTTATAGATTCTATGGCCATGCGCACAATGCTGTAATTTTGGAAAATGTCACGTTCTCGTTTGCCCACTCACTTTTTCTCGGTGACAGCGACGTGACAATGATGCCTACTGTCATGGTGACAAAAGTTGTTCGTGTGCGCCTACCCTAAATATCCTGATTATTTTTATACTCTGCATCCGCGAATATCCATCGGAGATATAACTCGCTGACAACTTCCTAGATGGCGCTGTCCTAATTGAGAGAGGTTTTAAAAAACAAGGAGACTGGGGAAATCACGTGACTTTTCAACCGCCGATTCTAATTACACGGACTGTAGTTAAAAATGGAAAAATGTTTTATCTTATCTGAAATTTTCACCGTGGAAAATGGACTAGGCCGTCCATCCGAAGGCATTTTCCAATGGAACGAAGGACCGTTCCATTTTATTCGCGGGTGGGGAAGGATAGAATGAGGAACTTGGCGTTTTTTCGGGAGCACGTGTTTGTGCGTTCATTGAAAAATGCATTCAGAGTTGCTTGATTTAAATTACTTTGATTTACATTGTGATTTTACTAATGAGTAAAGTCATTGATTTAAATCATAATTATTAAACTAATAAAATTCATGGAAATTAATTAGTTGTATGCTGTATGTTAAATTGGTTGGATTATTTATAATTAAAAAAACTGCTTGTTTTTTTTATCTATTGTTCTTTTTTATATAACTTAGAAAAAATATTAACTTGTTTTAAATTTATTTCCAAAAGTATAGAACAGTTAATACATTATAAGATCCGAGTTGCCCCCAAATGATTATTCATTAAAGAGTTATAACATTTTTTTAAAATCTAAATAATTTTAAGTTTTATAACAATTTTTGATTTGATATTTTAATTCATTTTAAAAAAGAAAAGTTTATATATTACTTCTGTTAACAATTTTTTTAATTGAAATACTTAATTCAAATACATCAAGAAAATCTACCATAAAAAATAGTGCATCTACCAGGGCACGCGCACTGAAAGAGGACCCATCTGATCGACCTACCTTCCCCACCCGCGAATAAAATAGAACGGTCCTCTGGGTTGGAAAGTGGCTTCGGATGGACGGCCTAGTGCTTAACTCTAGTAACGAGACTGAATTCTCTAATTCTGGAACTGGGATCCAGTATCGTTACTTTAAGGTCAGGCCTTCAATTAAAATACTCGTCCACTGGACAACATTACCCAGCAGAGCTACAAGAAATTCTGCTTCAAACGTACTACGTCACTCACGCAATAAATTTTGAATATATAAAAACAACATAACTACAAAAATTGGTGACCTTTGCAATATGTGTTTATTGACAACTCTTTTATTATTATAGATGAGGAAGTATCATGATTTTTTATTATTTTTTTAATCGACTCTTCTTGCAAAAATAAGCAACTGCCCAAAATTTGAGGCCGATCAAGAAATTTTTTGATTCCCAAAAAAATTAACAAAATCCCCTTTTTTAAAAGCGCGCTAAAACGCCAAGAGTTTGGGATGTGACGTCTTCATACGATAAACATTGTTGTAAAGCAATGGAGTTGATGGTATGATTGTTGACATCTTTAAACTTTAAACCATAAGCGTTTTCACTCACGTGTTTTTTTCTCGACTTTTAAATTAAAAATATTTAATTACCTGTACTTTTTTAAAAAAAAACTGACTAGATATTTCATTTTACCATACAAAAAACCATACGGAACAATTGTTTGTTTTTGAAAATCTGACACATTTAACTTCCTTATTCAAAGATCCATACACCTTTGCATTAGATTATATTTGCATCCGATTGTCGGGAGTAAGAACACATCCGGACTCCACGAAAAAGGATCTCTGTCCCTAAATATCCTGATTATTTCTATACTCTGCATCCGCGATTATCCATCGGAGATATAACTCGCTGACAACGTCCTAGATGGCGCTGTCCTTATTGAGAGAGAGGTTTTTTTGCTGATAAGAGTTGGTCTAAGAAGAACCAAGCTCACCTAACATTTAAACAAATACAAATCAGTGGCGTATATAAGGGGGGGGCAAAGGGGCCCTGTCCCCCCCCGAAATCCGGACTTAGTGTACCAAAACAAGCTAATCTTTAAAGGATTACTGTATATTACTGTTCCATCATTAGATACATATTAGAGGGGGGCTCTACCTAACCATGCATAGATGGTTAGGTAGAGGGAGGCTCTACCTAACCATGCATAGATGGTTAGGTAAAGGGCCCCTCTACCTAACCATGCATAATTGGTTAGGTAGAAGGGGGCTCTACCTAACCATCTATGCATGGTTAGGTAGAGCCCCCCTCTACCTAACCATCTATGCATGGTTAGGTAGAGCCCCCCTCTACCTAACCATCTATTCATGGATAGGTAGAGGGGCCCTCTACCTAACCATCTATGCATGGTTAGGTAGAGCCCCCCTCTACCTAACCATCTATGCATGGTTAGGTAGAGACCCCCTCTACCTAACCATCTATTTATGGATAGGTAGAGGGGCCCTCTACCTAACCATCTATTTATGGATAAGTAGAGCGGCCCTCTACCTAACCATCTATGCATGGTTAGGTAGAGCCCCCCTCTACCTAACCATCTATGCATGGTTAGGTAGAGCCCCCCTCTACCTAACCATCTATTTATGGTTAGGTAGAGCCCCCCTCTACCTAACCATCTATGCATGGTTAGGTAGAGCCCCCCTCTACCTAACCATCTATTCATGGATAGGTAGAGGGGCCCTCTACCTAACCATCTATGCATGGTTAGGTAGAGCCCCCCTCTACCTAACCATCTATTTATGGTTAGGTAGAGCCCCCCTCTACCTAACCATCTATGCATGGTTAGGTAGAGCCCCCCTCTACCTAACCATCTATGCATGGTTAGGTAGAGCCCCCCTCTACCTAACCATCTATGCATGGTTAGGTAGAGCCCCCCTCTACCTAACCATCTATGCATGGTTAGGTAGAGCCCCCCTCTACCTAACCATCTATTCATGGATAGGTAGAGCCCCCCTCTACCTAACCATCTATGCATGGTTAGGTAGAGCCCCCCTCTACCTAACCATCTATGCATGGTTAGGTAGAGCCCCCCTCTACCTAACCATCTATGCATGGTTAGGTAGAGCCCCCCTCTACCTAACCATCTATTCATGGATAGGTAGAGGGGCCCTCTACCTAACCATCTATTTATGGTTAGGTAGAGCCCCCCTCTACCTAACCATCTATTCATGGATAGGTAGAGGGGCCCTCTACCTAACCATCTATTTATGGTTAGGTAGAGCCCCCCTCTACCTAACCATCTATGCATGGTTAGGTAGAGCCCCCCTCTACCTAACCATCTATGCATGGTTAGGTAGAGCCCCCCTCTACCTAACCATCTATGCATGGTTAGGTAGAGCCCCCCTCTACCTAACCATCTATGCATGGTTAGGTAGAGCCCCCCTCTACCTAACCATCTATGCATGGTTAGGTAGAGCCCCCCTCTACCTAACCATCTATGCATGGTTAGGTAGAGCCCCCCTCTACCTAACCATCTATGCATGGTTAGGTAGAGCCCCCCTCTACCTAACCATCTATTCATGGATAGGTAGAGGGGCCCTCTACCTAACCATCTATGCATGGTTAGGTAGAGCCCCCCTCTACCTAACCATCTATTCATGGATAGGTAGAGGGGCCCTCTACCTAACCATCTATGCATTGTTAGGTAGAGCCCCCCTCTACCTAACCATCTATTCATGGATAGGTAGAGGGGCCCTCTACCTAACCATCTATGCATGGTTAGGTAGAGCCCCCCTCTACCTAACCATCTATGCATGGTTAGGTAGAGCCCCCCTCTACCTAACCATCTATGCATGGTTAGGTAGAGCCCCCCTCTACCTAACCATCTATGCATGGTTAGGTAGAGCCCCCCTCTACCTAACCATCTATGCATGGTTAGGTAGAGCCCCCCTCTACCTAACCATCTATGCATGGTTAGGTAGAGCCCCCCTCTACCTAACCATCTATTCATGGATAGGTAGAGGGGCCCTCTACCTAACCATCTATGCATGGTTAGGTAGAGCCCCCCTCTACCTAACCATCTATTCATGGATAGGTAGAGGGGCCCTCTACCTAACCATCTATGCATTGTTAGGTAGAGCCCCCCTCTACCTAACCATCTATTCATGGATAGGTAGAGGGGCCCTCTACCTAACCATCTATGCATGGTTAGGTAGAGCCCCCCTCTACCTAACCATCTATGCATGGTTAGGTAGAGCCCCCCTCTACCTAACCATCTATGCATGGTTAGGTAGAGCCCCCCTCTACCTAACCATCTATTCATGGATAGGTAGAGGGGCCCTCTACCTAACCATCTATGCATGGTTAGGTAGAGCCCCCCTCTACCTAACCATCTATTCATGGATAGGTAGAGGGGCCCTCTACCTAACCATCTATGCATTGTTAGGTAGAGCCCCCCTCTACCTAACCATCTATTCATGGATAGGTAGAGGGGCCCTCTACCTAACCATCTATGCATGGTTAGGTAGAGCCCCCCTCTACCTAACCATCTATTCATGGATAGGTAGAGCCCCCCTCTACCTAACCATCTATGCATGGTTAGGTAGAGCCCCCCTCTACCTAACCATCTATGCATGGTTAGGTAGAGCCCCCCTCTACCTAACCATCTATTCATGGATAGGTAGAGCCCCCCTCTACCTAACCATCTATGCATGGATAGGTAGAGCCCCCCTCTACCTAACCATCTATGCATGGTTAGGTAGAGCCCCCCTCTACCTAACCATCTATGCATGGTTAGGTAGAGGGGCCCTCTACCTAACCATCTATGCATGGTTAGGTAGAGCCCCCCTCTACCTAACCATCTATGCATGGTTAGGTAGAGCCCCCCTCTACCTAACCATCTATTCATGGATAGGTAGAGGGGCCCTCTACCTAACCATCTATGCATGGTTAGGTAGAGCCCCCCTCTACCTAACCATCTATTCATGGATAGGTAGAGGGGCCCTCTACCTAACCATCTATGCATGGTTAGGTAGAGCCCCCCTCTACCTAACCATCTATGCATGGTTAGGTAGAGCCCCCCTCTACCTAACCATCTATGCATGGTTAGGTAGAGCCCCCCTCTACCTAACCATCTATTCATGGATAGGTAGAGCCCCCCTCTACCTAACCATCTATGCATGGTTAGGTAGAGCCCCCCTCTACCTAACCATCTATTCATGGATAGGTAGAGCCCCCCTCTACCTAACCATCTATTCATGGATAGGTAGAGCCCCCCTCTACCTAACCATCTATGCATGGTTAGGTAGAGCCCCCCTCTACCTAACCATTTATTCATGGATAGGTAGAGCCCCCCTCTACCTAACCATCTATGCATGGTTAGGTAGAGCCCCCCTCTACCTAACCATCTATGCATGGTTAGGTAGAGCCCCCCTCTACCTAACCATCTATGCATGGTTAGGTAGAGCCCCCCTCTACCTAACCATCTATGCATGGTTAGGTAGAGCCCCCCTCTACCTAACCATCTATTCATGGATAGGTAGAGGGGCCCTCTACCTAACCATCTATGCATGGTTAGGTAGAGCCCCCCTCTACCTAACCATCTATTCATGGATAGGTAGAGGGGCCCTCTACCTAACCATCTATGCATTGTTAGGTAGAGCCCCCCTCTACCTAACCATCTATTCATGGATAGGTAGAGGGGCCCTCTACCTAACCATCTATGCATGGTTAGGTAGAGCCCCCCTCTACCTAACCATCTATTCATGGATAGGTTGAGGGGCCCTCTACCTAACCATCTATGCATTGTTAGGTAGAGCCCCCCTCTACCTAACCATCTATTCATGGATAGGTAGAGGGGCCCTCTACCTAACCATCTATGCATGGTTAGGTAGAGCCCCCCTCTACCTAACCATCTATGCATGGTTAGGTAGAGCCCCCCTCTACCTAACCATCTATGCATGGTTAGGTAGAGCCCCCCTCTACCTAACCATCTATTCATGGATAGGTAGAGGGGCCCTCTACCTAACCATCTATGCATGGTTAGGTAGAGCCCCCCTCTACCTAACCATCTATTCATGGATAGGTAGAGGGGCCCTCTACCTAACCATCTATGCATTGTTAGGTAGAGCCCCCCTCTACCTAACCATCTATTCATGGATAGGTAGAGGGGCCCTCTACCTAACCATCTATGCATGGTTAGGTAGAGCCCCCCTCTACCTAACCATCTATTCATGGATAGGTTGAGGGGCCCTCTACCTAACCATCTATGCATTGTTAGGTAGAGCCCCCCTCTACCTAACCATCTATTCATGGATAGGTAGAGGGGCCCTCTACCTAACCATCTATGCATGGTTAGGTAGAGCCCCCCTCTACCTAACCATCTATTCATGGATAGGTAGAGGGGCCCTCTACCTAACCATCTATGCATTGTTAGGTAGAGCCCCCCTCTACCTAACCATCTATTCATGGATAGGTAGAGGGGCCCTCTACCTAACCATCTATGCATGGTTAGGTAGAGCCCCCCTCTACCTAACCATCTATTCATGGATAGGTTGAGGGGCCCTCTACCTAACCATCTATGCATTGTTAGGTAGAGCCCCCCTCTACCTAACCATCTATTCATGGATAGGTAGAGGGGCCCTCTACCTAACCATCTATGCATGGTTAGGTAGAGCCCCCCTCTACCTAACCATCTATGCATGGTTAGGTAGAGCCCCCCTCTACCTAACCATCTATGCATGGTTAGGTAGAGCCCCCCTCTACCTAACCATCTATTCATGGATAGGTAGAGGGGCCCTCTACCTAACCATCTATGCATGGTTAGGTAGAGCCCCCCTCTACCTAACCATCTATTCATGGATAGGTAGAGGGGCCCTCTACCTAACCATCTATGCATTGTTAGGTAGAGCCCCCCTCTACCTAACCATCTATTCATGGATAGGTAGAGGGGCCCTCTACCTAACCATCTATGCATGGTTAGGTAGAGCCCCCCTCTACCTAACCATCTATTCATGGATAGGTTGAGGGGCCCTCTACCTAACCATCTATGCATTGTTAGGTAGAGCCCCCCTCTACCTAACCATCTATTCATGGATAGGTAGAGGGGCCCTCTACCTAACCATCTATGCATGGTTAGGTAGAGCCCCCCTCTACCTAACCATCTATGCATGGTTAGGTAGAGCCCCCCTCTACCTAACCATCTATGCATGGTTAGGTAGAGCCCCTGATATTTTTTATAAAAATTTCTTAAGATCCAGAATCCAGAACATATTAACGACTAGCTGATTTGCCCGGCCTTGCACGGGTGGAGTGTATAGATTCCTTTTTTTAAGTTCTGACAAGTTATATGTCCGATTTTTCTTATCACCAATCATCCCAGTGTCTCCGGTGCTCTTTTCATATACTCGTGTTCCCGGTAATTTTCATATCCCGGTTTTCCAAGCACTTTTTCATATCCCTGAGTTCCCGGTACCTTTTCATATCCCAGTGTTCCTGGTACCTATCAGATCCCGCTTTTCCCGATAATTTTCATATCCCGGTGTTCCCAATAATTTTCATCCCAGTATTCCCGGTGCCTTTTACTCATCTTAGTTCCAACTGTGTCCCGGTACTTTTTCATAACCCGGTGTTCCCGATAATTTTAATGTCCCGGTGTTCCCGATAATTTTAATGTCCCGGTTTTCCCGATAATTATCATAACCAGGTGTTCCCGATAATTTTCATCCAAGTATTCCCGGTGCCTTTTTCTCATCCCAGTTGCAACTGTGATATCTCATTCCATCCCGATTTTTTGTCTAATAAACATTTATCCTTCCTATGTGATAAAAACAATCCACTTGAAATCATCTCTGTCATTTGAAATCCAGTGTTTAAAATCGTAAACAGAATTTTCATAAAGTATTCCCGCTATCCTTTTAAGTTTCTGCAAAAATTATATTTCAAAATAAATAAATTTCAAAAATCCCTAGATAAAAAGTTATCAAGTAAGTCTGTCTTCTTATTAATAAAACCAACTTCTTTAAAAGATTCTCTGAAAAAGTAAAAATAGAATCCTAGTTGCTAGTTATAATAAAAATCTAGTGATTATATAGTCTAGTAAACCATGCCCTATGAAACAATGAAATTTTGGGCCATATTCAGATCTTCGCCGACGGCGAAAAAGTTCAGCTAAATAGTTGAGGCGATTTCGAAATATATATTTCGCCTTGAACTTTTTCACCGTATTCAGATCTTCTTCCGAAAGGACGCGGAAATCTCGGAGATTCAGCTCATTGGTTAGTTGTGTTGTTGACGTGAAACGCTTAGCGACCAATAAAATCCCTCTCTAAAAAGGCGGGAAAACATCACTGAAGCATTCACATGTTCCCAAAAGTGTAAACAAACTCAATCTGCACTGCAAGTCGCTTGTTTGTGTTGTTTGAGTGAACTAGAAACCAAGCTGAAGCTTTTAGCTGAGCGCACATATTAAAGAGTTGATAAAAACAATAAAAGAAAAAGAAAATATTTCATCTTTTCTTATTTCTACAAGCTTTGCACCTTTTAAAGTAGCATAACCAAGTAATTCTTGTAACTCATAACAGTAATGCTTCATTTCCCAAATTTAATTCCGAGTATGTTTTGGAAATTCATTCTTGCATGATTTTGAAAGAATGGTTATGAAAATGAGAGATAATAGCTGGGGTAGAAAACAAAAATTCAATAGAAAAAAGTTATTTCATAAAGTATGATTACATGGAAATATCTTTTCATCAAAGGAATTAATTACTCATTAAATTCAATATAATACAAGATGTTAGGAAGTAGGAACTATAATTCATAATTCTGGTTGATAAGAGTTTAGTATAATACTCACCTTATTGGTACAGTAAACTAATCGTTAATTATCATTTCCAAATTTTAGCTGCACTTTTTAAATCTATAAACTGAAACTTTGCAAGCTTATAAAACAAAATAGATAAGTACTTATACTATTTTCATTTCAACACAATATTTAAAAGTTCCCTTTTTTATTTTTACGATAGATTTAATAAAAGTTCAGGAATTTTGTATTAAATATTCTTCAACTTATTATATTTTAAACTGCATACTTAATTTGTTGGAGAATTTTCCGCTCAATGGAGCAAAAATTATTTTTTTACAGTTAAATGTGTGAACTATTGCAGTTACTCTGTATTAAATTGAAATTTATTAGTACAACATGTAAGAAAGAATGAGGCAGATTTTACAAACAAATTTTTATTACTCCAGTTAGACTAAAGTGTAACTTGTGATAATTTCAAAGTATATTATATGAACTAAATCTTAAAAATATAAAAACTCCTCAAATCACAAAAAATATTATTTATTATCAACAAAAAAAGTAAGCACTACACCAATTTGTACCAACATTCGGGTTTGGTGCCAATAGATTGGAAATTAGCTAATGTAACTCCAATATATAAGAAGGGACCGAAATGGGATCCAGGCAATTATAGACCAGTAAGCTTAACATCAGTCATTTGTAAGATTTTCGAAACCATACTTAAAAAGCATATAATGTTATACTTGGAGGAGGGTAACTTACTTTCAGACAATCAGTTTGGATTCAGGAAAGGTAGATCCTGTCAAACTAATCTTTTAAAGTTCTATGACGGAGTAACAAAGGAGTTGGATCAAAAACATAGTGTAGACATATTTTACATCGATTTTCAAAAAGCATTTGATAAGGTTCCACACGAGGCATTGCTACTGAAGTTAGAAAAATTGGGTATCAGGGGTAAAACATTATTGTGGATTAGGAATTGGTTGATAGGTAGGAAACAGAGGGTGCAAGTCAAGGGTAATTATTCACAGTGGGCAGAGGTCATGAGTGGGGTGCCACAGGGGTCAGTATTGGGGCCAATTCTCTTTATAATTTTCATTAACGATATTAGTCAGGACATTAGGAACAAAATCAGCATCTTTGCTGATGACTTAAAAATTTGGGGTAGGGTAGATACTCAGGAGCAGGTACAAAATTTACAAAGGGATCTTGATATTATATCGCAATGGGCTGAAAAATGGGGTATGTCCTTTAACATAAGTAAATGTCAGGTACTTCATATGGGTCGGGGGAATGGTAGGGCAGAATTTTATCTGCAAGGGGACAAAGTTAAAGAAGGTAATATGATCAAAGATTTAGGGGTGATAGTAAATGAGGACTTTAAATGGGTTCATCAGTGTTCATCTGCTAGTAAAAAGGCTAATAGGATATTGGGATACATTAAAAAAACTGTTTCTTCAAGGTCCGAGGATATTATTTTGCCACTATACAGAGGCTTGGTGAGACCTCATCTAGAGTATGCTGTTCAGTTTTGGTCTCCATACTTAAAAAAAGATATTGATGCAATAGAAAGGGTTCAGCATAGGGCTACTAAAATGGTCAAGGGTATATCCAGTTTAAGTTATGAGGGAAGATTAAAGAAGCTAAATATGTTCACTCTAGAGAGAAGAAGGATTAGAGGGGATTTGATTCAACTATTTAAAATGGTAAAGCAAGGGGACACAGAGGGACTAGATTTCAATATGGGTAATAGAACAAGGGGTCACAATTTCAAATTGAATAAAGTAAAATTTAAGACGGATTGTAGAAAGCATTATTTCTTTAATAGGGTAGTGGATAGATGGAATGCGTTGCCTGAAACAATCGTAAATTCAAGTGGGGTAAACGAGTTCAAGGGGAAAATTGACAGATACTGGGATTCTGGTAGTTTGGGTTAAAAAGACTGGACCAACCTTGCTGGGCTTACGCCTGTAGTTGGTCGACTTAATTTGTATTTGTATTTGTATTTGTATTTATACAACTCTTTTCTCAATAATGATTCTGTTTGGTTAATTGAGTATGGATTGTCACTGTTCACAGGAGGAAAATTTTTTCATAAATTATCAAATACAATAACTATACCTCAAAACAATTTAAATGAATAATTGATTAATTTCCATTAATATTTATCAAATATTTTTTAAAAGATAACTTTCAGTTTATATAGAAGTTTCATCCTTTTAAACTTTTATAATTTTCCCTTTTCAATACTTCTTTCTGGATTCACAGAAAACAGCATTTTAGTTGAACTGGAAAAAAATTATATTTGCATGTAAACATAAAATGAAAATATTAATTACTTACAAGAAAAAATTATTTAACAGCATAATTGATTGTTATTTAATTATAGTACTATTTTGAAATGTTTATATTCGCATTCAATGATTTTTATCTTGGTGTAATCTTCTTAATTTAATTAATACTATCCAAAAATTAAAAAACACTTTTTTGCTGAAGGAAGCTAGTTTAATGGAAAGCGATAGAATAAGAATTCTTTAAATATGTGATATTCCAATGCAAAAAAATGCTATTAGCTGTACATAAAAAAAATCAAGAATTACAAGTAATAACTAATGTATTCTGTGCAAAAATGATATCTTTCATGAATTTAAAACACAAACTATTTCTTCTATTATTACAACTGAAATAAACATTTAAATATATCTATTTTAAAGATTTCCATTTATAACTTTCTCTGAATAAAAAAAAAGTACTGAACACATCCACCTACTTAATTCAAATCTTGAATTGGACTTCCGAGTCTATTCAGAATTCTTAATCTTAAAATATAACAATTCAAAAAAAAATTTGTCACGTCGATTTGTGTTACATTAAAAACATTATAAATTATTCCATTTTACACTAAATGAACATTTTTATCCTATTAAGATTAGTAATAGTTGAAGCTATGTTTCTAATATTTGATACCAAAACAAACTTGGCGATATTTAACGGAACATAACCTAATTGATCCGAAATATTGAATACACAAACATTTACCAATTCTGAAAGATTCCGTAATGAGAAAATTAAATAAAAAAAATGATTTACATACCTCAAATTTTTCTTTGCTATCGGGAGTAATCTGAAGCAGGGCAAGGAGTGTTGGTTTTGCATGGTCGACTCTTATCTCAGCTGTGCCATTTTTCTTCTGTGCTCTCTCATTCTTGTTAAATTTATCAAATATTTTAATATATCAATCCAGACATTAATGACTCTACATCTTACTAATCAAAGCATGCAAATTTCCCTAAAGATGGACGCCCGATTTTGTTACGAAGTACAACCAAATGAAGAATGTAAACAAACTGTTTCCAAGGTTTCAGCGCAGTTTCAGCCAATAAGAGAAGAGAAAGTCGGTAATTTCGCCGTCAGTCAATCTAAATACCGTTTCAACTATTTAGCTCAACTTTTTCGCCGTCGTCGAAGATCTGAATATGGCCCTACAGCTCTGTTTCCTTGGAAACTTTTAAATTCTTGCTATTCTATAAATATATTTATTTTTGAGGAATTAAAATATTAAAGAAAGTAAATTAATTATTTTAATTTACTTCGGTTTTCTGATAGCTGTTTTAACATTTAACATATATTCACAATTCAATTAGCAATGTGAAGGTAGTTTATATGCCACCGGGACTCGTAACTCTAAAAAGGGACAGTCCCGTTCAAAACGGGACTTCTGGTCACGTTATTCATGGAACGTTTTTATGCAATGTATTTTATGGCATTTCAATTCAATCTATTCGTATATTTGCCGCCAAAATACTCATCACAGAACCGTATTTTACGGATAAGCGTTGTCTCAGGTTGGCATTCGTTTTTATAAATATTGATTGTTTTTTTTTAAGGTTTTCATTCGTAGGTTTGGAGTAATTCAAACCTTTTGGATTTTCTTCTCATTTGAACACGCACTAGACTTATCTGTCAACTCTTTTGTACCCATTAAAAAAAGTCGCCAGTTTTGTTTTAGATAATTATATTTTATGTATTATAGCAAGATAGGGTATTTTCCCAGGTGAATTCTTGTTGTTTCATTGATCAAGGCAAGGCAACTCCTACGGCAAGATTGCTGAGCTGGGGAACAATTTTTAACATAATATCTGTTGACTTCGAATTTTTGGCTGTTTAAGAGTTCAATGGGCACACTGATTAGAAAACTTTTTTTAGTTTTCTTCTATCACGTCAACTTTTTAGGCAAACAGCCCCGCCCCCTTTTTACGTTTTTCAATGATTTTGAATTCGATTTTCAAGGTAAAAAATCATTACGTTAGTCCCGAGTAACGTAAGTAACGAGTAAGTAAAGTATTATTTTTCAAAAGGTTCCAACCTTTACCCAAAGACCCTAATTTAATGAAATTAAGCAGCAATGATTTTTACAAAAAGCGGTTAAGCACCTGCGGAAGGGTTCGGAAGACTCTCTTTCGCTTCGGGGACGATAACACCTCAACCGCTTTTAGTAAAAATCATTGCTGCATATTTTCATTAAATTTGGGTCCTTGGTGAAAGGTTAAGACTTTTTAAAGAGGAATTGGCATAAAAAAATAAGAGTAAGAAAAGCTTAAAATAACCTCTATCCTTTATAACGTTCTTTTTTTGCACATTTCAGAGTTTTTTCTCTTTATTTTTTTTACTCAATTCCTCTTTAAAAGGTCTTTTATATACCCGATAATTATTTTTTTTAAGTTTAATTTTTTAAAAATGGCGTGAAATCGTCAAAATTTGACGTACTTCAATCCTTAAAAGTTGTAAACAATGGTTCAATTGTTTATCAAGTCAAGGCGAGATTGTTGGATTTCACTTTAAAGTACAACACCCAAACAAGTGCAAAAGGGTTGTCGATATTTATTTCAAAATATTCAATCAACAAAATTATTTTTAAACTTTTCTGTATTTGAATTTAGATCTATTTTTTTTTATTAATAATAACGCATGAAAAATTTAAAAAAGCAACCTGATACAAGTAAAGTAGTAATTAGTCACCACTAAAGTAAATAAAAAAATATTTAGGGTTATAAATAATGAGGCGATTATCCAGCCATAAATAAAACCTGTTATTTCCGCTTGTTATTTGTTATCTGTTATAATTTATTTTCCATTTTCTACATAAATTTCTTGCCTCATCACTGGCTCAACATGATTATAATCATAGAAACTCTAATTTTGCTATACCACATTTAATTGAAAAAAGATGAGCGAGAACAATAATAGAGAAGACTCACAAGGGAATTTTAAGTTTCAGTTCTTTTTAGAATAGTTGAATCACGAGTAACAGTTACAATTTAGCTATTGAGCTTGCTTCTAAATCGTTTGCAAAAAGGGTTCTAAATCCCTTACTGATAATTTTTAAAGTGGGTTGCTGTTTCTGGAAACACAACTCACCGATCAGAAACTCACCTTCAGCAAAAAGAACAGACTCCAGGAAACTGCTACTTTTTTATTCGAGAATCTAAATATCCTAAGTGGGTTGATGAGAATAGAAATTAGAATAGCAAATCCTATGGTCAACTAAGTTAAAAGTCAATAAAGGGAGGAACTTTAAAACCTCCCACAAAATCGATGGTTTTAATGTTTTGTTCCTCACCGTTCTATGAATCTGCTAGTATATTGTTCTATGGGTAATAACTATTTCCAAAATCTGTTCTTTTTGTAGAAGGGGGCGATTAAGTTCTGCCTTTCTGAATGTGTAGAAAAAGAACAATAATTTTAAAATGTTCTTTTCGTGTATGACAATAAATCAGTCAATCGGAACGAATCTATTTATTTCATTCAACATTCTTTGTTTGAAAATATTACACTATATAAAAAATCCCCTTTTAAAGAGATGATGCTATATTTTAGACTAAATTCCAATTCACTAATTTTTTCTAAACATTCAAATTTAATAATTTAATTTTAATGATTAAAAATTTATTTAATAAAAGCAGGCAATCCGGTTTAAAATCTTCGAAAAATATCTTTGCTTTCGTATGTTTCTTTCTTTTTTAGAATTTTTTAAACTGATTATTTTTAAGTTCAGAATATTTTTTTTATTTGATTTTATACCAACGTGTGTGAGAATCAGACCCCTTGTAGAAGCATGCTTACTTGAATATTACTCTTGCACCAAGTTTGGTTTTTATGGCGCCAGACACAAGACATGTGCTGGAAACTCTTCATTAGAGAGATGATTTGCACAGAGCTCCCTAGATGGCGCTTCTCTTTTGTGTTACCCGATGGACGGTTCTGAAAAACCACTTATAGAAAACTAGGAATAACGGCCGTTCAATTATTCCGTAATACCTCGTTCGCACTGCTTCTAAAAAGCCCCTTATAACATTGGGCCCTTTCCCGGATAGGGCCCTTTCGTACAAACCGCGTTGGCACTAATTTAAGGGGCAAACGAGCCCCTTCCTTTGTAAATACGGTAAATACTAACCGCACAATTTGCGAAATTCGCAGAAATTTAGAGCAATTTTTTTCATAGAGAATTATTTTCCTCTGATTAGGTTTTACGCTTAATTTTATCTTTTTTAAAAGCTTAAGGAGTCAAGAGTCTCCCACAGTTTCCTTGCCATCTTCCGAAAAAATTAAAAATATGTAATTGCAGATCAAAAGATTCACTAATGTAAATGTTTTTCGTGGATGTTTTTCTTGCATAAATAATTTCAAAACTCAACCAAAGACAAATTTTACAAAAAAAAATTGAATTTTTTTCATGAAACAATATCTGGAGAAGAAGAACCAACTCTGAACCCTATAAATCTTTTGAAGAACCAGATATTGTAAAATATATTAGTATTCAGAGAATTAAATGGCCAGGACACCTAAGCAGAATGGATGAAAATCGTAAAACGAAAAAGATTTTCTCGGCCAGACCATTTGGCACCCGAAAAAGAGGAAGACCTAAATTTAGGTGGCTCGACTGTTTGGAGACTGACATGGAAATTTGGAGAGTAAATAACGGGAAGCACATGGCCAGGGATAGATGAGCTTGAAATTTGATTCTGAGGAAGGCAGGGCCCGCTCTGGGCTGTCTGGCCATTGAGGAAAGAAGGAAGGAGTTTTTTCTGGGGGAAACCCCTAAACATTTCGAAATTTCATCCCTTATAAGAAGTATAAGAATTATATAATTATTTGGTCAGGGACCCCCAAATCCTATGTGATTCTGACTCGTCTAGGTGTCTACTATCCCCCCTAGAAGTGTGACCCAACATTTATGGGACACCCTGTAGAACTCATGAGTGAGTCTCATAGTGTGAGTTCTCACATATTCTCCTCTAACCAACTGGTAGTGGTGAAATAATCCCTTTTCATATAAGTAGTGTTTTCGACTCATTTTTGAGCCCTTAAAGGCTTACACCCAAAAAAGACCGTTTTTTGTATGTAACCTAATATTTAAGGAGAAAAAAATTACTTTCTAAAAGTGATGTCTAAATTTCGGAGGGGGTGTCCGGCAGATTCTAACGTAATTATGGTGGGGGGGGGGTTGCATACAAGAGGGAAGGGGATTACAATGATCAAAACAGTGCTTACGTAATATTTGAACGGCCCCTTACTTTTTTGAACCTAGGACACGTGGTTGCCATTATAATCCGCGAAACGGACTTTCGAAACACCCTGTAGGATACATAGTAAGGGGCCATTCCTTAATTACGTAAGGGTCCCGAGGGGGAGGGGGGTTGGAAAAATCTCTACACACCCTTACTTGGGGGTGGGGGGTCAAACCAATTCTTACGTAAGATTTTCCTAGTTAATATAAACAAATTCCAATTATTCTAATCAAGAGATAATAATATAATAGTAATATGTAGTTGACAGCAAGAATATTACTTATCTGTTGAAAAATAAAAATCTTTGAATTACGTCAAACTGAGAGTTTTCTAACATTTTATTGTTTTGAGAAACATAATGGAATCTTACGTAAGAATAGGGGGGAGGGGTTTGAAAAATCTTACGTACCCTAAACCCTAACATGGGGGGAGGGGGGGTCAAAAATTGCGATAATCATCCTTACGTAATTAATGAATGGCCCCTAAGCTTTACATACCCTGTTTCAGTGAAAAGGTTATTTCTTACAATATAGAAAGATCATCTTTTATTTCAACCCTTCACCTCACTCCGTCGGGAGTGGTGGTGCTTCATGAGATTTTCAGATAAGTCAATTAGTTTCTTACAAAGTGTATGACAAGAGGCTTTATTATTTATTTATTTTTACCAAAAGTTGGTAACTAATGACATTTCCTTATTTCAGGGATACTTAAGGGATTTTTAGGGAGGAAAGGGGTTTTAAAGAATTATAAATCCCTGATCATGCGGAATGAATAGCTAAAATTAAATTTCAGTTTTTTTTTGTTGGGGATGGAATTTATTCGAGACAAAAGTTGACCTCACTGGATGATATGAGTTTGATCTTAATAACTTTCTCGTTCAACCCCAGATGGTGCTAGTTATACAATCCTACCCACACTATATAAACGAATGCAGATATTTCGTGAACATCTTGTTTTTCGACGATATTGATTGCCTAGATATTAATTAAATTTTATTATTTTTATTTTAAAAAAATGATGATATGTGGTTTTCCGGAGAGTATTAAAATATGATTGGATTGATTGTAAATCCTTAATTAAAAAAAAAAATATATATATATAGTGGTGCCCTTTAAAAAAAACCCACTTTTTCAGTTTTCCGTCATTAAAAGCTTAAAAAATATGATAATTTAATCGAACAAAATTGTGTTGTAACGGCTTGTCCTCCTTACATTTTAGTGCTTAGTAATTTTAATTCCGACTCTCCGTTATAAATTGGCAGACAAAAAAGTAAGAATCCAAAAAAAAACCCAATTTTCCTAAAAAAAAAAAACCATGTACCCTTAAAAAAACCCACACTTGAAAATACTCAAAATATTAAGAAAAAATATGATTGAAAGGTTTATTTTGATAGAAAAGAGAATAGTTAAGATAATTAAAACCAAGTTCATCACAAATTATTTCTAAAATTAAAACTGTGATGTTTTTCTACTCAAGAATTTTGCCTTCAAAACACAACGACAATAGCGTTTTTATTGTTGTATTTGATGAAAACGACCTATTAAATACAAATGCTTAATACAATTTCTATAAAAAAGCTTAAGAACGGTAATTGGCACTGATATTTTATTTTAAACCCGTAACTATTTACTCTCAAAACCAATTTTCGAGTAAAACTCGGTAAAATGCTATATTTTCATGGAAAATGGCTGTTTTTGGTAACATTGAGTTTTTATCAAAAATCTCTCTATTCTAAAAAAAAGTTTTTGTAAATGGTTTCCAGAGAAAGGCTTTTTAATTACTGATCCGTATAACATGTTTTTGGTATCAAACTGTTCGGATTCTTTTGAGGATGTGCAAAGTGCCTTTAGAATTTCTAAAAAAATTCTCAATTCTAAGATATTTCCATTTTTCTGGATTACGGATAAGGTTGCAGTTAACAGCAAGAAACTGTCGTACAATTTATTATACCTCCAATCACAATGACCAACCGACGCTATTCCTTAATGATGAAAATAATTCCTTTCACGCTTTAAAAATGCGCTTCAAAATATGTACTTTCTAAATAAAATATTTTTAAAAGACTGATAAGAGTTTTCAAGAAACTCACGGATCTACTATTCAAGAATAGAATTTCACACACCAAAATTAATTGTTTGTAAACATTGAGTGCAATGTAGATTTTGTCTCTTATTATTTTTAATAGCTTAAATCGTATTGTTTAAAAAGTCTGTTTTAAAACTAAAACTTGAATGATAAAACACTAGGTATTTTGACGAGTCACTAGGTACTATATTAAATTTAACAGATTCATTGCTGAACGTTTTTGTAAATATTGAATAACAATAGCACGAGCAGACTCGATGGATATTTTCTAGGAAAACGTGTTGATTAAATTATTGATAATTTAACCAATAAATATTCTAACTTTTAAGAGAGTGTGCTTCTGGAAAGTTGGTTGACGTTTTTTCTACTAATTTTTATAACGAATGTTTTATAAATAAATATTTTAATGAGCAGGGTTTTGTGGGGATTGCGAAGCGATCCGAAAGGCCCTGCGTCAGCAGTTAACGGGGGTTGGCGAGCGATAGCGAGCAGGGGGCGGTAGCTCCCTAGTACTGAAAAAAATTGAGAATTACCCAAACAACTATCCTATTTGCATAATTAGTTGTATATCATGAATAATATTAAATATTTTGCAAAATTTTTTATTTATTTTATCATTTATTACAAAATGAAAAGTGGGTTTTTTTTAGGCACACTATGGGTTTTTTTCACCCCTCATTTCAAAGACTGCCGTAAGGTCCCTAATTGTCGGACTGAGCTGAAATTTTAGTATTTTATTCTCATAATAACGGGATAACACAAAACCACGTGAAGAATGCTTTAAAATGTTTATAACATATATTTTTACAGCATCAAAATCTGCATAACTAAATCATATTTTTAGCCCAAAATCGACATTTTCTATTTATTCAAATAAATAAGTAAATAAACGGTTCTTTGACATGCTTTCAAGTTCCCTGCCACTCTAAATGGCTTAGGAAGATATGGGAAATGAGAATTTAAAATTATTTTAATTATTTATTTAAAATATCTCGATGGGTTTTTTTTAGGGTACAATTTGGAGTGGGTTTTTTTTAAAGGACACCACTATATATATTCCATTGTTCTTAGGGCAAAGAAGGAAACCATAGTTCAAGTACATTTTAAAATGAATATTAATGAATGATTTAAGGAAATAATTTAAAATTTAAGAGAAGGTTTAAAGCCTACAAACAAAGGTCAAACTTTCTGCTCGTGCAAGGTCTTTTTGATGCAAGGTGGGTTTTAGTGCGTTAAATATCTCTTCTGGGAAAGTGAGACAAAACCTAAAAGTTTTAGAGTAGCAATCTGAGAACTGTTCTTTGAATTTTAATGTGATGGTTGCCTGACAACGAAAATGAATATTTCGCAGGGATTATTTTTCTTGTTATTTCAGATTATATATTTTTTATTGTTACATGGAGCGTCTGGCCACAATCTCCTATCTGGATTAGTGGTTTTCCCAAACTTTTTCATTCATCGACCTCTTTCAAAAATCCGATTAAATTCTTTTAGAATATTTACTTTTGAAGACAAATTTTACAACCCGTTTCATTCACTAGAAATGTGCAGTTCACAATCTGGATAATTCATAGGTGTATCACATAAACAATAGACCACAAAGGAAGCCTCATTCTTTCAAAACTTTGAAATTAAAAATTAGTATGTAAAGAAAGTTCAAGGGACCAGAAAAATTCTTTGAATCATTCTCAATAAACAAATAAATTGTACAATAAGATATAAACATTTTATCAAAATAAGAAAACTCTAAAGAAGAATGAAATTTTGAAGAACTCAAAATAAACTAAAATGCAATAAAAGTAAATCACTATAATTAAAAAATTCATCAACAAAATTATTATTATTACAATACGATTAAGGCTAATTACGGAATATATTCAATGAAAAAGGGTGAGTAGGCTGCTAAAGGGGGTATAAAATCACTAAATATAATACGAAACTAATATTATTTGAAATTTTTTGGATTTCTAGCTGCATTCGGCTAAAGTTCATTTGAAGAGTTTGATGTGGAACTAGAATATTTTTTCTTCACTTTCCGTTCTTATGACTGTTTAACTTTGATCGACCCCTACTATTTTTCTCCTCTTTTCACCCAAGCTTGGGGATTGTTTTGAGCACAAAAAGTCAATTTACCATTTTTGGACAGTATTCCCTTCTACTAACTGACGATTCAATTAAAGTTTCGATTATGCCCAGTTGAAAATCCAAGTGACGGGGCGAAAGATTCTTTTCCGTCTCCCTAGATGGCGCTCACCAAAATCAGATCAGAGTGTTGGAGCGTCGGTCATCACTTGTGACGTCAAGAGGCATGTTAGGCAAAAAAAAAATGCTCATCCCGACATCAACACAAATTAATATTTTAAGTGAAAAATTTATTTAATATTAGTTTTTGGAAAAGAAGTAACGAGTCATACTATTTGTTATCATAAATGAATATTTTTGTAACGTATGTCCTTTTTCGTAAAAAATAAATCGTTGTACTTGGCCACATTAGAGCCTATTTTGGTTGTAGAATCCCGAAATTTGTTGCCAATGATCGAGGCAGTGGCGTATATAGAAATTTATTTCGGGAGGGGCCCAAAATTATTTTTCACCCCCTCCCAAGCAAATTTATAACGTTAAATGTAACTTTCTATATATTTTTTGTTTAAATTTAAATCTAAAAGAACTTATTATAAAATAAAGTTGTGAATAATTTTGTTCCAAGTACCAAAGGATGGTCTGGGGGTCAACCCCCAAAAAAGTTTTAAAATTTGACTTTTGAAAACAGGTTTTTAACCGGTTTTGGTATACCTAGTCCGAATTTTTGATTTATATTTATAGATAGGATTTGCATTTGGGCGAACTTAATATAAAAACAAGTTGAAAATAATAGAGTGCCAAGTAGGAAAGGGGATCTGGGGGTCCTCCCACAGAAAGTTTTTGGAAATTTGACCCTAAAAACAGTATTTCTACTTGGTTTTGGTACACCTAGTCCTAATTTTGGACATATTTTTAAGTAGGATAGGGAATTTGATAAACTTATTGTAAAAATATTTGGAATAATAAAATGCCAATCAGAAAGGGGGGTTTGGGGGTCCTCCCCCAGAAAATTTTTGGAAATTTGTGCCTAAAAAACAGGGTTTTAGCTTGTTTTAGTACACCAAGTCCGGATTTCGGGGGGGGCCAGGGCCCCTTCGCCCCCCCCCTTATATACGCCACTGGATCGAGGAACCCTGAATATTTTTTTAAGCAACGACTTTTCAAAATTTAATATCTGATATTAAATGAAACCAGGCTCGGATCCAGCACGGGTCCTAGGGGGGGCAATGTTCTACACAATCACCTTTACTTTTTGGCGAAAATATCAAATTCTTGGGGATTTTCTAAAATTATTACACAAGATCCCCTTGTGCTACCGCTGGGGGTATGGGGTCCTCCCCCAGAAAAGTTTAGAAATTTCACCTGTAAAAATAGAGTTTTAACTCACTTTGAGAACCTTTTTGGTCCAAGGGGCTCTGTCCATTCTTATTTTTTAATGAAATAAAGTTTGTCACATGGAACCCCTAAATTTTTTCCACGGAACCCACTGCTTAGAGGATGGAATATTTCTTATGTACGATTGGAAAGTTCAATCATAGTCCCCCATTATTATGGACAAAGGTCCACATTCTTCCCTATCGCTAATTCTAGCTCCACCCAGTTAAAGTTAACCAGGAAAAGAATTTCAGGATAAAAAATTAGAGCAATCCAACTTCACGTGTAGCTCCTTAGGGTCGAAATTAACAAGTATATTTATTACCCAAAAAAAGACGGTTGATTAGTGCCAACAAAACATTATGTGCTTAATTATGAAGGTTCATGATAGTAATTAATTGTTAATACTCATATATGTAGTATTTTACTGTTTTATTTAACTTAGTTAGGATGGACCTTTTTACTCAACAGGAGAATCTATAATTCAGTGGTTCCCAACAGTTGGTCCGTGATAAAATGTTTAAATAACTTATCCAAAAAAATTTTAAATAACTTATTAAATAATAGTTTTCCTAATCACACATTCCAGGAAATAGTAAAAACACTACAGATACAAAAACATAAGTAAAAAATAATACGTTTCATAAATAAAAAATTTTATGTTCCCTTTCTCTCCTTCTCCTATGAATAATTTATTCATTTCTATTATTTTGCACAGTTTTATTCAATAGTAGTTTATAAGCGAGGAAATGTTGAAAGATACTTCAAACTGGGATGCTATGATCAGAAATCGTGGTATGAAAAGAGGGAATTTCTGAGATACACGTGATATAGGTTTGTTGGAAGATAAGATAAACATTTCTTACTATACCTAAAAATCAAATGCCGTGTCCAAGAGCCACCGAAAACCGATCGCTTTGAATCGAATCTAATATAATAAAACTAAGTGTGGGTATATATATGTATGTATATATATATGTTTGTCTTTTATACAAATCCACAGATTTCTTCCGATCTGCACCAAACTTGGTATACCTACGTAAAAAAACTCAGAAAAAAACATAGGCTATGTTTCGAAAACTTTTAATGACCCCTTGACCCTCTTTCGACCCTTTTTATGGTCATTTTGCTGAAATAGCTTTATTTCTCCACAAGAAGAGATCTGCTTACTCCATTGTTACAAAGAAAACTTAATGCTTAACAACAAGTTTTTAATATAAACACTAGGTACACGTCTATTTTAAAATTATATTAATAATTTAAAAATCTATTTCAATAAAAGTTTAAAGTTTTAAGTATAGTTAAACGTTTTTTATTTGAGAGTTCATCTAATTTTTATATTTTAAAAAGCTTTATGGATTATCATGTTGTTAAAATAGTCTCCATGGAAACGAGGATGTAAAATCAAAAGGTGATAATATTTTAGCTTTTAAGAAAGTTGGTTAACAAACAAAAAACTATTAAAACTCCCTTTCAACTAGAAAAGATTGATTTTTCTTAAATTGCAAAATGGAATAAGCTTTAATTATTGAATAATTTCACTGAAAACGTTAATTCCTAAAGACATGATTAATCAAGGGATCTAAGCAATTTCAAATAATTTTTAGAACACTTTTTCCATGTAAATGTGGTAATCATTCAAAAATTATATTGCTTGAGAACTGAAGGAATTTTAATCCACCCGGGAACACCGGGATAAGAAAAATTACTATGAACACCGGGATAGGAAAAGTTACCGGGAACACCGGAATATGAAAAAGACGCCTGGGATACCGGGATGATTTGTAAATGCTAAATTACGCAAAATTAGAAATGTATTTGGGAAAACTTAAAAATAATAAATTTATACTCTTCACCCGTGCAAGGCCGGGCATATCAGCTAGTTCTAAATAAAAAAAATGATATTTCGATAAAAATAAAGAAGCAGCCTTTCCAAATCAATGTTCTAAAAATGAATTATCCCCGTAGAATTCGCAGCTAATCGCGAGAATATGGGGACAATCAAACATAGCACATAACATAGCACAATCAAACATAGCATTTCCTTCTAAATATAGCACAACGCTAAACATATTCCATTTAGCGCTTTAATAAATTTTAAAGAATGAACCCGTTGAGACCTACAACTATTTTCAAAAAATTATTTGTTTTTAATTTACAAAGTTTTAAAGTGGTGAGTACTTCTAATATTTCTGCGTTGTTTTGCTTTTTTCTTATGTCCACATTTTTTATGAATAGCAACAATAATTGTTTTTTGCGATGTTTTTTTGGACAGTGCTTTCTTCAGGAATAATAAACTGCAAGATCAGATTATTCTTTTTTCGTTAATTTTCTCGCCCTCTTCAGAAATCAGAATACCATCGAGCAAAAGGGTTTTCGAAAGCTTGGATTGGCTTCCGAAACATTACGTGACCTTTCATCAAATGTAACATTGAATCTCCTGTTATAGAGCAAGAGCCCGTGAACCCCAGACATTCGTTATTTTGTAAAAGCTGAAAACTTGTCAGCGCATGCTCCCAACTCAGGTAAGAACGATGGACCATTATGAAGTTTGGGTTACCCTCACTTTGGCAGGTAAACGGTACTAAAGGTGTGTAAAATACCGATCTACTTTCGTCAAATTGTAAAGTGTGATTTTTTGGTATTACCTTCAGAATATTATAAAAAATCACGTCATTCATTGCCAGACACTTACCATCGTGGCAACCCCTTGCCAGACACCCCTAATGTTCAATAAATTATAATTCTACTTACGTTATATTGTAAAAGCTGATTTTTATATATGTTACAGTTAAAGTCCGGAAATCAGTTAATTTACGGAAAACCTAGGTAATTTGCAGATTAACGAGGGTGATCCGTTAAAGAGCGAAATTTTTTTCAATTTCTAAGATTACCTAGGTAATCTTGAAATTACCTAGGTATTCTGCACCCTACCGACTAGACACTCGTTAATCTGCATACTACCTGTAATCAGTTATTTTACATATTAACGAGGGTGATCCGTTAAAGTACAAAATTTTATTTTATTTTATAAAAAGTTTAAGGAGGTTGGGGGGGCTGCCGCCCCCCCAAACCCCCCTGCCCTAACTATAACCAAACTCGTTTTGGGGGTAAACAGTAACAATGACGAATCAAAAAAGGGGGATCGGTACTTTTTTCATATTACACAAAACACGCAAATCCCACAAAAATAGTAATGAAATAGCAATTTTAAAACTAGAATATAAAAACAATAATAATAGAATATTAAAGTACCAACTGAGATTTGTATCAATTGTGGTTTTCGATCTCGATTTGACAGCGTATTTCAATGAGCACTTAAACTAGCAAATCTGAATGAAAGCGCGGTGTAATCGGCTGGCAGCCTGCACTGAACTATTGCTAGGATTCGCGATCGATTACATATGTTAAACCCTTGCCCAGGTTCCAGCGATTGTTGAATTAACGTTTGTTGAAAAGATATTTCAACAGCTGGGACATTTGCTTTCGTTAAAAGAAATCTCTGTCACTCTGAAGTCGGAGCTTCAACACAATTGTTTCAAAATACCCGTTTTAGTAGTAATATACTGTACTTAATCATGTAAATTTACAGTACTTACTTGCTTGTATTATTTTGTTTTAACATTCAACATGACAACTACCAGTGCTACGCTCTAAATTTGAAATCAAAACACCAAATATGACAACAAACTACGTATTGAAACCCAACTGCGCAGGGGTAAGCGCATGGCGCAGTAAGCACCTCAACATTTTAACAGAAAGTATTGAACGAAACAAACTATTTTGAACTTTAACTATCAAGAGGCCGTTATAGTGTAGATTCCCTAGGTAAAATGCGAAAAACTCAAAAATCCGCACATTAACGACAGAAATCAGTTAATCTTAAGTTTACCTAGGTATTCTTCAGATTAACTAATTATCAACTTTAGCGGTAACATATATAATACTTGGGTAATAGTTAGATAATGTTTCCTCATTAGCCAGACATTTTTGATAGTTCCAACCCCTTGCCAGACAAGCATGTAGGGTAGCTGTAGGAGCGAGCGCGAGAGTGTATACATGGGTGTGTCTGTGTGTGCGACTAGGCCGTCTATCCGAAGGCACTTACCGACCTAGAGGAGAGAGGACAGTTCTATTTTATTCACGGGTGGGGGGTGGGGAAGGATAGAATGAGGAACTTGGCGTTTTTTCGGGAGCACGTGTTTGTGCGTTCATTAAAAAATGCATTCAGAGTTGCTTGATTTAAATCACTTTAAATTGTGATTTTAATAACGAATAAAATCATTAATTTATATCAAGATTATTATAAAATAAAATTCATGGAAATTAATAAGTTAGTTGTATGCCGTATGTAAAATTGGTTGGATTATTTATCATTAAAAAAAACTGCTTATTTTCTTATCTATTGTTATCTAATATAATAAAGTTAAGTGTGTGTATGTGGGTATGTGTGTTTGTCTTTTATACAAATCCGCAGTTTACTTCCGATCTGCACCAAACTTGGTATACATACGTAAAAAAACTCCGGAAAAAACATAGGCTATGTTTCGAAAACTTTTAATGGCCCCTTGACCCTCTTTCGACCCTTTTTATGGTCATTTTGCTGAAGTAGCTTTATTTCTCCTCAACAAGAGATCTGCTTACTCCATTGTTACAAAGAAAATTTAATGCTAAACAACAAGTTTTTAATAGAAACACTAGGTACAAGTCTATTTAAAAATTATATTAATAATTTAAAAATCTATTTCAATGAAATTTAAAAATTTTAAGTACAGTTTAACATATTTTTATTTGAGAGTTTATCTAATTTTTATATTTTAAAAAGATTTATGGAATATCATTGTTAAAATAGTCTCTATGGAAACGAGGATGTAAAATCAAAAGGTGATAACATTTTAGCTTTTAAGAAAGTTGGTTAACAAACAAAAAACTATTAAAACTCCCTTTCAACTAGAAAATATTGATATTTTTTTCTTAAATTGCAAAATGGAATAAGCTTTATAATTATTGAATAATTTCACCGAAAGCGTTAATTCCTGAAGATATGATTAATCAAGGGATAGAAGCAATTTCAAATAATTTTTATAATATTTTTTCCATGTTGTAAATGTGGAAATAGCATTCAAAAATTATATTGCTTGAGAACTGAAGGAGTTTTAATCCACCCGGGAACACCGGGATAAGAAAAATTACTAGGAACTTCGGGATAGGAAAAGTTACCGGGAGCACCGGAATATGAAAAGGACGCCTGGGATACCGGGATGATTGGTAAATGCTGATTATACAAAATTAGAAATGTATTTGGGAAAACTTAAAAATGAGGCGTTTGCTATCAGAACCAGCTTATTCCATTTTGAAAATTTTACAGGAGAGACAAAAAACTTCTCACGTCTACAGTTCTAAAGCTAAATTTGTTTTTTAAATTTTTGACTGTAGGTATAACCATCTAGAATTCGATTAGTTTTTCATTTTCATTTCAGTTGCATTACCTTGGGTTTAATTACACTAATTAGGTTGAAATGAGCTGATTTTGATGCAAACACACGATTTTTCATGCTTTTTTCAGTTTTTTTGTTCAATTAAGCTGTGAATTGGTTTTTTCCAGTTTACCTGTTAATATTTGTGTCTTTACGAGTTTTAAATAAATGACGTTCACTTAACTTTTTCAAATGATCTGAAATTTCACAGTTGAGATCACAGTTTTCACTTTTAATCTAATTTTGGGTTGGAATGAGCTGGGTTTGAGCTATATCCCTTCGCCAGGTTATGAAGGACCCTCTAAACTTTCAAAATATGCAAAAAAGTGGATTTCAGAAAAATATGGAATTAGCTGGTTTTGATAGCAAACGCCTCAAATAATAAATTTATACTCTTCACCCGTGCAAGGCCGGGCATATCAGCTAGTCTAATATAATAAAACTGAATGTGTGTATGTGGGTATGTGTGTTTGTCTTTTATACAAATCCACAGTTTTCTTTCGATCTGCACCAAACTTGGTATACATATACGTAAAAAAACTCCGGAAAAAACATAGGCTATGTTTCGAAAACTTTTAATGGCCCCTTGACCCTCTTTCGACCCTTTTTATGGTCATTTTGCTGAAGTAGCTTTATTTCTGCTCAAGAAGAGATCTGCTTACTCCACTGTTACAAAGAAAATTTAATGCTAAACAACAAGTTTTTATTTGAAACACTAGGTACAAGTCTATTTAAAAATTATATTAATAATTTAAAAATCTATTTCAATTAAGTTTTAAAGTTTTAAGTATAGTTTAACATACTTTTATTTGAGAGTTTATCTAATTTTTATATTTTAAAAAGCTTTATGGATTATCATGTTGTTAAAATAGTCTCCATGGAAAAGAGGATGTAAAATCAAAAGGTGATAATATTTAAGCTTTTAAGAAAGTTGGTTAACAAACAAAAAAACTGTTAAAACTCCCTTTCAACTAGAAAAGATTGATTATATTCTTAAATTGCAAAATGGAATAAGCTTCAATTATTGAATAATTTTACTGAAAGCATTTTAAATAATTTTTAGAATACTTTTTCCATGTAAATTTGGAAATCATTCAAAATTATATTGCTTGAGAACTGAAGAAATTTTAATCAACCCGGGAACACAGGGATAAGAAAAATTACTAGGAACACCGAGATGGGAAAAGTTACCGGGAACACCGGAATATGAAAAAGACGCCTGGGATACTGATATGATTGGTAAATGCTGATTATACAAAATTATAAACGTGTTTTCTTTTGTTTAAAACGTTTTATTTAGGTTTTGTTTACCCTCGACTTAGAAATAATAAAAATCCACCATTTTTAAAAATTTAAATTTGACTTATCAAATTAAAATTAGATTAATAAAGCTATACTTTTAAATACACCTCAAACAGTTCGTTCTTTTAAATGATTTTTCTAAGTTTTCTTCACAGCATCATGCTCTTTATCAAGCAATGTACTGCCTATATCATAGCGATTTGGCGGTTTGTACCCAAGCCTTATACATGGCACCATCTTTTTAGGCTCTGGGTGATCCACACATGAAAATTGTGAGTTTGTTGCCTAAAATGGAGCAACTTGCTAAAAACTACATGTGTTTTAAACAATGTTGTTTTTGTTTTGTTTTAAACATGTTTAAAACAGTGTTTTAAACGTAACAACCTTGGTAGAACCTGACACTTATTTGTATTATAAAATTGTTCATGGATCATTCCAAATTATCCCTGGTATTGTGGATTAGTTGGGCACAATTATTCTGATGAAGAAAAATTCAATTATTAACTAATTTTTTCTTTTGATAGTTATTATACCTTGCAATGAGAAATTTCTAAAATGTAGCCAACTAAATTTTATTATAGCAAGATTTGTGCCCAATTAATCCCTAACTTTTTTTTACCTTTTCTTCAAAGACAACAGCGTTGCAGGTTGGAGTTTCAAGACACCAGATCAAGCAGTCGTGATTGGTAGGTAAAACAGTTTCATTTATATACCTTGCTCCCAATACTTTAGACTCGCCAGTCCGAATTATCATATTCCCGTTGATATGAAACCTATTTTCGATTTCTGTATCTAATTGCCTATTATATCGCAAAACATTATCGGTATTATTTGAAAACTTCGGTAGTATCATTTTAGGCTTTTCCATTCTGGAATCAGACTTAATATCAGAAACCCTTCTATCTGAAAATTTACCCAATTCATTCCTTTCAAGAGCAAATAACAAGGGGAGAATGGGAATTATAAAGATAGATTTAATTAAAATTAAAACAGGGAATGCAAAACGCAGAACCATGGTCACGGTAAATTAGTCTGATTGACAGCTGTTTTTCAATACCGGAATTAAATAATTTCTCTGTAGATGTAACGTTAAATAATGCAATTAAACAGTTGAAAGGGAAAATATTTGTGAATATAAAAACTCTGAGACAGGTTTTTGTAATTAAATGAAACTATTCTAGAAATACAAGCTATTTAATCTGTTAATTAAACTTTATTTATTATTATAACAAACAAAGATAACAAATGCGAAATACGGCTGGGAAGTAGAAGTAGTGGCGGCGCAAGTTCAGAGGTGCGGATGCGCCAAGTTTTTAGCAGTAAACATGACCGAAGTGGCAGACTTTTGTTCAAGTCGCGGTCAAAGAGTTCTAAGAATCACTGTGTAGTACCACGGCTAGACTGGATTAACTGTGTTTATATACGGCTTGCGCAATTACGCGAAAAGGTAGGTTCAAGAAACTGGGATGTACGATGTTAGCGCCATCTATCTGTCATTCATGGCATTCCACTGGAAAATAATTATTGGTTGGTTGATTTCATACGATTCAAAGATAAATATGCTTAAAAGGAGTCACAGACGAGCAACTTGGTCATCAACCGGGTTGATTATTTTTCGTGGCTAGTTCACAGGGTTGGTAGTATGGTGAAGAATAAAAAAAATCATAAATTTCATGATCACGATAATGAATCACAATCATGAAAAATCATAAATTTGTATTTTTATGACTTAGGTAAATTACTAAAAGTGTTCTTAGAACGTAAAAACAAAAATTATATGACAAAAAATATATATAATATAATTATATATTATAAAAAAAATAATACGCCCTCCAATCCTTCCAGAATTTGAAAATATCGTTTTGGAACCTGTGTTAGGATTTTTCTGTGTACTGCGTATTTTGAAGAGCCGAAGCAAACCAACCAACCAACCCTAACGAGCCATTACGCGCGGTACCCCCTCAAGCGGTAAAAACTGGAAACTTCCGGCGCCGTCGGCCGTGCGTCGGCTCTTTTGATCTTTTGGAAAGTGGATAAGCCGTATAACCTACGGTCGCGATCAAGTTTAGCCGTGGTAGTACTAAAAGAAAAAAATCAATTATACTGAAAGAAATGACTTTTGACGATTTTCATCAGATTCTAAATAACGTTTTAATACTTCCACTGGTTATTCTACAAAATTTGTATTTTTTTAATAAAAGTTTTTAGATTTTTATTAAATCAATAAAAATTTGTGTAAATTAATGAGTGGCAACAACAGCGATTTTTTTTTATTTTGTTAAATTGTTTATAATAATAATGAAAGGGTTAAAAGTCTTGATTTGATAAATTTATGTTAAAACCAAGTAAATTAGTGTAATAACAATAATAGTATCTGCTAAATCTATTTTTTTTAACCCATTCGCGCCTATACCGCATCATTTTAAGAAGTTCTGGCAGACCTGGTAACGTAATTTTAAAAATTCCATCTCTACATCCCTATAAAAACAATGGACAGGGTGAAATGATTAGCCACTAAATACTTTCAGGGTAGCTACAGAACGTGGACCTGGAATTATTATTTTAATGATTTAGCATTGTTTTACATAATTAATGAGGCGATTGATTTGGATTTTTAGTCTTCTTTTTAACTGATTTTGAAAATTGTAACTAGTCTACATAATGTAGCTGTAGCAGGTAGATAAGCGATAAATACAGCGCCATCATATAGATGATACTGTATTGGAACAAATGTTATAACCGGCCCTCCCCTTGTGGCGCCCTCTATACCCTTACCAGTAACATCGACATCCTACGTATATATATCCATTGCGCATGCTCCGGATCTTAGGATCTCGGACACGATTCTAGGTGTCGTTACTGTCTCTATGCAGCACTACTTAGAAGTGTGACCGCAATTGTAAAATCTGCGTTGGAGTGACAATGCCTCGCCAAGATGAATCTAGAATCGTAATTTAAAATTTAATTTTAAATTTTTAAAAAGGGTTTAATATGATTTTTTTAAAACGGTTTAATATTCATGCAATACTTTTTCTGGGCTATTTTTTAATGCTGATTACAGTTCTTTCATTAAAAATAATGTGACTCTGGTTTTTTTAATTTTTTAAATTTTAAGTTTTTTAAAAATAATTTAAAAAACGGTTTAATATTGTGGTGATGTTTCACACCACCCCATATTTTTGTGTACTTTTTACATTTTAATTGCAAAATTAAATATTCATGCAATAGTTTTTTCTGGGCTATTTTTTTAGTGCTGATTACAGTTCTTTCGTTAAAAATAATGTGACTCTGGTTTTTTAAATTTTAAATTTTTTAAAAATGATTTTAAAAGGGTTTAATACTTATGCAATACTTTTATATGGCCTACTTTTTAATGCTGATTACAGCTCTTTCATTGAAATTAGTGTGACTCTGTTTTTTTTTAATTTTTTAAATTTTAAGTTTTTTTAAAATAATTTAAAAAACGGTTTAATATTCATGCAATACTTTTTTCTGGGCTATTTTTTAGTGCTGATTACAGTTCTTTCATTAAAAATAATGTGGTTAGAAAATTTTTTAAAAATTTTTTAAATTTTAAAATTTTTTAAAATGATTTAAAAAAGGGGGTAATACTACTCTCCTGCACGTGCAAGACATTTTTCTAAGGTATTTTTTAGTGCTGATTACAGATATTCATCAAAACTGTGGTTTGAAAATTTTTGAAATTTTAAATTTTTTAAAAATGATTTAATATTACACTTCTGCACATGCAATACTTTTTTTCTTGTCTATTTTTTTTGTGCTGATTACAGTTATTTCAGCAAAAATAGTGTAGTTGTGGTTTGAAAGTTTTTTAAAATTTTGATTTTATATAGTTCACTTTTGGTATACGAAACTTCAAAAAATTTGATACAAATTTTTTGTTACTTATAAAATTAATTGCGTTGATTGCAAAGTCTCTTTAAATGATAAGAATACTGATAGATCATTCAACACAATGAGCCTTTTTATGGTGACCTTAGAAATATAAAGCATGCAATTTAAAAATAAGATTGTGTAAATACTCTGAATATATTTTGAATTTTAAAAATAAATTAAAAATTAAAGCTTACTATCAACTAACATTTTGGTAGTTTAAATTATTTTATTAAGCATGAGATTTTTAAATCTTTTACCTCAAAAATCGAATTGGTGGCTAGAAAGTTAGAACCATATTCCAGTGATATTTTTCCATAGAGATTTTTCTTACGTGTTGAGTTAAGTATTTTATAAAAATGAACATTGAAAATACATGCAAAAAAATCTTACAATCACAGGTAAAAGTTCAATATTTTTTTATTTTTTAATTAATTATCTATGAAATATGATATGAAATATGATTTGTGATGGGGTGGCTACAAGAGCCTGAGCACCGCGACCATTGGTCTATTGTACTAATTAATTATCTAAAAAATTATCATTTAAAAAACAGACTTATTCTAAAAATTTATTTTTAGTTTAAATTTTTTTTATATTAAAACTTAAGAAAATAAATTTTTAAATTACATGGCTATTGCCTTAAACGTTTTTCTTTTCACATGATGTCGAGTTTTGAGTGCAAAAACTGAAAATTCAAATGAAATGAAACTTTTTCTAGCATTTTTGAATTTTAAATATATAATTACAGTAAAGCACCGTTTATACGTCTTTCAAGGGACCGACGTAAAACGACGTATAAATGAAAAAACTTATAAATGAAATATCTTTGATTATTAGGTTTTTAACGCATATTTACGTACGTACATTGAATTTTAGGTTTTTCTAAAGAAAAAATTACTTCAAAACAGTTTTTAAATTGAAAATAATAAGTAAGTTTTAAAATATTTGATCATCGAACATAAAAATGAAAGAAACCCTACCTTTATAGCGGTAGGGTTTTAGCAACTGCTAGGGTTTTTAGAATGGAAGTTTCATGGTCCCCCTTTCTTTGTGGGGTCATTTATCGATCAAAAGAATTCTCCTCTGCAGGGGGTGCTGGCGACCCCCCTAACCAGAGATAAGGGCCATAAAACTGGTCTAGCACATCCCGTTATCAGTTCAACGAACTGCCCTTTTACTCACCCCCACACCATTGGTCATGCAACAGCCAAAGGAATGAAAGGAATGCAGTGTCCTTCAACCTTCACTGTCCCTGGGGAAATTTTCCCATGGAAGTAACAACTGATACTGGATATTTTCGAATTTTAAGAAGCCGAAAACGATGTATAACCGATATTGCGCGTCGTATAAACAAAAAAATGTTTGCATTAAAATGAATAGGAATTAATTGGGACTTAACAAAAAACAACGTATAAATGATAAAGTCGTATATGTATAAATGAGAAACGTATAAACGGTGCTTTACTGTATTTTGGATAATTTTTTTATGAAAATAGTTTAACTATTTGAAATATGTCTTTTGCAGTTTGTTTTGCATAGCGGCCCACATTTGAAAACATAAATTAGGGAGATTGTGAGAAAATCTCCCTAATTTTTGTAAACAAATTAGGGAGATTTTTACGACTTCTAACCTTGTTAGAAATACAGTACTACTCTAAGACTTAAAAGTAAAAAAAAATTTTAAATAATACTATGTAAGGATTCTTACAACAGAAATACATACTACTTAAACGTTTTTATTACCTTTTACTACTAATTATAGGCTATTATCGATCGGTTTCTTAGACACTCGCAATCGGAAAAACGAAAATTACCGAGAAAATCCTCAAACTTGATTTATAAAGAAATTCGGGAGATTTGATACTTTTTCGGGATATCGGGTGAAAAATTCGTGAGTCTCCCAAAAAAATCGGGAGAGTTGGCCGCTATGTTTTGTAATCTGTGATGTGAGGAACATATTACTTAAAAAAACAGCATTAATAGCATTTAAATTAACAAATATAGTTAATTTATTTTAGTTTGCTACTTTTGTGCTTAGAGAAGTCTCTTTATTTCAATCAATTTGCAATAATTATTAACTAATTTACACCTGCCTGACTGTCATAATGCCAAATTTAACATATACATGTATATGGTTAGATATTTAGCCCTTTTTTGTCCTAGTAACCCAAAATTTTAAAACTGGAAATTCTAAATTTAATGCACTCTGGGTAGATCATCGTTTTCATCATAAATAGAGAGTTTTTCGTTTCATTAAGTTCTTCAACTGAGAGGGCAAACATAGAGTTATTTTCTTCACGTGGAGCGTTCTTGACTACACTACAAGTTCCTTTTGGTTCATCAAAGTCAAAGTTAGTGTCAAGATTTCGGACTTTGTAAAATTTCATGACTTGAGAGCGAGCGCGCTTCACTGGCGATTCGTTCTACTCTCCATGCCGCACAAACGGACGACGACGCGGCATAGTGAAGAGCGATACGACCGGACTCGGTTCGTCGTACTTTTAAGGCTCTTAATTAGTATCTAATAAGTATTGAATATATATGTGTTTTACATCTGTGGATAGGTAATCGAAAAGGCTTTATGAAAAAGTTTATTACTAAGTTGTGTCATTGGTTTTTGATTTATTCGAGAAAAACTGTAAAATATCCGTTATCGAATAAATTTCTTTGTACTTGTTGTATATCTTTGAAATTTTAATATGTTATGCGCCTTTGATAGACAATTAAAACGGCGTATTTATTACATTAAGGTTTCACTTTATAAGAAAGACCTCAAATTGCGTCCGAAGGTTGTCCGTAATAGCCTTAAAAACCTTATAATATAAAATAAATCAATCAATAGTCAAGGATACATTGTAGTATATTACTAGAAATAAAACATATTCAAATTTCGTTAAAATCGCGCAGTAATTTATATGCTTTTTAAGAGTTTGAAAAAAAGTACTGTTTACTCGAAAAAAACACAAGTCCACAAATCGCTAATAAATCGATAATTATTATTTTTAAAAATTTTTTGAAATTTTTTATGAGTAAAGAACACTTGTGGCAAGGTTTTTCCTGAATTACGGGCTTCGATGTTGATTCTGATGTCATCCAGGATTTTTTAAAGCAGAATAGAGTTTACTGGTTCTTAACGGGAGCGACCCGATAATATTTCCCAGATTTGAATTCTCGATTTGTTTACTATTTAACTTAGACTCAAGTGCCTTATATCGTTGGAAAGCTTATCTAAAGCAGTTTCAGGATTTGGAAATTTTTAAGGGACCGTCTCCATATTGCGTTCATAATTTGGGGTCAAAGAATTTTTGTTTTACTTCACATTTTTCCCAAAAATAATGCCAGTCATTTAAGATTTTAATATGTTTTAGGATACGTTCAGCCAAAGAATTTTATGCATCGCATTAAGGATTGGAATAATTAGTTCTCGATTTATAAATTATTCAAGTTTATTACATGTTTCGATATTATACGGCCCCATAATTGTCCCAGGGCCCTGAAATTTTATTATGTTATACGGAATAACTAAAGTTACAACATATTAAAATTTCAAATCGATAGGTCTACAGGAAGTCCTCATTTAAGTCCACATCCGGTGTTTTTAAAATTTAAAAAAATTCCAGTTAAAAAACGTGCTTACCGATTTCAATAAAATTTTAGTATGTCGTAGCATTCAATAAGATGCTTCGAACGCAGTATCGCACTAATCCGTGCATCGAAATTTTCCCGCCACTTTTACACTTTGAACGGTTGTTATTTGTATACGACCCCCCTAAATCCACAACTACGCCATTTTTGATGAAACATCTGTAATTGATGGAAAGATTCATTTATGGAAGGGTACCAGTTAACCAACTTGCAGCTTCCTCCCTCCAACAGGAAAAACAGTGTGAGATAAAGTGGAGAAATCTATTTTAATTATTATTATTCCCAAGATAGTAGATTCCAAGATTGAAAGTTAGTAGCAGGATTTGAAATAGTAGTATTACTCGTAAAAGTAATAGAACCTGTAGCAGCATTCTTAAAGGTTACAGGATTTGAAAATGTAGCAGTAATAGGTGAAAAAATCAGTTTTCATAAAAGTAGCAGAATTCTTAACAGTAGGAAGTTTTGTAAAAGTAGCAGGATTCTTAATAGTATGAAAGTTTGTAAAAGTAGCAGGATTCCTTGAAGTGGAAAGATTTCTAAAAGTAATAAGACTAGTATAAGTTGCAGGGATTGATAAAAGTATAAGTAGCAGGGTTCAAAAATATAGACATTTGTAAAAGTTGCCGGATTTGGGAAAGTAGCAACATTTGAAAAAGTAGCAGCTAACATTTGGTTCTTTTCCCATCATGGCCTCTTAATGTTAATAACTGAATTGTTCATTAAGTTCGAGTCGAGTATAAGTATTCGTATCGAGTCACGTGATCAAAAACGACAAGGCGCGGCTCGATACCTCCGGAGGGTCTCGAAAAAATAAAAGAAAACCGTTTAGAGAACCTAAAAGTAGTTGCTATTTTAAGAAATAACATTATACAAGTTACCACTCAATTTAAATGGTCAGATTCCAATTGGGAATAGCAGTTAAAACATTCTGTTTCAAATTAAGAACCAAAGATGTGCTCATAAAATGGCCCAGGCGCGGTGCGATCAAGTACTACTTTATTCTGTTATTTGTAACTGAAAATTTGTAACTTTTCCCAAAGAACGTTAGAGAAATAAAGGGTTTCACGAAACTCTTTATATTTAAGGGGGAAAAGCTTCTTTTACAGCTAAAACAAATTAAAATGATGATATAAGAAGTGAAAGAGGATGATTTCCTACCGGGATAAAAAGTAGCTGCTATTTATAAAATAACGATAGTACTATTGCCGCCCAAATTTATAAATAGAATCGTATTATGATTGTCAGTTGAAATTTAATCAGCTTCCAAATAATAATCAAAGATTGCGATCTGATTGAGCTATGTTGATTGTGATAGGCACAAAATGCTACTATGCTACTTGAATCCTGTTATTAGCTACTGTGAAATTTAAAAAATTTAAAAAACCAGAGTCACACTATTTTTAACGAAAGAACTGTAATAAGCATTAAACAATAGCCCAGAGAAAGTATTGCATGAATATTAAACCGTTTTTTAAATTATTTTTAAAAAATTTAAAATTTAAAAAAACCAGAGTCACACTAATTTCAATGAAAGAGCTGTAATCAGCACAAAAAATAGCCCAGAAAAAAGTATTGCATGAATATTAAACCGTTTTTTAAATTATTTTTAAAAAATTTAAAATTTAAAAAACCAGAGTCACATTATTTTTAATGAAAGAACTGTAATCAGCACTAAAAAAAAGCCCAGAAAAAAGTATTGCATGAATATTAAACCGTTTTTTAAATTATTTTTAAAAAATTTAAAATTTCAAAAATTTAAAAAACCAGAGTCACATTATTTTTAATGAAAGAACTGTAATCAGCACTAAAAAATAGCCCAGAAAAAAGTATTGCATGAATATTAAACCGTTTTTTAAATTATTTTTAAAAAATTTAAAATTTAAAAATTAAAAAAACAGAGTCACATTATTTTTAATGAAAGAACTGTAATCAGCACTAAAAAATAGCCCAGAAAAAAGTATTGCATGAATATTAAACCGTTTTTTAAATTATTTTTAAAAGATTTAAAATTTAAAAAATTAAAAAATCCAGAGTCACATTATTTTTAATGAAAGAACTGTAATCAGCACTCAAAAATAGCCCAGAAAAAAGTATTGCATGAATATTAAACCGTTTTTTAAATTACTTTTAAAAAAATTAAAATTTAAAAAATTAAAAATACCTGAGTCACACTTATTTCAATGAAAGAGCTGTAATCAGCATTAAAAAGTAGGCCAGATAAGAGTATTGCATAAGTATTAAACCTTTTAAAATCATTTTTAAAAAATTTAAAATTTAAAAAATTTAAAAAAACAGAGTCACATTATTTTTAATGAAAGAACTGTAATCAGCATTAAAAAATAGCCCAGAAAAAAGTATTGCATGAATATTAAACCGTTTTAGAAAAATTATATTAAACCCTTTTTAAAAATTTAAAATTAAATTTTAAATTACGATTCTAGATTCATCTTGGCGAGGCATTGTCACTCCAACGCGGATTTTACAATTGCGGTCACACTTCACAGTAGTGCTGCATAGAGACAGTAGCGACACCTAGAATCGTGTCCGAGATCTAAGATCCGGAGCATGCGCAATGGATATATATACGTAGGATGTCGATGTTACTGGTAAGGGTATAGAGGGCGCCACAAGGGGAGGGCCGGTTATAACATTTGTTCCTACTGTATTTATTAGCTGTTTCATAAAATAGTCACGACCTGACTACCCCTACTGCCCTGACCACTGCTACGGGGATCGCGTTTTCTTCTTGTTTCCTTAGGCTGAGCGCGCACTAGAGACTTTTGTCTCGGAGACTTAAAACACTAGTCACTCGAGAGCAATACATTTCTATGAGGAAATTCTTGGCCTAGTGATCTTGGTCTCGTCGCCATGTGCGCGCACTCTAGCTTCTTGCAATAGCCAGGGAAGCAATTTTGTCTTTGTCTCCGAGACAAAAGTCTCTAGTGCGCGCTCAGCCTTAGTTATTTCAAGAACTGCTACTGCTAAATTTAAACGATTCTCATTGGTCAGCGCGTAGCAGTTTAAGTGCGATTTTTTGACCAATCAAGAGCCTACATAGGCTGCTAATTTTTAGCAGCTATTTTGTTACATGTTTAGCAGCTACATCAATTCTTTTCAGGGTTCATTCCAGACTTTTTGTGAAGGGTCTGGTTTTGTAAAAATTGTGAAAATCTACTCATAATTTTGTGAATTTTAGTTAGTGTTAAAATAGTTCTTTTTAGACAGGAGCCTGTTTTTGTAAAATAAGATCACAAATTTTCAGTTTTGTGAAAAATAGTGTCCATTTAAAGGCCAAAATACTTTGTGAAGGGTCTGTTTTTAAGGTAAAATACTTTGTGAAAGGTCCTTTTGCACAATGACACATTTTGTGAAGGGTCCGAAAACGGACCCAAATTTCTTCTAAACAGACCCCTGTTTTTCCTGTTAGCTATTTGGTACTTCTCTAGAAAGCCGGCGCAAATCTCGCCAAGCAATCTAGCAAATCTCGTCGCTTTAAAATAGCTTTATTTCTGCTCAAAAAGAGATCTGCTTACCGAATTGTTACAAAAAAACATAATGTAAATAACAAGTTATTAAAAGAAAAACTGTATATATAAGTCTATTTAAAAATCATATTAATAATCGGTACTTACGTATTATACCGTCGACCGTTCAACAGCCGTTAAATTCAGCGGTACAACTATATAACAGTCAGTAGGATTTGATAACGTTTTCGGATTCAGTGGCACGGTCGACGGCTTAATACGTAAGAACCTAATAATCTTAAAATATATTTCAACGAAATTTAAAATTTTAAAACTGGTAAGTATAGTTTAAAATATATTTTTATTTGAGTGTTTAATTTTTAAGTAAAAGGGTTCATGGCATTGTTGTTATTTTTTACAAGCAAAGGGTTGCAAGCGGTGATTTTCCGTTTGGCGCTGGTTGCATCATTATTGGCGACTTTATCGCTTGCGCCGGGATTCTGGAGTAGTACCCTATTTTTTAACTGCTACTCGTTTTTTGCCCATCTCCATTAGAAATATTAGTAGACTCTAGTGGGAAGGTTTGAAAGAACTGGTGTTTTTCAAGCCATTCAATTTTTATAGATTTGAATTGACTTTGAATGTGTTACAGCGTACCTGGAAAAACCCAATCCATGAACCTAATCTTCCCCCAGTCAATCGTCATTGGCACAGCCTAAAAATGCCATACTAATTTGGTCATATAAATTATTACAGCCCTAGAGATGGAAAATTTTGGGAAGGCGGATAAAAACCGGTTTTTTCCGGAAAAATGGGAAAAATTGACCTTTTTGCATAGAAAAGAGTGGTTTTTGAATACATATGTTTTTACAAACTAAGTAATCATTCATTGTATGAAAATAAATCTTTAGTCATTGTATTATAAATTATTAAAAATTAATTTATAACAATTCTTCCAAAATAAATTCTCATCTTTTCAAGTAAAAATAAACCCATTTGATAAAAACGTGGAAAAAATGGTTATTACATGGTTTAAATTTAATTTTGAAAGTACTGTATTAAATAATTGTTTTGTTTATAAGATTATCAAATTTATCTTAACAGTGCATTGTGCAACTGTTCTGTGTTCACTTTTTAATTTTGAATGCACATTTTTGTTTACGTAGAAAAATAGCTAGTAATACTTAGATGTACATTAAAATTAGTTTATCACTTGCAGCTTACATTTTTTGAGTTAACTGTTTTTATGTGTGATATTAAATATCTAAAGAAAAATTATTGTAAGGTTAATGTGTTTCTGAAAACCTTTTTTTATTACGAACTTAGAATTTTCAATTTTTCCCTGAGTGGAATCCAACTTTTTTGGGAAAAAATGCTTAATATATGGTCAAAACTTCATTTTTAAGTATTGTATAAGAATATCATCTAAAATATTTTAAATTGATATCAGTTAAATAATTCTGATATTTAAAATTAACATTTCAATTTTTCCGGAAAGAAATAAACCCTTTGGAAAAAAACCTGAAAAAACCGGTTTTTTCCCAAAGTTTCCGGTTTTTTTCCGGCCATTCCCATCTCTATACAGCCCAAGCTTAACTTTTCTGCTAACATCTGGACTTTTATTATTATCCTTTGTAAAAATTTTAATTTTCTCTCATTGTCATGATTTTTCTTTGATTTTTTTCAGTTTCTGACTGGAAAAAATGCAGAAATTGTGGAGTCAACTATTCAAACAAGTGTGAAAGAACTGTTGAAAAGAGGAGATAGTCACTCACTGGAGCTGCAATTGTGTGTATATGAAGCCCCCAGTCATAATGGCTAATGTAGACGAAAATCCCTTGTTACTGTTGCGGCCAGTTCACAGGTATAAATATATCTATAAGGTTATATATTTTCATTCTTTTACTCTTTTTAATGTCTTGATTACAAAATATCCTTTTTTTTACTTCTGAAACACATTTACTAACAAAACATTTTCTGGATCTACTTTTAGTTAACAATAAGGAAGTTGCATGTGTCAGATTTTCAAAAACAAACCAGTGTTCCGTATGGTTTTTTGTATGGTAAAATGAAATATCTAGTCAGTTTTTCAATGTACAGGTAATTAAATATTTGATTTTAAAAGTCGAGAAAAAAACACGTGACTGAAAACGTTTATTGTTTAAACTATAAGATGACGTCAACAATAATACCATCAACTCCATTGCTTTACAACAATGTTTAGTATAAGATGACGTCACATCCAAACTCTTGGCGTTTTCGCGCGCTTTTAAAAAGGGGATTTTTGTTAATTTTTTTGACAATCAAAAAATTTCTCGATCGGCCTCAAATTTTGGGTATATAGTTGCTTATTTTTGCAAGAGGAATCGATTAAAAAAATAAAAAAAAATCATGCAACTTCCTCGTTATCATTAGTGCAATTCATAATCTGTTTTAAAACACTGGGATTAATATTTGTCGTTTGCTAATTCTTATTTATATCGAAAAGCAAATTACATAAAATAACATAGCATACCTACTTAATAACAGTCATAATTTGTATCATCATGGTGATGTATTAAGTTATTACATTTCCTTGGTAGAAATGATTCAAAATTGAATACAGTTTTAAACACAGTTTAATTCAATTTGCTAGTTTGATTAGTAATCTAATATTAAGTCATCAGGTGTTTCTTTCATATTGGGATGTAGGAAATCAGGTATAAATAGCATCATATACAAATGTTAAAATAGTTAATTTTAGTTCAGTACTAGCTGATATGCCCGGCCTTGCACGGGTGCAGAGTGTACATTTATTATTTTTAAGTGTTCCCAAATACATTTCTAATTTTGTATAATCAGCATTTACCAATCATCCCGGTATCCCAGGCGTCTTTTTCATATTCCGATGTTCCTGGTAACTTTTCCTATACCGGTGTTCATAGTAATTTTTCTTATCCCGATGTTCCCGGGTGGATTAAAATTTCTTCAGTTCTCAAGCAGTATAATTTTTGAATGTGATTTCCACATTTACAACATGGAAAAAATATTCTAAAAATTATTTAAAATTGCTTAGATCCCTTGATTAATCATATCCTCAGGAATTAACGTTTTCGGTGAAATTATTCAATAATTAAACTTATTCCATTTTGCAATTTAAGAAAAAAAATCCATCTTTTCTAGTTGAAGGGGAGTTTTAATAGTTTTTTGTTTGTTAACCAACTTTCTTAAAAGCTTAAATATTATCACCTTTTGATTTTACATCCTCTTTTCCATGGAGACTATTTTAACAACATGATAATCCATAAATCTTTTTAAAATATAAAAATTAGATAAACTCTCAAATAAAAATATGTTAAACTATACTTAAAACTTTTAAATTTCATTGAAATAGATTTTTAAATTATTGATATAATTTTTAAATAGACTTGTACCTAGTGTTTCTATTAAAAACTTGTTGTTTTGCATTAAATTTACTTTGTAACAATGGAGTAAGCAGATCTCTTCTTGAGGAGAAATAAAGCTATTTCAGCAAAATGACCACAAAAAGGGTCGAAAAAGGGTCAAGGGGTCAATAAAAGTTTTCGAAACATAGCCTATGTTTTTTCCCGAGTTTTTATACGTAGGTATACCAAGTTTGGTGCAGATCGGAAGTAAACTGTGGATTTGTATAAAAGACAAACACATATAGCCACACTTGATTTTATTATATTAGATGAGTTAACAGAAGTGTGTATATTGCTCAGCTCAGTGGCAGATTTCCAAATGTGCCTCCTATAGGCTGAGCCAAAATTTGCCGCCTATATGCTATATATCTTACTAAGCTATCAGCGGCGGTTCCAGGATTTGGTAATGGGGCAGCTGAAAATTTTGAATATCAAACTCGTCTTCTAATACCATAGAAGGGGGGTCTGGGGGTCCTCCCCCATAAAATTTTTGGAAATTTAAGGATAAAAAGCAAATTTTAACTCGTTTTGGTACACCTAATCTGGATTTTGGATTAGGTGTACATTAGGTTCGGATACATTTTCAAGAATTTTACTTACATTTTGGTAGGATGAGTTTTATATTTCAAAGAACTTTTTACAGAAAAATGGCTAAGTCATAGGGTCCGAAATTCCAAAGGGGGTCTGGGGGTCCTCCCCCAGAAAATTTCTGGAAATTTGGCCCTATAAACAGGATTTTAACTCGTTTTAGAGTCGTTTTCCCTTTTTTCACACCCCTGAGTTCCCACTTCCCCTTCTTCTCACAGTTAGTTTTTATTCCTTTTGGGGCTTAAGTCCCTTAACCCCCCGGATCCGCTAGTGTGATGAGCAGAACTCCTAACTCACTGCCCCTTTATGATTTCACTCATTTTTAGACTAACCCGAAGAGGACCACTCCTTGTAAGTCCCAATATTTTCAAGGAACGTCTGTTATAATGGATTTCAAAATTTCAAGGGGGGTTGGTGTCTCCCCCCAAAAAATTTTGAGTTTGAACCTTAAAAGTAGGGGTTTTATGCATTTTAAGGCGAATTTTTAAGGAAAAACAGTAAGTAAAAAATTGATGTTTTCAGGGGGGGTTGAACCCCCAAACTCCCCCCCTTGGATACGGCCCTGCCCATACAGTTCCTTGAAAACCACAGAATTTTCTGGTTTTAAAAAACGTCAAACGGTCCTCCCCCAGAAAATATTTTTAGAAATTTCCCCCAACTTGTGTTTATCTATTTTTAAACTCTATGGAGAGCACCAAAAAGGAAAAGCTTCTTGAAGGCAGCATGATTTTCAAGGGGAAAACACTGTACAACAGATATCAAAATTTGAGAGGGGAATGTGAAGGTTCTCCCCCAGACATTTTATTTTTAAAAATTGCCCATTAAAGTAGTGTTTTAGCTCATTTTGAGACCCTTTGGGTAACAAAGAGAACAGTTCCTTGTAAATCACAGAATTGCTTTTTTGAAAGGACGTTCTTGTCTGAGCTTATGTTAAGTGTTTCATTTCCCTTCTCCTTTTTTTTTTATTCAGAAGAAAAATTCTGGGGGGGCCGTCAAAAATTTGCCGCTGTAGGCTATAGCCTAGCTAGCCTATTTAGAAATCCGCTACTGGCTCAGCTGCTTAATTATTAATTACCTTTCTTTTCACTATATGATTTTCAACCCAGGCGTTGATTCAGAGGCACTCTGGACAGTGCCTCCCCAAATATCTCAAAATGAGTTAAAACCCTACTTTAACGAGTCAGATTTCAAAGTTTTTTTCTGGGGGAGGACCCCCATACCCCCCAGCGATACCACAAAGGGATCTTGCGTGATACTTTTTAGGAAAATTCCAACTTTTTTTACAACTTTTTATTAGGTCACTTTCAATCTTGTCTGTCCATCTATCTGTCTGTTCGGGGGGAATTTAGTAATCAATTTTAAGCATACTTCCCCATGAGCTAGAGACTTGAAATTTTGAACATAGTTCAGATCTGGATGAATTAGTTCGGTTCAATTTGCTGTCCCTGAACCCCCTGGGGGACTTAAAGTTTAGAAGTACCTTATTGTTAAAAAATCATTGTTGTGCAGTTTGCCTCTCGTTATCAAGATGGCTTTAGAAGTGTTGTATAAAATATTAGCAAAATGAAAATTTGTAAGAATAAAAGTAATGCAAGTACATGCAGTACTTCATGCAAGTTTTGTATTTGTAATAGTACATCTAAGGGACTGACTTTATTAATTAGTTACTGACAAGTTTGTCACCTAAATGTTTTTTAAAACATTTTTTTTATATTACTAGTGTTTCAAAGATTTCCAACGTCGTTTGAATAATAGCTAGAGGCAAAAACAGTGCAATGATTTTAACAAAACTGAGTAAAGCCATGTGTTATAGGTAAAGTTCAGAAAAAAACACTTTTTAGTTTTATTAAAAAGAGAAAGGAATTGTATATAATAAAGGAACATACCTTCGTGATGTATAAAGAGTTTTATCTCTTCAAAGGCAGATCCCCCCTGCCTTGTATGTTTGTCGTGTTGGATTTTAGCCGGTTTTAAAATGCTTGTTTGTAGGGAAATTACTTTTATTTTATTGGTGTTAGTTTTGGGTTTGTCACGTCTCAGATTTTGGTGAAAAATCCAGACCAAGTTGTTAAAAATTGCGTTATTTTACATTTTCTAAAGTTCGTTATCGAGGGAACTTTTTCCAGTAAATTTTGTGATAAAATTAAGTCAATCAAACAATTTCTGAAAAAGTAATGTCAGATGAAAAAGTAAAATTTATATTTCCGTTTGATGCTTATTACAGGGTTTGTACGCCTCCTGAAATTCCTGAAAAAATCCTGAAATTTGCTTTATTTTTCTAAGGGCCCTTATAACTCCTGAAAATTATGTTTTTTCTTCTGAATTTACTATCTGACTCCTGAAAAACATCTCTCCTATAGCATATCGAAGTTTTATTATGGATTTAGTTGAAATAATTGTTTTTAATCGATAAAATTCCATTGAAATGTGAAATTCTAACCACTTTTGTACTTCCTTGCTCCATACTTCATTCTGGTCTCATTATACTCGTAACATGTCAACTTGTTTTAAGTTAATAATTATTCACATTACCACCTGATTTTTTTAGTAATTTACTCCTTAAAGACTCCTGAATTTTACTATGTTACATAGAGTATGAACCCTGTTATTAGTTAGAATATTTTTATCCTAGTTTTTAATTGGTGGTAATTTAGCATGGTACTTTTAAAAATTATTGATGAAAGTGATCTCCATATTGTTTTGTTATCATTCTTAACTGGTTTTCATTTTTTTAGAGAGAAAATTACTTGAGATCCGAGAAAGCTACTGACGAATCAACCTCTGAAAAATCCTGTCATATTAGAGCAACAAAGAAGTCTTAGATGTTCTGGATGGAAACTCCTAATAACAAGGTATGTTATTATAAATCTTTTTGTTTCGAGTGTCGTATGAAACATCTGTTTAAAAACAATGCGTTTGTTAATGCTTGTTTCTTTAAGTTTGTATTTAATAAATTGAAATGAAGAAGGTAAATTATTAATTAATGTATTTAACAAATTCGGTTCATTCCAAATTTACTTGCAGATTTCAATGTGTTTACAAGTGTAAAGTTTTTTCTCATACTTTGGTAATTATGATGTTTGTCTTGGTATTAACTATGGAGGAACTTTTACTACAGGGTGCGCACAGTCCTTAAAAACTCCTTAAGGTGGACACAAATTGGAGCCGAGCGGCGAAGGGAACAGCCACGAACTCTGCGCAAGCGCAACTCGGAGGCGCTAAGAGCGCTTGCGCAGAGTTCGTGTTCGTGGCTGTTCCCTTCTCCGTTCGGCTCCAATTTGTGTCCACCTTTAGATTGTCCTTACAAAAGGGCCCTTTAAGTCCTTAGTTTACCCATTAAAGTCCTTAATTTTCAGAAGAACGCAGTTTTTCCCCCACTTTTCAAAGGGCTTTAAAAAAGAAACCAAAATTCCGAATTCCTCGAAATGGACTTCTCAAAAGTCCCAAGATCAAAAGTGGTTTGAATATTGTTTTTATCATTTTAAAATGAAGTTTTCCAGATTTTTTGCCCATTTTAAAAGTTATGAACACTTCATTTTCACAAAATTCCTGAAACAGCAAAAAAAAAAAAACAGGGTTCGTACGCCTCCTGAAATTCCTGAAAAACTACTGAAATTTGCTTTATTTTCCTAAGGGCCCTATACTCCTGAGAAGTAACTCCTGAAAATTCAATTTTTTCACCTGAATTTACCCTCTGACTCCTGAAAAACATCGCTCCTAGAGCATAAGGAAGTTTTATTATGGATTTAGTTAAAATGTTTGTTTTTGAATTGATAAAATTCCATTGAAATGTGAAATTCAAACCACTTTTGTACTTCCTTGCTCCATTCTGAACTCATTCTACTCGAAACGCAAATTTGTTTAAGGTTAAAAATTACTCACATTACCTCCTGATTTTTTAGTAATTTACTCCTTAAATACTCCTAAATTTTACTATGTTAGATAGAGTATGAACCCTGAAAAAAACTTGGATGAACCAGCTGCTTTCTAATTTTGCCGATGCATGTTACGAATTTTCAGGAAGCTCCACTCCCGAATACCTTTGACAGGATGTGTTCAGATTGCAATGTGGGAAAAATAACTTATAACCCAGGGGTTTCCAACTTCTAAGTACTCCGCAATCGAAATTACAAGTCAAATGGCGGGCCGCTAAGTAATCTGGCTCCTTTTTAAAGATGATAATTTTCTTTGGGGTGAGAGTCTTCAATGTGAAATTTTTCGAGCAAAAGAGGGACGAAGGTTGTTTACATATTTTGAATGTATGCACTATTGTATTTTCCAAAATTCCAGAGGATGTATGAATTTTTTTTACTCTTATACAACTCGTAGGAACACTGAATATATTCAATATTCTGAATATTACTTAAATGAAAAGGTCTTCCTTAAGAAAATGCTTGTAAATTTTCCTTAGATGATTGTTTTATCTAATTTTTTGATACTCCATTTTGTCCCTCCTCATGATAAAGGTTATAAAAGCCTTTATACCCCCTTGCTACGCTCAGGGGGAATTTCAGGTTTTACAAACGGCCTCTCGAAACTTTAAACTTTTAATTCTTGCACCATAGAAAATGATCGAAGCTATCCATAATCAAAGAGGTATATGAGGGGTCAGGGGATCTCCCCAGAAAAAATTTTGAATGTTAGTGTTCTAAAACAGGGGTCTGTTTAGAAGAAATTTGGGTCCGTTTTCGGACCCTTCACAAAATGTTTCACTGTGAAAACGGACCAACGTATTTTACCTTAAAAACGGACCCTTCACAAAGTACTTTGGCCTTTAAATGACCAATATTTTTCACAATACTGCAAATATGTGAGCTTATTTTCACAAAAACAGGCTCCTGGCTGAAAAGCACTAATTTAATACTAACTAAAATTCACAAAAGTATGACTAGATTTTCACAATTTTTTAAAAAACGGACCCTTCACAAAAAGTCTGGACAGACCCCTGTAAAAAGTGTTTTGAAGCTACTTTTTGGAGGGTTTTCAGAGAGCTTCGCGGGCCGCACAAAAAGACCCAGCGGGCCGCCAGTGGGAAACCCTCGTTGGTCAGAAACTTTAGATTCCGATCTTTCTCGGAACTGCGTTATTATGGGCATGAGATTCTTCCGATTTTTGTCGGATTTTCTGAGAATTTTCAGATTTTTCCCTCAATCCTTCCATTGCAAAAAATTCGCTAAAACCTTGAATATTAGGATCAAATTTCCCAAAATTTTCTGGGGAGTACCCCCCCCCCCAACTCTATTTTTCAAACCTTTTTTACCCTTCGGACCTGGCGTGCGGTATACCGGACATCAACTTTAAACCTAGATATTTTCTTCAAAATCACTCGAAATCCAGAAATTTTTTTTCAGTTGATACTCTACATTCATATTATTATCTCTGAAGCAGTAAATTTGTATTTCCCGGTTGGCAACAACCCATTAGTCGATGAATTTGAAAACCACCGGACGGTCTGTAATTTCTTTAAATATTAAGCTAGGAACTTGAAAATTTTAAATTAAGATATTTATCACCATACTATACTGTGTACCAAAGGAAAAAATTTTCACATAAAAATTTCATAATTCCGACTGAGTTCATTAACAAGCAAACTGTACCTAAAAATGAATTGGAAAACAATATTGCAAATGTCGTGCACGCAGTTTTTCCGACTTTTTGTCAATCTCATCCCTGTTATTAGTGCGCTAACATTTGTGAGGTTTACATTTTAACTACAAATTGCGTTCAAGAAATCCTTAAAAATTTTCAAAATGTCCTTAGAAAGTACTTTATTTTACTCTTTAAACTTCTGTACGAACCATGTACCAGTTTTATTCATCCTGAAATCTATTTTCAAAAACGCTGAAAGATAGTAGCAGAGGTTACACAGAAAAAAATATGCAGCATAGAAATATACAAATGGTTCCAATGATGCTTTAGTTTATATCCAATTCTTCCAAATGGAGTTTCTTGTTCCTTCGTTATTTTAGCACTGTGCTGAGATATTTTGGAAAATTTTTAGAGTATTTTTTTTTTAGTAAAGTAAGAGACATAACAAAAGTCAGGGATAAGCTTGTTTAAGTGTAAAATAAATATTTATTATTTTTTTAATTCAAGTGATAATGTATTGATAGAAGTCTTGGCTTTAATGCCAAAATAGTTTTTCAAACATTAAATGGTAGAGTAAACAACATCTTTTAAAGAAGCTTCATTCCAAACAACCAAAAACACCCATTTTCAATTGTATTTGCAATTTTTTTTAATCCATTTTATCGAAGCCATTTTTTTATTTAATGGGCAAATAGTAAATATAAAAGGTTCTTAAAGACATTTAGTTAAAGGAACAAAAACTTAGGAAGGATAAAAAAAATGTCCAAAAGCCTGAATGATGTCTGGTTCTGCCAATTTAAGAGTTTTACTCCCAAAACCAACCAAATCATTGAGAATTGACAATTGGTTTTCAAACATCCATCTTGTTAGTAATTCAGTTATTAGTCTAATTTGTTTATAGCAGTGTTTCCCAACCTTTTTCGGTCCATGCCCCACCAAAACCTTTCTTAATTTTCCATGCCCCCTGGTCTCGGTGGCATATTTAGAAATATATTTTGAGTGGGAATCAAAATTATTTCTTAGCCCCCTCCTATGTATATTTAATAAGTCTAATGAAGCTTTTCAGAATATTTTTAGGTAGAATTTGCATGTTTAAGAACTAAATCAAGCTATAAGTAATTAAGGTCTAAGTACCAAGGGGGGTCTGGGGGGTCCTCCCCCAGCAAATTTTTCGAAATTTGACTCTAGGAACTATACTAGGACTTTTAACTAGTTTGGTACCCCTAGTTGGGAAATTTTGGATATAAATTTTTAGGTAAGATTTGGATTTTGATGAACCTAAGTAAAAAAGTTTCAAATATAAGCGTTCTGAAATCAAAGAGATTTGGGGTCATACCCCCAGAAAAGGTTTGGAAATTAGACTCTAATAACAAGGTTTCAACTTGGTTTTGATACATATTGGTCCAGATTTCAGCAAACATTCTCAGATAGTATAATAGGATCCGATTTTGATAAACTTCTTTTTATAACTTTTTTTTAAATTTTCCCCCTGGATTGGACCCACCTGGGTGGCAATTTGATTGAAAATTTTCAAATTGCCACCCTAGAAAATGATATTGTCCTCCGGGAAACACTGGTTTATAGCCATTTTGCTTTTGCACTTCTTATGATACCAAATGCTATTCTCAAAACTATTTATTAATTACAACTAGCTATGTGGGTTGGAAAATTTTCCACAATTTTTTTCTTTGTTTTATTACTTCCATTTAATCCATCCAATTTAATGTTCTTTTTTTGCATTAGGGGCCGTTCAAATATTACTTAAGCAACCAAGGGGGGAGGGTGTTTGCTTATTTTTCCTGACAAGGGGGGATATGAGTGATGCTTACATAAAATACTGCATATTCGAAAATATTTTGTTTCTAGCATAAATAATTTTAAAACTCTACCAAAAATAAATTTAATCAAAAATTGAATTAGGAAATCTTACGTAAGCACTTTATTCTGGGGATGGACCCCCCAAATATTTTGAAATACTAACCCCGAAAAGTAGTGTTTTGACTCATTTTTGAACCCTTAGGGTTACACCCAAAAAGGACAGCTCCGTCAAGAAGAAAAAAACAATCAAAAGGGATGTCAAAAGTTCAGGGGGGGGGTCCGGGAGTTTCTTACGTAATTATGGTGGGGGGTTGAGGTTTGCTTATCTTAGCTGACAAGGGGGAGGGGGGTTAAAAATGACCAAAAAAAGTGCTTATGTAATATTTGAACGGCCCCTTAAGATCATTGTCTTTTTTGTGGTATATTGGAACTTGGAAATAGTAAAGAAAAAAAGTGAATGAGAAATATGTCCCTGCCAGAAATACTATTTTGGTTTCATTTCAGTTATTATATGTGCCATCTTTTAATTAACATCATATGGGAGGCGGAAAGCGACCTCTTGTCGGCAAAGTTGATTTTGAGAAAAAGCCAAAAAAAAAAACCGAAGAAGGTAAAAAAAACTATCGAATTTTTTCTCTCTCGATTTTATTGATCCTTGGAGAACTGAATTTTAGCTGTTGGAATAATTCCTTTGCTAACGAGAGGGTAGCATTTTGAAGGTCGTTTTTCGCGAAATTCACTAATTCTATTATAAAACTTTTAATAACTGGCGATTCGTGATTTTTTGAGCTGCAAGGATGATGATGGTCTTAAAATCTTCATAAATTCTAAACAATAATAACTTCATTTCGACGAACGCCGACAAGAGGTCGCTTTCCGCCTCACATATATTAAACATTATGCAATTTATTCTGTTTTCCTTGAGACTGGGTGGTGTTTGTGTTTGCATGATCATTATTAGTGACATCATTTGCAAACACTTCTCGGTTGCTCCTGAACAAGAAGGCTGGATCATAGCTGCCAAGTACTCCGATTTTATCGGAGCTACTCCTATTTTTGGTTTCTTCTCTGGTAATCCGATTTTTTTAAAAAGAACCTATGTTTCAATCGTATGTGAGAAGTTTTTAAGAGTAAGACGAGTGAAATATATTAATTAAATAGTACATTTTCTTTTTAAACTTTTATTTTTCCAAAAAAAGCATTAATTTCTATTTTTGTTATAGAGCAGGAACCATGATTAATCGTTTTGGACGCCTTTGGTTGTAACTTACTTGTTTTCATCTACTTTAAGGGGGAAATTTTTGTTTCTTCATAGACATCGTTTTAGGGTTTATCTTAATTATTTGTGCTCTACTATGAACTAAAAAGGCGGCTTGAATTTTAAATTGAAAAAAGGTGGGTATACTTCCATGAAAGTACTCCGATTTTTTCCTCCATCAGGTTGGCAGCTATGCATTTTGTTAATTGGAGAGCTTGACTCTCTCCTGTAATAGCATGGTTTGTACAGTAGGGTGTGTTGAAAATATTTTGATGATCCAAGTGTGCGGAAAAGTTGTCTAAGGTGGCTTTTTTCCAACCATCGGAGTGAAAATAAAGGGTCTTTTTTCCTGGCAGTGCAAACAGGGTGGTTTAGTGAAATTCAAGGTGACAAAATTGTAGGAAATATAGCTAGAGCTTTATACTTTAAATTGTTCATTTCCTGACTAATGAGAGTTTTTAATGAAATAATGCTTAATTACTACTAATTTAATTCAATAACATTCACAAACGTGTTCAATTTGTTTGTTTAGGTTTTTTAGATAATTAGTATATAATCAGAAAAAAATTTCAGACAAAAAAATCAAATTTTTATTAAAAATGTATTTTTAATTATATTTAAATATTTTAAATGAAAATTCAAAAGATATTTTAAGTATTTATTTAGTCTTCCTTCTATATTCCAAATGTCATATTTTTTTGTTTATTAATAAACATATAATGTTAAAAAATCGCCATTTCTTAAAAGTCTTTATTTAATCTTATTATTAGCCTAAATGTATATTTAAAATATTGAAACCAAACATTTTTAAGTTCCTTATATACTATAAGTTAACAGAAAAACATAAGTTTATAAAATTTGCAAATAGTTTTTAAGAGCTTTTTTTGACATGAGTAACTCCACTATAATGCCTAATTACTGTCAATTTTATGACTAATTAAGTTCAATAAGTGTTTTTAGACATCATATGAGTAAATGATAAAAAAAATATGGGTAAAAAAATTTATTTTTTTAAATAAACTAAAACTCGAAATTTATAAATCAAAGTTCCAAATATCTCTCTATTCTAAAAAAAAGTTTTTGGTGAACGGTTTCCAGAGAAAGGCTTTTTAATTACTGAACCAAATGACACATATATGGTATCAAAATGTCCGAATTCTTTCCGGATTTCCGAGTAAGCCCTTCGATTTTTCAAAAAAATTCTTAATTTTAAAATATTTCCATTTTTTTAGATTTCGGATAAGGTCGCAGTTACAAAGCAAGAAACTATGAATTTTAAAACAATTGAAAATATATTTCACTGGTTTTTTAACATTCAAATACATTAAATAATCATCTTTCTATTTATCACACTAATTTAAAAAATATATATTGGATTCTTTTTAACAATATTTATATTTTTGCTGTTCAAACGATTTTAATTATATTTAAAACTAATGTATAATTAATTTATCTTTTATTTTTAAATAATTAATTCATATTTATATATTTATCTTTGTCGTTGTGGCAATCTAATCATTACTATATTTACAATAAAATATAAACTCGCTTTCAGAAATTTTGAACTTTTGCATTTATTTATTACAATAATAACTATTTTTATATCCTTTTGCAAGTTATATTATTTAAGGTAGTAAAAGGTAACTTTTTTTTATAATGCCAAAACGCAAAACTAGATATGGCGGGGGAATGTTTTAGAAATAAAAATAAAAATCGAAAGTCAGAACATTCGTGTCATTGCTATGAAACTGACACAATTTCGATGTTCATTTGTTCTCATGAAGCAAAATTCTAAATTTTCGTGATGTTTTCGATAATTACTACATTTTTCACAGACAATCAATGAAAATCATTACAAATTTTAAGAAAGTAAAATTTATTCCGGAGATGTTTCAGTGCTTCTGAATGGATCTGTGTGAGAAAAACATTACCTTGGGGAAATGGTAAAAGAAAGTTTACACTGCTTTGTTACTAATTTTCTTGTAATTAAATGGCGATCCGCCAATTCATATTGCCATAAAGGAACTGTTAAAACTTCGCCGCTGAATGAATATTCCCCTTTTTTGAAAGAATACCCCAGAGAAGTAGTTCCCCTGTTTTAAGAATGTTTTATAAAATGAGTAAGTGCTGTGAGCTGTGTTTTGTGAGGATGGCAAAGAGATCCTTAAGTATCAGCGTCAGCAGTTAACGGGGGTTGGCGAGCGATAGCAAGCAGGGGGCGGTAGCTCCCATAATTTTAGTGAGCAGGGTTTTGTGGGGATTGCGAAGCGATCCGGAAGGCCCTGCGTCAGCAGTTAACGGGGGTTGGCGAGCAGGGGGCGGTAGCTCCCTAGTGTTAAAAAAAATCCCCATTTCTTACAAATCATTAATTCCTCTTATAATTAGCTTAGTTACACCTAAATAATGTGAATTAAAAAATTGGCACCAAACCTTTTTGGGTTCTTTATACTACTAGGGGGCTCTGCCCCCTGCTCGCTCACCAACCCCCGGAACTGCTTCACAGTTCTTTAAAGATCGCTTGTTTCATCTCAAGTATCCAAGAGAGATAAGTTAACAGAAAAATATTAGTATACAATGGGTTAAAGCAACCAGAAGGAGACCACTCCTTGTAAGTGCCAAAATTTTTAAGGAACGATTTTAAGGAATAATAAATTTCAAGGGGGTCTCCCCAAGAAAAATTTTGAACCTTAAAAGTAGGGGTTTTATGCATTTGAAGACGGTAAGTAAAAAACGTCGAAATTTGGGATACGGCCCTGAAGTAAAGTAAAAGTAAATTACCCTGGATTTAGGGGGGGGGGAGTTTTTCCGTTAGAGTACTGAAAATCCGCGAATCCGCAATAAGTGTTAAATACCCTTTCCATGTTTAATGCTTTGTTACGATGGTAAGCCCTACTGGAACGCTAAATGGCATTGCAATGGTTGAGGCTCAAAATAGTATCGAGTTCTTTCCTTTCTTCGATAAAATTGACCGCAAAAGACATGGCTAGTGTTTCCAAGTCGGGTTACAAACCATGGTTGGCTTTAAAACGATTGAAAAAATTTAGCGGTCATGCTTTCTGCAATATTTGTACCGTTTTGGTGGTTCCGGAGAAAGCAGTTTCGCACTACTCCTGAAGTAGCATAAGAAATCCGGAATTTTTTTCCCTGAGCTCCTGAAGCTTTCTGGAAAAGGTTGGCAACCCTGCTCCCTGCATACGCATATGAATGAAATATAATTAATTACACATTACAATAACATTACAAAATAAACAGTTTACTACACAAAATTATACACAGATACACAATACAATACGAATATAGAAGAAATACAATGAAGAAATTAACAAAAAACGTTCAGGTCGAATGAACACTGTTCACGTGCTTATTGAGGTGACCAAGTTGTTTAAGTTGGGCCCCGCAAATGGGGCATTTATATGGCCTCTCCCCAAGATGGACAGTGCTCTCGTGCTGTACACATTCTGCCTTTCTCTGGAAAGGCCTGTCGCAGTATGTGCATCTGAAACGAGGCCTTTCCGTATGAATTTTTTTGTGCCTCCTCAGGTTTGACGATCGCGTGAATTTCTTTTGACAAATGTGACAGACGTGTCCGCGCCGAGGTCGGGGAGGCTCCCTTTCGCCTTCAGAGGCTGGCATATCAGAGGCTGGTTTAGCTCCGCTCATCTGAAAAAATTAAATATTTTAAAACAGCGGTTCTTTCCCCTTCATGTAGCAGCCAGACATCGCGGACATTTTAAACACCCAAAGCCATAACCCAGGGCCGTATCCAAGGGGGGGGGGTTGGGGGTTCAACCCCCCCCCCGAAATTTCGACATCCTATTTTTACTTTACTGTTTTTCCTTAAAAATTCGCCTTAAAATGCTTAAAATTCCTACTTTTAAGATTCAAAATTCAAATTTTTCTTGGGGAGAACCCCCAACCCCCCTTGAAATTTAGAAATCTATTATAACAGTTGTTCCTTGAAAATTTTTGGACTTACAAGGAGTGGTCCTCTTCGGGTTAGTGTAAAAATGAGTGAAATCATAAAGGGAAAGTATCCAAGGTGAGTTAGGAGTTCTACTCACACTAACGGATCCAGGGTGGCTAGGTGACTTAAGTCCCCCTTCCCAAAAGGAATAAGGACTAACAGTGAGAAAAAGGGGAAGTGGGAACTCAGGGGTGTGAAAAGAGAAAAGCGACTCTAAAACTAGTTAAAATCGTGTTTTAAGGGTGAAATTTCCAGAAATTTTCTGGGGGAGGACCCCCAGACCCCCCTTTGGAGTTAGGGACCCTATTATTTACCACTTTTCTATAAAAAGTTCGACGAAATGCAAAAAAATCCTACTAAAATGTTAATTAAATTCTTGAAAATTTATGTCCGAAATCCGGATTTGGTGTACCAAAAACGAGTTGAAAATCTGCTTTTTAGACTTAAATTTCCAAAAATTTTCTGGGGGAGGACCCCCAGACCCCCCTTTTAGGATATTAGAAGATGATTTTGATATTGAAAATTTTTAGTCCTGAAATACCAAATCCCGGATCCGCCGCTGTCTTCTTAACAACAAAATCGAACTAAAGTTTTAAGAAAATTTTCTGCCAAACCCCCCCCCCGAAAAGAAAGTCTAGTTATGGCCCTGCCGTAACTAATTTCTTGTTTTGAGTTTTAGATTAATTTAAAGTTGTAGAGAAATTATCATAAATTTTACAATTACTCCAAAGTATAAAGAAATTTATTTCGGGAGGGTACAAAAATTATTCCTCAGTTCCCCTAGTCCGGATTTCCCATTGAAATAACATTATACATTGTTGAAATGCATAAAATGTAGGGTTTACTTCTCTATGTTAAGGCGACGTCTTGCCTCACTTGATAAAATATAATTTGAAAACAATTTATAAATTACAACGAAATTTAAGAAGAAAAACAGTGAATATCTGAATTTAAATATTATAACATGATCAGAACACCGAAATATATTAAAATAATTAATTACTTTCTTTAATATTTTAATTTTCTTAAATTTATGGATCAAAAATTGAAAAGTTTCCATGAAAACAGAGCTAAAATTTCACTGTTTCACAGAACATGGTTTACTAGACAATAATCACTAGATTTTTTATTAAAACTAGCAATCTGTTTTTATTTTTTAAGTAGCTTTTAAAGAAGTTGGTTAGTTTAAGAAGAAGGCAGGATTTTAATAGTTTTTTACTTGATAACTTTTTATCGAGGGATTTTTGAAATTTATTTTATTTTGAAATTGAATTTTTGAGGAGCTTTGAAAGGGCAGCGGGAATGCCTCATGAAAATTCTGTTTAAGACTTTAAACACTAGATTTCAAATGACTGAGATGGTTTCAATTAGATTGTTTTTATCACATAGAAAAAATAAATGTTTAATAGGCAAAAAATCGGGATGGAATGAGATATCACAGTTGGTACTGGAATGGGGAAAAGGAGACTGGAATACCGGGATGAAAATTATTGGAAACACCTGGATATGAAAATTATCGGGAACAATGGTATGTAAAGGTTCCGGGACATGAAAATGTACTGGGAATACCGGAACATGAAAAGGTACAGGGAACACCGGAACATGAAAAGGTACAGGGAACACCGGGATATGAAAATTATCGGGAACACCGGGATTTGGAAAAAGTACTAGGGACACCGGGGTTATTGGTGATGCGAAAAATCGGACATATAACTTGGGAGAATTTTAAAAAAGGAATCCGTATGTTCCACCCGTGCAAGGCCGGGCAAATCAGCTAGTTATACTATAAACCAGGGGTCGGCAAGTAATTTTACTCGGGGTCCAAATACTTTTAAAAAAATTTATCTCGGTCCGGAGGAAAAAGGTATACCTAATTAGTTTAAAATTGAAGGGCTTGGTGGATGAAGGGGCTATGTTACAAGGCCTGTCTTCATTCAGTCTCAGTCTCATTACTTTTGAGACAGGCCTTGTAACATAGCCCCTTCATCCACCAAGCTCTTCAATTCTTACAGATATACACATATTTTTACATAGATGTAATTTGAGCAGTTTACGCTGCTACCTTCTTAAATTTTGTTAAATTGATTGTTAATTGTCGTTAAATCTATTTCACATCACAGCATCACTATTTAAACATCAAATTTATTTATAATATTTAAAAAAAAGCATTGATAATGATATCACCAAAACGAATGGATTTCGTCTACAAGATAATATTGATTGAGAGAAGGTCCTTGGATAATAAGGATTCCCAAAGCCTTTATTTATTAACTACAAAAACTTCTAATAGGTAAGAGAACGTACTTTTTACATTTCGGCATCCCTCCTAAATTAAAAGATTTAAAACCATTGAATTAAATTGTGTATTAAGTTCTTTAAATTATTTCAATAGCTTTATATTGGAAAGGGTCTGGAAATTTTCAGAAATTGGATCCTTGAAAAAAGGTCAAACTAATTTTAGTCTCTAAGAATACATAATATTGATTTTCAAAATATTTTGGCGGTCCAGGAAATAACTTCTCGCGGTCCGGATGCGGACCGCGGTCCGCCAGTTGCCGACCCCTGCTATAAACGTTTTCCTTGAAAATTTTGCCGCTTACAATGAGTGGTGCTCTTTGGGTGTAATCTAAAAGGCTTCAAAATGAGCTAAATCACTATTTTGAGGGTCAAATTTTCAAAAATTCTTTGGGGGAGGACCCCCCCTTTTACTTAGAGTTCACATTTTTACACAATTTTGAAACTTAGTGCACCAAAATTAAAACCTTACGAAGTCACCTCACCTAAAACTTAGCATTCCTAAGACCTCAGAAAAGATGTTGGATAACCCCCTAAACAAAAATCTGACTAGGGCACTGGCAACCCCCCTCTCCCTTTCAGTTACATTAATATTTGAACAGCCCATAATAGCAATTAAGTTAATTGTGAAACTCAGCCCCCCCCAGACAAAAATTCTGGATTCGCCACTGGATTCAACTTTTTAAAAAGCAAGGGGACACAGAGGGATTAGATTTCAATACAGGTAATAGAACAAGGGGTCACAATTTCAAATTGAAAAAAGTAAAATTTAGAACGGATTGTAGAAAGCATTATTTTTTTTAATAGGGTAGTGGATAGATGGAATGCGTTGCCTGAAACAATTGTAAATTCAAGTGGGGTAAACGAGTTCAAGAGGAAAATTGACAGATACTGGGATTCCGGTAGTTAGTGTTAAAAAGACTGGACCAACCTTGCTGAGCTTACGCCTGTAGTTGGTCGACTTAATATGTATTTGTAACTGAAAATAAAGTCTATGGTAGGTTCAGTGGTAGAAGTGGGTCAAACAAAAGTGGGGGGATGGCCAAACCCGAGTCCCCCCTCCGAGAGTACCTTTCCCCCTTTTTGAAAATTTTCATGTTCGTCTTAATTTTATCAAGTACATCTTGTTCATACATTTTCTGAAAGTAGAATGTGATCCTTAAAATTTTCTGCCTTACAAGCATTTAAAGAACTTAATTAAAACACTGCTAAAATTTTACTTAAAGTTATTAAATTAAAGATACTTCTACTCAGGGCTCGATTTCAGCCGGAACGGTCCGGAACGGCGTTCCGGAACCTCTTTTTCGGAAAAAAAATTAATATTCTATTTCAGGGGTCTCCTAACTACGGCCCGCGAGACCCTTTCCTCAGGCCCTAGGATATCTTTCTATGTACGAAAAAAGTCCTAAAATGAATTTAAATCCTGTTTTTAGGGTCAAATTTCCAAAATTTTTCTGGGGGAGGACCCCCAGACCACCTTTTTGTACTTAGAATGTGATTAATCACGTTTATTTTCAGATTAAGTTCTTAAATGGGAGAATCCTACCGAAAAAAATATTAAAAAGGGGACCAATATTTTTACCGTTCCGTTACCTCTTTCATAAGAAATCGAGCCCTGCTTCTACTTCAAAAAAATTTTCTTTCGAGATGAAAAATGTAGCTTTTGTGAACTTAATATCTGGATCAACCCTAGTTAAATGCAAGATGTTTTTCTAAATTGACTAAACATGTATAAATTTACAAATATAACTGTTCCTTATTACAGACTTAAGTTACCTATAAATTCCATTTAATTTATCACAATGCCCTTCTCCACTTCGGGCATTATTAATAATTCCCGTTTTATCACATTGGAATTAGACTGTTGAAATTGAAAGCACATAGCATTAGTGCTGAGATACGAGGGTTGTTTTTTAATTAACTTCCGTTTTGCTCCTGTAAAAAAAGTAGTTCTTAAGGATCTAATTTCGAAACAATTTTGGTACTGGTAAATAGGTACATTCTTAAGGATCAATTTCAAACTTTTTTGGAAAAAATCTGACATTTTTTCTATTATTTATCGAATTTACAAGCGCGCTCCTCGAACTTATTTCCCGACTGCCCATAGAGAATTTCTCTTCCTTTAAACACTAGACTATTAACAGACTATTAACTACTAGACTATTAACAGACTATTAATTCTAGAACACTAGACTATTAACAGACTATTAACTACTAGACTATTAACAGACTATTAATTCTAGAACACTAGACCAGTGGTTCCCAAACTATTTTGGTCGTGGAACCCCCAAATTTGTTACCAATGATCGCGGAACCCTGTATATTTTTTAATAAACGATTTTTAAAAATTTAATTTATGATATTAAATGAAACCAGGCGCGGATCCAGCACGGGTCCAGGGGGGCACTTTTCCAGACAATCAGGTTTACCTTTTGACAAAAATGTCAAATTCTTAGGGATTTTCTAAAAGTATCACGCAAGATCCCCTTCTGGTACCGCTGGGGGGTATGGGGGTTCACTCCCAGAAAAAAATTTGAAGTTTTTGAAGAATTTTAAGAGTTTTAACCCATTTTAAGACGCTTTTTGGGGCCAAGAGGGGAATTTTCCATCTTTATCTTTTGACAAAAAATGTCAAAACGTTGGGGATTTTCCAAAAAATATCGCGCAAGATCCCCTTGTTATACCGTGGGGGGTCTGGGGGTCCTCCCCCAGAAAATATTTTGAAATTCGACTGGTAAAAGTAAGGTTTTAACTCACATTTTGAGAACATTTTTGGGTCCAAGGGGAGAGGCGCTGTCCTTTCTTATTTTTTTACACCATTCTAATTTTTTAATGAAATAAAGTTTGTCCCATGGAACCCCTAAATTTTTTCGTGGAACCCCAGGGTTCCGCGGAACCCACTTTGGGAACCACTGCACTAGACTATTAACAGACTATTAATACTATACTAGACTAATTATGTTCAGAATTTTTCCATCTCAACTTTTTTCCACTTGAGAAGACCAAAAACGTTCGGTCCTACTGATTACTCGAACAACAAATCTCCTCTAAAGCCTTTATTTTATACCTCTATTTTAAAATTATCAAGCTTTAATCAAACTGGATTTAATTTTTGGAAATTTGTTAATGTAAAAAATCATTACTTTGACGGGATAACTAATGTGTAACATATTTTTCTTACATTCCCGCTTTCTTTTCCCTTTTGCAACACATACAGGATCCCCCTACAGGTGTTGATGGGTGGACGACCCCCTCTCCTTTCAGCGCAAAGAGAAAATTCGTCTCCGATTGTTTTTGTTGTTGGAGCAGCAATAAACACAGCTGCTCTCTCTTCCATAGGTTTCTATCTCGCTGTATCCAAACAGGTGGCCTACAAAAATCTCTCCTCCTCCTGGGGGTACTAGACGACGTGGGTTTAAAAGTAACAAGTTTTTAACTAATTACCAAAGTGGAATAATTCCAATGGATTCGGAATAGTCGGAAAATTTTAGCCCAGTTTTATATAAAATTCGCTGGGTTTTTCTTGTTTGTTGGAAATTAGGGTGTTTCTCGCACCAATATCTTGTTTTTAAGAGACCCCAATTAATTTTCAGATTAATTATGAAAAGGTCCTCAATCAGAGAAGCAGGTGAACGTATGTAAGTATTAACTGCCATTTCGCAACACATACACCATCCCCAAGATGTTAATTAGTATACGACAGATTGGTATACGACCCCCGGCGCCGGGAGAGCTTTTTCAAATAAATGTTTTTTTCTTCGTAAAATAAAGTTTCCGACTAGACAACTAGGTTAAAGCATGGAAATTCTAATTGCGGATGGGACGAAACAAGTCATAACAGAGCAACGAGACCAGTTTGAATACCCTCTACTTTTTTATATATTAATGCTTTGACCCAGGGGTTCTCAAACTTTTTAACATCGCGACCCACTTTTGAGAAACAAAATCTAACGCGACCCACCGACTTGAAATTAACTTATTAGAAAATTAAAAGCGAACATATGAATATGAGCGTATGAAATAGTTTAATTAAGGTCTGTCAATGATCCCTACAATAAAAAAGGGGTCTGGGGGGTCCTCCCCCAGAGAAAATTTTAAAATTTGACCCTTAAAAACATGGTTTTAACTTATTTTTTTAGCAATAGGGGATAAATTGCAGTTGCATCATTTCCTAAGAAAATTCTTACAATTTGCATTGTTCCCCCCGGTGTGGATGGGGAGAAACACTGAAAATTTTTTATCAAATCTTATTTGAATAGCCGACTAGATTTGCACAATCGGCACATAAGTGACACACATAGTACGTATTTACATTAATTGCTTTTTCCGTTCGACACCAAGTAGAGTAGTTTTTCCTCAAATTTTTATTCGTTTTACTATATGGTAATTTGATAAGTTTCAAAACTTCAAATAACACTGGTCTACAAAAAAAAACTTTTTTTCTGATGGCTGGAATATTAAAGCTGTTTTTGTATATATTTGACCTCCTGATTCCGAATATGGCATCCGTTTTTGCTCATCAGCTCTAGTTTTTAAGATATTCGAAAATTAAATTTTTTTCACTTTTGACCTACCTTTTATACAATATGGTGCTATAAAAATGACTTAAAAATAAAAAACCTAACCACCCAAGGCATTTCCTATTCCTTAGGGTCTCAATAGATAGTGTATAAAGTTTCAGCCCCCCAAGTTAATTTTAAGGGGTACCTATAGGGCCCTAAAGTTGAAAAAAAGTCGAAAAATTGGTCTTTTTTTCAGAATTTTAAAAAAAATATTTTTGAGTTTTCTAATTTGATAAAACTGGCTAATATATGTTTTTTAGAACTTATTCAGACCGCTAAAAATATTTTTACTTTAAAACTGCACCTCTTTAGAGCGATTTTATAGTTTTTAGGCGAGAATTAGGGTCATTTCCCTCAAAAACGCTTGGTACCAATAATGGTGGTTGAAACGAATAAATTTCGAATTTTTCAGAAGTAAGTCATCAAAAAAGATGTCCTGTGATGTAAAACTGAATTTCACATGATAAAGATCAGTAAAACAGTAGAAGCTCCTCTCGCGCTTTCAAGCCCTAACATTGGAAAAAATGCTTTTTTTCACAGATCTGTATCATATGAAATTTCAGTTTTATATCAAAGGACATCTTTTTTGATGACTTACTTCTAAAAAATTCGAAATTAATTCGTTTCAACCACCATTATTGGTACCAAGCGTTTTTGAGCGAAATGACCCATATTCTCGCCTAAAAACTAAAATATCGCTCTAAAGAGGTGCAGTTTTAAAGTAAAAATATTTTTAGCGGCCTGAATAAGTTCTAAAAAACATATATTAGCCAGTTTTATCAAATTATTAAACGCAAAAATATTTTTTTAAAAATTCTGAAAAAAAGACCAATTTTTCGACTTTTTTTCAACTTTAGGGCCCTATAGGTACCCCTTAAAATTAACTTGGGGGGCTGAAACTTTATACACTATCTATTGGGAGCCTAAGGAATAGGAAAAGCCTTGGGTGGTTAGGTTTTTTATTTTTAAGTCATTGTTATAGCACCATATTGTATAAAAGGTAGGTCAAAAGTGAAAAAACTTAATTTTCGAATATCTTAAAAACTAGAGCTGATGAGCAAAAACGGATGTCATATTCGGAATCAGGAGGTCGAATATATACAAAAACAGCTTTAATATTCCAGCCATCAAAATGAGTGTTGACCAGTGTAATAGTTTGATAATTCAAAAGTCAGTAACACGTTTGTAAAATTATAAAAAGATACTTCATATTATACAGAAAAATTAGAAATCTTCTCGTGACCCACCAAAAACTGACTGGCGACCCACCAGTGGGTCGCGACCCACAGTTTGAGAAACTCTGCTTTGACCTATTCAGATTTAAAATTTTATCCCTCTGCGATAATATTAACTCGTGACGAATCTCAATTGTTAAAATTAAAACAAATTTTATTCATGTTTCAATTTTGAGTAAATTTGATTCGGAGCTGGTTTGAGTAATGTTGAGGTCGTGTGCCACTCTTGGAATACTCCACAAGAATTCAAAACAAAGTGCTTCTGAGAAAAAAAGGTCCATAAATGGCAGGAGGGTTTGAATAATTTCGGAGCTAAAAAATAACTTAAACTGGTGACTATTTTCAGCAAATATTTTTCTTTCAAAATCAAATTTTTGTACAATCTTTGATTTTTTGATTAAATTATTAATTTGGCCACTAATAGCACTGTAAGCGATATCAATATATGTTCCCCATTGTCACTCTTTACTGTAGGAAAACTTTATTCCCGTGATTTTACGATGCGCTGTTGTTTAGAACTAAAGATGCAAGGTGAACTTTTGATTGAAACATCATGTATTAACATAGACTTGACTTTCTTTTCAACAAAGGAATCTATGGGAAAAATGTATCAATATATTTCAGAGATAGCTTAGTAAGTTTAATGTGAGAAGAATTTTTCCCAAATTCCAAAAATTTATACTCTGCAATCATTTTAATTTTCCCTACATGGTTATACACACAATTGTGGATTCAGTTAAAAACTTTTTTTTATTTAGCTTCTCATAGTCCCCGTTAAAAGTACAGTCGGATCCGCTTAATGTGATCACGGTTAATGTTATCAATCGGATAATGTTATCGGAATCGACAGGTCCCGATCATTCCAATTTAATTTAATGTAAAATACATCGTTTAATGTGATCAACTATGAATCATCAATCCGCTTAATATTATCAAAATTTGTCCATATCCCTTTTAAAACGACCGCTTTTGGGTTCGAGTTTCATTTTGAAGGTCAATTTTTACAAGTAAAAATCTTCTCCATGAGAACATCTGGCGCTTCTTTTTTTCTGCATTCAGTATGGGTAAGAAAAATAAAACATTCCGTCGATCATGTAAAAAATAAGTGGTTTATTGGAGTGGAAGGATATAATGGAGCGGAAAAAAGAGAAACCTTTCTGTAAAAGTACACAGAAGCGATTATTTTAATTTTATTAACTGAACTACTCTTATATTTCCCCCTTAAAATTTTTCCTAGTTTAAAAATAGAGTTCTAAATACATTTATTACGATTACATGATTTTGATTTTAAAGCAAACAATCTAGTAACACTGTTTGCTATTTTTTGATATGAGATCGCTTATTGTTATCGATCGGATAATGTTATCAGTTTAGTCTCGGACAATTGCGATCACATTAAGCGGACTTGACTGTACTAGGAAAAATCTTTAACTGAGCTTCTAGCCATCAGGGGAACAAAATTAGCACTGTTTTGCGTTTCCAATAATAATAATATTTCAAACCATAACTTCTATTCATTGATCGACCTCCTCGTGTGTTTTCTATAATTTCCTGACACAGAGATAAAAGAGCTGATACCCCACAATCAACTTAGTCTAGTGTTCACTGTTCAGTCTAGTACGAGTAAAAGCAGTCTCTGTAGAAGAAATGTGACTGTCCAAGAATTATTCAGTAGGTACCTCCAAAAGCGGTTTAACTTATCTGGACTGTTTAGTATTAATTTTATCGTTGATGAGAGGGATACAAATGCTTGCAGATTTATCTGAAAAGTTTTTCCCTTTGAAGCTTTTTAAGTTCACTATTTTATGTATTTATAATTGTTACTTGGGCACCCGACGGAAGACGCAAAAGAGTAATGCCAAGTCTTAAAACATTACTAGGTAAGGCAAAGTAATCTACCCCTAGCCTCGCTTTTACCTTCAAAAATTTTTCCTAATTTTATGAATGGTGACTAAAGCCGCAGATATCGTTAACGTAAATACTTGGCAAAGATATATGCGCCAAGATCTGTGCAAAGCCAAATTCGAATGGATTCTAAGGGGCATCAGGATTGGCTCTTTTTACCTTCATAATTTTTTATTATTTTTTTGAGAGGTGGCTAAAGGTAAAGAAGATATTCTGGTAGATAAATCTCTTATACTGTTTATTCTAATTTGCAAAACTGACCTATATGAAAGTTCTGAGCAATATGGTACTTCAGTCACCACTTTAGAAAAATATTTAAACATTGGAATGAAAGGGTGCTTTAATTCAATCAAAGATGATTTTTTCCTAATCACTCCAGAGAAAAGTTCTATATTCAGTTAAAGAAAATTATTTATATGCTTAGAGTTAACTTAAACTAAGAAACGTTAAGGCACTCCTATAGGTAAAAGCTGGAATTAAACTCATAAGTTTAGATAATTCATATTTATAAATGTTAATGAGGAAATGTGACAGTGCTGTACTTATTTAGTCACCCTTCAAAGAGTTCCAAGAGAAAAAAAAAAGGTTATTGCAGGTATCGACAACTCCACTACAAGGTTTAAAAGAATTTCCCAGTAATAGATTTTAGGTCTGTGAAAAATGTTCCAAGGTAAGCAAGGAAATCTACCCCTGGCTTCGCTTTTACCTTCATCATATTTTCCTAATTTAATGAATGGTGACTAAAGCCGCAGGTATCGTAACTTAAAATCGAACTTCTGATGCTTGTTCATTTTAATGTAACAACACCTGCGGCTTTAGTCACCTCTCAGAGAATTAGGTAAAAATCATGAAGGTAAAAGCGAAGCCAGGGGCTGGTCGGTCGGGGTTTGGGACGGTAACTAAATATATTCTGTTTATATTTCTTAGATTCTTACTATGATTCTTAAGATTCTTAAGTGTAATTAGTGTCCGCCGAAGGCAGAAAGGGTAGAATCTTTGGATTTTTCGCAAAATAAAGAGAAAAGTCTTCAAAAATAGTAGGAATTTTGAAGAAATTAACTGGTACGGTTACAGTTAACTTTGAAATTTAGAAAAATTATGTCCCCCCGTTAGATACGCAGGAACAAATTTATAAATACTCAACTGTATTTATGTCCGAGTGCTATACCCGGGGAGAGGCTCAGACTCGAACCGAGGGAGGTTCGACCTGAGGGCCTTTGAGATGGATGATGGTACGTGCGCAAGCACACCAAGCCATCGGTTCCTGCAACCAGTCTGATCTTCTAATTAATTTGAAGTTGATACTTCACCATGTAAACTAATAAATATATACATGTAGTATATACGTATTGTGTATATAATTGTATACGTATAATATACAATGAATACAAATAAAGGCACTATATATTAGTATATAATTGAAGAAATCATAAAAATATTCAATATGACGGTAGCCAGTGTTCGATCCGAGATCCTTTGGATCTGTAACTTGACGCTCTAGCACACTCGGCCATCTGGTCGCATACTGCTTAGAATTCAGAGAACTTGACACTTGTAATTGATTAGGGTAAAAGTCTAATAATAAAAGTCTAGTCTATGAATAAGTCCCCGATTCTTCATTGAGGACTTAACTAAATTTCGAAGAAAATCAACCAAGTCTAACCCCTCTAAGATCTCATATCCAGCCTTGCTGAGTCTTTTCTGATTGCTTGGTTGGTTGAAATTTCTCTTGGGAAAATGTTACTTTTAATAAAATAATAACCGAGGATAGAACCCAGGAACTGCCGAATGCTAAGCAAGCATCCTACCCACTGCTCCAGAGGAGATTCAGAATCATTAAAACTTATCATAACATCTTCTTTACTGGGTTAACTTTATGGTGATTATGAAAAAAACTGCCAGCTTTTGAAAAATAGGCTAGTAGTAAGTTTTAACTTCTAAATTTTAGGGGTCTTTAGTTTATATATATTTTTTTCCTGTTCGGTGTGGGAATTAGTTTAACATGTAAAAACGGTTGGAATAATGTCAAATACTTTGCCCTTGATAAATGACCATCCTTGCTTAAGATATGAGTAATTTTTTTTATTAACTTAATGTATTATTTTCAGGCGTTTATCAGTTAGAAGCTGTCATGGTAATGATCACAGCTGAAATGTTTTGTTTGTTTAGTTTTCAATAAAGAAATTATTATTTGTAAAAATGTTTTATTTTAGCATATTAGAACACATGGAGAGTACAAAGTAAGGTAATGGACACAAGTAGATATAAAAAATAAGGGCGCTCCAACTTTTTTGCAGAGTTACTTTAAGAATGTAAGTAAATAAGGATGATGTGTGAAAACACAAAAACAGCGAATGAAAATAATAAATTCTACAATTTCATTTGAAAACTAACCAAAAATACAGGAACAGAGCTATACAGGACTTTCAGTGGTAACAATTCTGCCGACATTTTGGAGCTCCGCTAAAAGCATTTTAAGAAAGAGTTCTTTTTAAGCTCTGAAAGTTTTCTATTCCAGAAGAGTTCTTGGATGACATCAGTCACAGATTCAGCAGAAGATTTGATTCCTGTGAACACAAAAATAAAGGCACTGTATATTTGCACGGCTTTTTTTCAACTAAACTCTACTCTAACTTCCACGGCTAGGCGTTCCATCACAAAGCTCCGAGACTGCTACGTCATCACGAGACTTACAGCGCATGCGCCACTGGCCGTTTTAGCCGTTCAAATATACACTTCGAAAAATAAAATATTTTTGTTAAAGAGGGTATGAATTGGATGATTAGGTTTTGATCGATGACTAAATTTTGATCAAAAACTTTAAAACGATCTCGAGTTTTACCGATTCATTTAAGTTTCTAGGATTTGTGCGTTTTACTTAGATAATACAGTCGAATCCGCTTAATGTGATCACGGTTAATGTTATCAATCGGATAATGTTATCGAAATCAACAGGTCCCGATCATTCCTATTTAATCCAATGTAAAATGCATCGTTTAATGTGATCAACTTAGTATCAACACGCCGCTTAATGTTATCAAAATTTGTATATATCCCCTTAAAAACGTCCGTTTTCAAGTTCCGTTTTGAAGGTCAATTGCTTTTTTTCTGAAACTCAGTATTAGTTTACAGCTGCACCGTTATACTTCTTTGGTTTGATTGTAAGAAAAAGAAAATATTCCATGTTCTCTGCATTCATAGAAAGAAAACCATCATAGAAAACTGTTTAAAGGGGGGGGGGTCGAAGCAATGCTTGTGATAGGTTATCACCATTGGCGCCTCGCAGATGTTTCTGATAAGAGATTTTTTGATTTTTTCCTTGTTTAGTGGAATTCAGATTAATTTAAGTGATTTATGTTTGGCCTTTTTCATGTAAATTTTTGAAAGTTTGCGTTGATCTTGTCTGGATATCAAAAGAAAACGAATCCATAGAGCGGAATCCATAGAGTTAGGCGGAATCACATAGGTGTGGTATGTACTCTATTACAAAGTAAGATAATATTTTAAATTTATTTATTGGATTACTCTTATATTTTACACTAAAAATCATAAGTTACCAAGTACATAGTTAAAAATGATTTAAATACATTAACTACGATTACATAATTTTGATTTTAAAGCAAACAATATAATTACTACGTTTGTTAATTTTTTTATATGAAATCGCTTATTGTTATCAATCGGATAATGTTATCAATTTCAACTCGGACAATTGCGATCACATTAAGCGGACTCGACTGTATATGTTAACCCATGTTGAAAAATAGTGATCAAAAACTTTAAAACGATCTCGATTTTTACTGATTCATTTAAGTTTCTAGGATTTGTGCGTTTTACTTAGATAATATTTGCTAACCCATGTTGAAAAATATTGTGATCAAATAAGGAACAAAATATAGGGTGAATTTTGAAATGCCAAACTTCAAGGGATGATAGAACTCGTCAAGACTAGAGAGCCTGTATACGAGAGAGAGGCGACAACTCGCTTAAAAGCGTCTCCGTGCATACAATTCTGTCCAAACTCACTCTTAAAACGATTGTATCAAAACCGAGTATAAAAGTACTCAAAAAGGCTCCGATCCAATAAGTACTCCAATTTGAATACATGCATATACTCATTCTGAAATGTGCATACTCAAAAATGAAACATCGAGAGTTCAATTTTGAGTTCAAGCTCAAGATGTTTCATTTTTGAGTATATTCATGTATTCAAATTTGAGTACTTATTGGATCGGAGCCTTTTTGAGTACTTTTATACTCAGTTTTGATACAATCGTTTTAAGAGTGATGTATCATGCCGCTTGTGCCGCGTGCATATTCACACATCCCAACGGTTTGGTCCTGAGGAGCTTAGTGCGCATGCTCGAGGAGAAAAAAGGGATCTTCTTTAAATAAATTCTATCATTAATGAATCCCCGCTGGTGCAGTGGTAGCGCACGTGCTCAGCATGCGTTAGGTCGTGGGTTCTGTCCCCGATTTATTGTTTTACTAGCGCTGACGCGCTGGACCCGGGCTTCGCCCGGGTTTCAGTTTTTTGATAAATATCATCTGGTGCGTTACAGATGGGCTTCGCCAGTCCATTTTTAAAGAAAATTTATTCTGATATGTTACAGTTGGGCTTCGCCAGTCCAAATGTGGAAATAGTTAAACAAAGGATCCCTTTTTATGCTACAAAAATGGATTTTAAACTACAACAATCGGTTTCAATCTGCAACAATCAAGAATATGGCTACAACAATTAATGTTACATCTTCTCTTACAACAATGTGGTTTTGCCCTGAAGTTAGGCATGAAATATGGGTTTTTGAACATAAATTTGACCAAAAAAGTTATTAGGATGCATCGATTTTAAATTATTATTCTTCAGAAACCTTCCTTGGAGCGAGTAGATCAACGTGGTATACTTTAATAGTTAATGTAGGTTCGAAAAGTTTAAAACTATAAAGGACATACAGACATACATACATACAAACATTCATTTTTATATATATAGATTAAAATTTCTAAAAAAACCAGCCAGTCCACACGCATGCGCACTAAGCTCCTCAGGACCAAACCGTTGGGATGTGTGAAAATGCGTCTCGCGTCCCATGCTAATCCTATGGAAGGACACCTAACTCCGCCTGTGGCGAACAGAAAACCGATTTACCGATCTGCGTGCGCTATACTGAGTTGTCGCCTCTCTCCTATACAAGCTATCTAGTCAAGACGATGAAGAATTAGAATAGGGGGATCGCAAAAGGAAGTTTGAGCAGTGAAAATCACAAAATAATAATAATTAAATTTGGAGTGAAAGCTTGAAAATATGTTCATACACACAGAAAAAAAACATTAAAGGAAGGTTAAAAAACAAGGTATTCAATATTTATTACACAAAATAGACTGAAACAATATAATTTAAGTTTTTGTTCAATCTGCAAGAAAATATACAGGGTGTAAAGGAAAGTCCCTTTACCATGTAATAAATTGCTAACGGAGCAAGCTAAGGCTATGCAGTTAAGGTAACGGTATAGTAAAAAGACTATGCACAATATAATGCGAGCGAGAGAAATTAATGAGAAATAATCAATTTAATGACTTAAATGAATAAAAGTATTCTTAACTCATTAAATTGAAAATTTCTCATTTTCGCCTCGTGAGAAGCGTTTTAATACGTTAAATCTACGTAAATTCAACCTAATTGAGCGAGCGTTTCAGGGGTTTTAGTTTTAATCAAGATATTTTTTTTGCTTAAGGTATCTTTTTCCTACTAAATCGATGCTATCGATAAAAGTATTCTTAACTCATTAAATTGAAAATTTCTCATTTTCGCCTCGTGAGAAGCGTTTTAATACGTTAAATCTACGTAAATTCAACCTAATTGAGCGAGCGTTTCAGGGGTTTTAGTTTTAATCAAGATATTTTTTTTGCTTAAGGTATCTTTTTCCTACTAAATCGATGCTGCTCTACAACTTTGTAATTGACTGTTTTAGAAAGTTCCTAATAGTTTTTAAAATAAAATTTATACCTCCTAAATTTTCCGCTAGAGGACGCTGTGGTCGCTCGCATTCGGTTGCGCATAGTCACTTTACTGTACCGTTACCTTAACCGCATAGCCTTAGCTTGCTCCGTTAGCAATTTATTTCAGGGTAAAGGGACTTTCCTTTACACCCTGTATACAGCTCCTTGAAGCGAAAATCGACCTTAACTTCTAAGGAAAAACTGATGATACAAAGACAAGGTGTATAATAAGTTTGTACTGAAATTAAAATAACTATTTGTTCATATTAATTTTATTTAATAAAGCAAATTATTTCTTGTTTAATTAATCCAAAAGTAAAAAATAATGAGGAATAGAAATAAGGCAGTTAGGGGTCATCCATAAATTATGTGAGGTGTTTTTTCCAAAATCTGGACCCCCCTTGGTGAGATTTAGTGAGATTTTGCTGGACCCCCCCCTCCCCCCCACGTGAGATTTACCTACTCCTTTAAAAGTAATTTTCTATCCTATTCATTTGCATTTTGTGCTCCAATCACAGCACCAAAAAAATTTTCCTTTATTAATAAAATTGGGGAAGAGGACATTATTCCGCCTAAAAATCACCACAGTATCTTATCTGTGGGTATTTTTCCTTTCTCTTACTTAAAAAAATCGTATAATTTCTAACTTAAAAAGTTGACGTGAGATTTTAATCGACCCCCCCTCCCCCCTTGGTGAGATTTGGTGAGATTTTTTCAAACCCCTCCCCCCTTTTTGACCTCACGTAATTAATGGATGGCCCCTTAAAACCATTTTGGAAATGAAAGAGCAAAGAGTCCATAAAGTGAGGTAAGGTGGTTTTTTTTAAATCAAAATTCAAAAACCAAATCAAAACCAAAATTTTTTTTCGAGCTCCCCCCAAAAAAAAGGTGTCATGTGACTAATATTCCTTTCATTCCGAAAGAACCGGCTCCTTCGAAACACGCGCTTTGCGCAGCAACCGAAACCTCCGTTATAGCGCCATCTGCCAACCGTTGGAAGAAACAATAAGGAAGTTGCATGTCAGATTTTCAAAAACAAACAAGTGTTCCGTATGGTTTTTTTATATAGTAAAATCAATTATCTAGCCAATTTTTCAAAAAAATGTACAGGTAATTAAAAATTTGAATTTGAAAGTCGAGAAAAAACACGTGACTGAAAACGTTTATTGTTTTTAAAGCATAAGATGACGTCAACAATCATACCATCAACTCCATTGCTTTACGACAATGTTTAGTATAAGATGACGTCACATCCAAACTCTTGGCGTTTTCGCGCGCTTTTAAAAAGGGGATTTTTGTTCATTTTTTTGGGCAATCGAAAAATTTCTCGATCGGCCTCAAATTTTGGTTAGTTGCTTATTTTTGCAAGAGGAATCGATTAAAAAAATAAAAAAAAATCATGCAACTTCCTCATTGCGCGTACATTGCTTTATTTTATATTGCCCACTATAGTCCAGTCAAATAGTATTTATTTTGGGAAAATTTTGGGGTAGAAGATATTTTTCGCTATCTGTATGTTTATTGGGGTGCTGAATCCGAATCTGAGGTTTGCCAACAAAATTTCGTGACGGAACATTGTGAAAATTCGAAAAAATGGCAAAAATTCGCCCCTTTCTTTCGTTTTCGGCCCCTAGAACATTACCTTTGGGCTTCTGAGCTAAACAGTCAATACAAAAAATATAGAACACTAACCAAGCTACAAAAAAGTCAATTACAACTTTTCTCTCAGACGCATAGTTTCGCCGATAGAGCACGTTGAAAAAGGGGCTATTTTCGTTCGATTGGTAAGAAATCCAAAAAATGTCACTAGTATCTCCAAAAAAACACATTTTTGGAACAGGATACTATAAAAACTGCCTAAATAATATTTCACATGAAATTAGCCATCTAATAACTCCAATAAGGATAACTAAATGCATTTTTGTTCGGTGATTTCTCTTAAGAACGAAAGTTCAACAGGAGATAATGGTATTTCTATAACTAAGTTGCTTCTTCGAAATTACATGCAAAATTTTTCTATTGAAAGCTCTATATGTTTTTGAGGGTGCTGAATTCGAATTTGAGGTTTGCCAACAAAATTTCATGACGGAACATTGAGAAAATTCGAAAAAATGCAAAAAATTCACCACTTTTGTTCGTTTTCTGCCCTTAGAACATACACTTTGCATTTCTGAGCAAAACAGTCAACACCAAAATAAAGAAGAGAAAAAAAGCTACAAAAAAGTCAATAACAACTATTCTCTCAGATGAAGGGTTTGGACGCTAGAGAACGCTGAATATTGGGAAGTTTTTGTTCCATTGGTGGAAAATTCATAAAATGTCACTCGTATCACCGAAAAGCGGCCTGACTTAGAACAGGATACTATAAGAACGGCTTCAAATATGTGTTACGCCCATGAAATCAACGTTCTGCATACTCAAATGTTAATTGATAAATAATTAAACATAACAATAAAATACGACCATTAGGAACATTTTGGGATTACTGTAGAATTGTTCATTGTTAAAGGCTTTAATCAAAGTAATATTACATATAGAAAAATAGGTACATGAAATAAATCGTACATTTAATTAATTAATGCACGATTAAAGCCTTTAACAAGTAGCAATATTACAGTAATCCCAAAATGTTCCTAATGGTCGTATTTTATGGTTATGCTTAATTATTTATCAATTAACATTTGAGTATGCAGAACGTTTATTTCATGAGCGTAACACATAATTGAAGCCGTTCTTATAGGATCCTGTTCCAAAACAGGCCGCTTTTCGGTGATACGAGTGACATTTTATGAATTTTCCACCAATGGAACAAAAACTTCCCAATATTCAGCGTTCTCTAGCGTCCAAACCCTTCATCTGAGAGAATAGTTGTTATTGACTTTTTTGTAGCTTTTTTTCTCTTCTTTATTTTGGTGTTGACTGTTTTGCTCAGAAATGCAAAGTGTATGTTCTAAGGGCAGAAAACGAACAAAAGTGGTGAATTTTTGGCATTTTTTCGAATTTTCTCAATGTTCCGTCATGAAATTTTGTTGGCAAACCTCAAATTCGGATTTAGCACCCTCAAAAACATGTAGAGCAGTCAATAGAAAAATTTTACATGTAATTTTGAAGAAGCAACTTGGTTATAGAAATACTATTATCTCCTGTTGAACTTTCGTTCTTAAGAGAAATCACCGAACAAAAATGCATTTAGTTATCCTTATTGGAGTTTTTAGATGGCTAATTTCATGTGAAATATTATTTAGGCAATTTTCATAGTATCCTGTTCCAAAAATGCGGTTTTTTGGAGATACTAGTGAAATTTTTTGGATTTCTTACCAATCGAACGAAAATAGCCCCTTTTTCAACGTGCTCTATCGGCAAAACTATGCGTCTGAGAGAAAAGTTGTAATTGACTTTTTTGTAGCTTGGTTAGTGTTCTATATTTTTTGTATTGACTGTTTAGCTCAGAAGCGCAAAGGTAATGTTCTAGGGGCCAAAAACCAAAAAAAGGGACGAATTTTTGCCATTTTTTCGAATTTTCACAATGTTCCGTCACGAAATTTTGTTGGCAAACCTCAGATTCGGATTCAGCACCCCAAAAAACATACAGATAGCGAAAAATATCTTCTACCCCCAAATTTTCCCAAAATGGCCTTATTTTAGGACAATTTGACTGGACTACTATAGCTTCCTTAATGTTATAGACACTCCTACTCTTTCCAAGGGGTGTGTCTCGATAGACCGAAATCCATCAGACCGATTACCACTGGACCGAAAGACAAATTGCCCGAACAGGACGTTTGACCGAATCCATCAGACCGAAGCACCTCTTTCCCCACTGCCACTGGGCCAGGGTTGGCTGGATTGGACCCAGTGGGTTCTTTCAAAAAAAAACATGTGAAAAAACTCACATTTTGGACCCATTTTTGGGTTTTTTCAAGAAAAATCAAGATTTTGGCAGTTCCTTCAAAACTTAATGGGATTCTTTTTCTAAGTTTAGGATATTTTTAAAATTTTGATGGGTTTTTTTAAAAATTTAAGCTAGGTTTTAAAAATTAAATGGTGTTTTTTCAATTTCAGGGAGTTTTAAAAAAAAAGTTAAATAGGTTCTTTCATTCTCAGTGGGTTCTTTCATTGTTGAATGGGGTTTTTTCAAAATTTAGGACGTTTAAAGTTCAAACTAGATATAAAAAATAAGGAAAATTTTTTAAATTTCAGTGTGTTTTTTCAAAGTTTAGGATATTTTTAAAATTATAGTGGGTTTTTTCAAAATTTAAACCAGATTTCAGTAAATAAGGGGTGTTTTACAATTTCAGTGGTTTTTTCTAAGTATAAAAACTTTGAAAAAACCCACTTAACTGTGGAAAAACTGACATTATTTTGACAGAACACATTTAACATAGAAAAACTCACTAAAATTTAAAAAAACCCACTTACATTATAGGAGAAAACCACTTAATTTTGAAAAAACCCACACTTTTTCCGAAAAAACCCAGTTTTATATGGGTTTTTTTAGGGTTTTATTGAAAAAACCCGAAAAAACCCAACCCACTTGGGTTTTTTCAAAAAACCCCGGGTTTTTGCCAACCCTGCACCGGACCAAAAGACAAACTGCCCGAACAGGACGTTTGACCGACAGGACTTTTGACCGAACGAGTCGTTTGATTGAAGACGTTTGACTGAATCTAACGGGACAGCCGGAACCAAAGAGACATGTTATAACAACAGGAATTCAAAATATCAATTAGCAACTCCAACATTTATTTTTTAACGATTTTTAGCCATATAGAGCAATCTTGACCACCAGTGGTAAAGCAACATGAAACTGAAATAGAATGCCCATATTAAAAATTAGAGACCAAAATGAGTGGTCGGGACCAAACATCCCGTTCGGGCAAGTTGTCTTTTGGTCTGGCGCTTCGGTCTGATGGATTAATATTTTAACTAAATATTACAATGTAAGCTCGAAGTAAAAATGGGGGATATTGCTTCTTAAAGAAGTGTTTCAGCTCATTTTCAGACCCTTACAGTTCCTTGAAAACCACAGAATTTTCTGAGGGAAAAAGCTGTATAAAACGTCAAACGGGGACCAGAAGTCCTCCCCTAGAAAATATTTTTGGAAATTTCCTCAAAACTATCTATTTTTAATCTCTATGGAGATAGACCAAAAGGGAAAAGCTTCTGGTAGGCAGCATAATTTTCAAGGGGGAAAACACTGTGTAACAGCTATCAAAATTTGAGAGAGAAGTTTGGGGGTTGAATTTGAAAAATTGAGGGGAAAATTGAGAGGGGAGTTTGGAGCAAACCTCAACCCCCAACATAGTTATGTTGGGGGTTGAGGTTTGCTTATCTTTGCTGACAAGGGGGTAGCGGGGTTTAAAAATGACCAAAAAAAAGTGCTTTCGTAATATTTGAACGGCCCCATTTGACAATGTGAAAAAATTAATTTTAGTAGAAAAGCTGAAAAAATTCTTAAAAATCATCATTTTAACTAGACGAAAAATACAGAAAAGGTGTACAAAGGGCATAAATGAACTAGCCGCGTTTTCTCTGATTCAATTTAAATCGATCAATCAAAAAAGGACCATCAAATGTTCAGCATGAATAAAAACTAATTAAAATTATAAAAGTGGGCACGAAACAGTATAAAATAAAAAACAAGCCAACAGTGACACATCCCGGACCCCCAATCCAAGGCAGGAGAAATAACTGTGTCCATCTATTTGTGATAATAAAGCAGATGACACTTTGAATCAGGGACAGAAGAAAGTGAATTTGATAAATCTGATTTTGACGTTATTGTATTTTGAAGTTTTTGAGATCGTCGCGCCCGTCTGAATTCTGATCCCAAACTTTACTGTTGCGAATAGAGCTTCTAACATTTAATCTATTAGCTGAGCCACTTCTGTAATAAAGAAATCCAATTTCTCTTTCAATCTTATTGGAAAGTCACTAAGTTGTGCGAACTAACTGAATGTGGTAGGCAACTCGGAACCCAATTTTAAAAATTAACAAACTCCTCTCCTATTGGAAATCAGCATCTCAATTATACACAGTACTTCATCTTATTATGCCTGTAAAATTTTCGTTCATTTCTGTGCGTTTAGCCAGAGAGAACGTTTTCTTGTAAGAACAACCCCCCACACGATACAGAACAAGATCAAACAACCTAATAGCAGTCCGATCAATCGCCGATCACAGATTTCCTTCATGGGGAAGTGATCCTGAAAAAGACAAATGGAAAAGACAACACAATGAAAACACCGGACACCTAAAACAAGTAGGTCCTCAATATGGGGTCGCTTAAGCGAATTTGCGGAAAAACAACTAGAACAACAAAGACTGAAAAAATATGGAATTCACCTGGAATGCGGGACCAAAGAAATAGGGTCGTTTTTAAAGAATTTGAGGAACAAAAATTAGAAAATTAATTAATGGCATAAAGAAATAATGTACTCTCCAGGGAGGGACAAATAAAAAAGAACAGTATAAATCGCTTAAGGCGCAACGTGACATAACTGCATTTTCCCAACTTTAAAAGAAACGAAAAAAAGAACTGTTTAGCTCTTATTAAAGGGTTAAATTAAAAAGAGCTTGACGCCGGCAAGAGCTGTTTTTGGGCCCTCTCACTTTTCCATAGAGCACGGTCACCATGAGCGCAGAATCAGGCGTATCACCCCGATCTCATCAAAAGAGTGGGTTAGATATCCACTGCCCGATAAGATATGCCTGGTTCTGCATATCAACAGGCGGATCTTATCGGGATATCTAACCCACTCTTTTGTTCGCCAATTGACCTCACATAACCATAGAGTTCATAACTTATCGGCCAGAGTTCCCTCTTCAAATGTTCATTTTAATGCAATCGCAGTTTTCAACTAGAGAACTAGAGGAGAGGGGCCGTTCAAATATTACATACGCACCTAAGGGGGGGTTTGCTCTTTGCATATTTTTCCTGACAAGGGGGGGATAAGAGTGATGCTTACGTAAGATACTGCATTTTAGAAAATCTCCTTGTTTCTTGTATATAAATAATTTCAGAACTATACCAAAAATAAATTAAATTGAATTAGGAAATCTGAAGAAAGCACTTTTTTCTGAAGATGGACCCCCCAAACATTTTGAAATTTTAACCCCGAAAAGTAGTGTTTCGACTCATTTTTGAACCCTTAGAGTTACACCCAAAAAGGACAGCTACTTGCATAATTTACCTAATTTTCAAGGAGGAAAAACTACTTACTATAAGGGATGTCAAAATTTCGGGGGGGGGGGTCCGGCAGGTTCTTACGTAATTATGGTGGGGAGGTTTGAGGTTTGCTTATCTTTGCTGACAAGGGGAGAGGGGGGTAAAAAATTACCAAATAAGTGTTTAAGTAATATTTGAACGGCCCCAGAGAACCTATAGAAGCCAGGTTCTACTTTTAGTTCTGTTTTTGTAAAATTTCGAATTCAACCAGAACGACTTTCAAGAATTCGATCCAAAATCCTTCTATTCTAGGCTCTTAATAGGCAAGATTTAAATTTACTAGAGAACAAATTACGATTTGTAAAATTCAGAAACTTTTCACCTAGATTACAATTTTATTTTTGAATAAAAAAATAAACTTCATTAAACATCAGTTAGTAGTTTAACTTTAAGATTAAGATTTAAGTTATTGATATTGAGTTGGGAAAAATGTAAAGAAAAAATTTCAAACAGTAAAAAAAATATAAGGGATTTTGCTATGGGAAATTTTAAGCATTTATCAAAGACAAAGATGAATTTTTGAAAAAATCTAAATCACTACTTTTATTTCTCTAGCTAAAATTTTTTAAAACACATACCATCAGATTTTATTAAATTTTCGTACAGGGAACTTTAAAAAAACCTAAAATGTGGGGAAAAAGTCATAATCCTAAGGTAAAGGGTTAGCTGGAGTTTTAATCACATTTTGAAAATATTTGGACATTTTTAGGACACATTTTGAAAATATGGGGAGGGACCAGGCGCGGATCCAGCACGGCTCCAAGGGGGGCACTTTTCCAGCCACGATCCTCTTGTGGTACCATTGGGGGTATGAGAGTCCTCCCCCCAAAAAAAATTGAAATTACAAGTGTAAAAGTAGGGTTTTAACTCATTTTTAGAAACGTTTTGAGTCTAAGGGGGCACTTTTCAACACTATTACCTTTACTTTTTCACCCAAAATGTCCAAATTTTGGGGATTTCCTAAAAATAAACACTGAATACCCCATTTTGATAATAATGGGGGGTATGGGGGTCCTCCTCCAGAAAAAAATTTTGAAATTAGGCCAGTAAAAGTTGGGTTTTTACTCATTTTGAGAACCTTTTTGGGTCTCCAAGGGGGGGGCACTTTCCAGAGTGCCACCCCCTGCATCCGCCACTGGGAGGGACAAATAAAAAAGAACCGCTGTTCAACCAACCGGTTTCCAGAACTATCAGTTTAATATCGCTAACTAGGCTCTGATCCAGCCATTAATTAATGATTAATGTGTCTGTTGCTGGAGAAACATAACTGCATTTTCACAACTCTTTACAGGAGACAAAAAAACTCTTATATAAAAGAAGGTGTGCATAATAGTTTTTCAAAACTTTTATTTTAAGCCTTTTTGATCGGGGTTTGAGGGGCGAAAAATGTTTGAGGAGCCGTTCCCTTTTTCAGCACATATATGATCCCCAAAAGGTGTGAATTTGTAAACGACCCCCTCTTATCAAGAGAGAACTTTTCGGCTCTCCTCGTTCATACGAATGTTTTTGGAGCGGCAAGAAAAACAGCTGCTCTCTCTCTCTCTTCAATGTTCATTTAATGCAATCGTAATGTTTTAGACCAGAGAAGAGAACCAGGTGGTAAGGGGTCATCCATAAATTACGTGAGGTGTTTTTTCCAAAATCTGGACCCCCCTCCCCCCTTGGTGAGATTTAGTGAGATTTTGCTGGACCCCCCTCCCCCAAGTGAGATTTACCTACAACCTTTAAAAATAATTTTCTATCCTATTCGTTGGCATTTTGAGGAACATTATTCCGCCTAAAAATCACCACAGTATCTTATCTGTGGGTATTATTCCTTCCTCAAACTTAAAAAAAAATCGTTTAATTTCGAACTTAAAAAGTTGACGTGAGTTTTTCACCGACCCCCCCTCCCCCCTTGGTGAGATTTTTCCAAACCCCTCCCCCCCCTTTTTGACCTCACGTAATTTATGGATGCCCCCTAACGGAAAGGAAATATTAAAAGAACTAATCGCAATAGAACAACAATCCCATTTAATCTAAAATAACATTGGATTCTTATGTATTATCCCGTCAACCATGCCGCTTAATTCTAAAACGTTATCGAAGTCTATTCAATGTTGTGTAAGTGTGACGCTGAATTTAACGGATGCCGAACGGTCGACGGTATAATACGTAAGTACCTAACATTGAATTGGAGCATAATAATGGCAACTTATAAGCATAAGGGGGAGTTAACTTTAAAATTATGTCATCGCATTAAGAACACAGACCCCCGAATTTTGCAGGTCTTAAAAAAAACGGATCAATTGAGACGATCTAAACTGGATGACTGAATAAAAACTGATCAGATTTTAATTTTTGTCCAAAAAAGATCGTTTCTGCATTACCGATCGAGCATTCCTGAAACCTTCTTACTGTTCAATCAAAACTAGATCGGATCCAATGATCAAATACATTGAATTGACTGAATTTGAAAAATTGATTTCTAACATGGATCTACGATTGGACACCGTCCGTACAGTGGGAGCTCTTATGAGAAACCAGCTCTCATCCATTTTCAAAAGAATTAACTTTGGCGAAAATCCTAACCCATGTTGTGGCACTATTTTACAGCCGATCTGTTTAAAAAAAAATTTATCAACAAATCTCAAATCTCAATCGGTAACTTCACTGCATTTAATCTTTCAACAAATACGCCGAATGATACCAAATATATTGGGGAAATGACTCAATTTCAAAACTAGGTTTCAGATGGAAAAAAACATTCTGAAATTGCACAGGTCTCATCAGAAAAGCTTTAGAAAGAGTCCTCCTGTCGTCACCATAACAACGCGATTTTAAGTGTTGTCTGTATAGATCTATCAGATTTCTGATAACAATATACTAAAGTTATTACTATAGGAACTAATAACAGTGATATATTAATAGTTAGATCTCTATGGTTGTCAATCATCATTTGATCTGTGGTGGAGGATGGAGGACTCTTTCTAAAGCTGTACCGTTTTAGAAAAAAAACATAATAGAATTAAAGTTGCTTTAAAGAGCTGTAAACAATATGAAGTAGTAGTTGGAAATCCAACTTGCCTGAAATATTCGTGGATATAAGCGTTTCTAGCAGTCTCCCACCTTCTCTAGCAGATCTTGGGCATCAAAGCCCTGTTGCCACTAGAAAAATCTCAGAACAGTTAATAATGGAGTTAATTAACAGGTGGCGCTATTTCCATTTGTTGGCTGATTGACTTTGATTTTTCTTTCAAACGAATTCAATATGAGGGGAAATTGCGAAGTTGAAAGAAAAAAGGATCAACGGTTCAAGTTCTTCTACTTTTTAAAATTTTTATGGGCTCTCAAAAAATCTATCCACATTTTGCTCTTTCTTAATAAAACTTCATAAGGGTTTTTTTTAAAATTGCGCTATCTCTTTTATATTTCAACATGAATTAAATGTAATTAATTAAACTCTAAACCAGTAGTTTCCAAACTATTTTGGTCGTGGAACCCTCAAATTTGTCACCAATGTGTGATGGTGTAACCCTGAGTATTTTTTAATCAACGACTTTTCAAGATTTAATATCTGATATTAAATGAAATTAGGCGTGGGTCCAAGGGGGGAGCACTTTTCCAGACAATGATCTTTACCTTTTGGCAAAAATGTCAAATTCTTCTGGATTTTCTTAAAGTATCATGCAAGATCCCCTTGTGGTACCACTTAGAGCTATTGGGGTCCTCCCCCTGAAAATTTTTGAAATTTGACTTGAGTTTCAGTAACTGGAGTTCAGTGGAGTTTTGACTGGAGTTTCAGTGGAATTTCAACTCATCTTTAGAAGCTTTTTGGGTCCAAAGGGGGGGGCACACGGAACTCACTTTGAGAACCACTGCTCTAAACCATTCCTATTGGCCAGAACACATTTTTCCCTTAGTAACACAGCTTATTACCTAATATGTCAAGTGTACGTCAGTTCTACTATAGAAGTAAACGAAATACGGCTATACGTTACAAAAATTGGACGAATATTAAACGTTTGACGTGGGACAAATCTCTTCTGAATTCATAGATTCTGGAACGTGGAAGATTAATCTGACCCGTAAGGGGCCATTCATTAATTACGTAAGGGTCCCGAGGGGGAGGGGGTTTGAAAAATCTCTACATATCCTTATTTGGGGGGGTCAAACCAATTCTTACGTAAGATTTTCTTAGTTAATATAAACAAATTCCAATTATTCTAATCAAGAGGTAATAATATAACAGTAATATGGTAGTTGGAACAGCAAGAATATTACTTATCTGTTGAAAAATAAAACTCTTTGATTTACATCAAACGGAGAGTTTTCTAACATTTTATTATTTTGAAAACATAATGAAATCTTACGTAATAATAGGGGGGAGGGGTTTGAAAAATCTTACATACCCTTACATGAAGGGAGGGGGGTTAAAAATTGCCAAAATCGTCCTTACGTAATTAATGAATGGCCCCTAACCATTCAAAATTGGATTAAAACCAACAAAATCGTTCGATTCCGGCATTTTCTACACAAAAACCAATTGAGAAGCTGAAATTTCATCTCTTCAACTGGTTTCATGGAATAAATACCTGAATAGATGGTTTTCATTCCATCTTAAAAGGTTACAACATGTCAATTTTAATAATGAATTTTCAGCTTCCCCTTTCGGCTTATAAATCCCCCTATTAGGTCTCTAGGGGTGTCTTTCCAACCCCCTAATATCCGGTGTGATTCTTAGTCGTCTATAAATGTCTATCAAATGTTAAAAAAATCCCCATTTCTTACAAATCATTAGTTCCCTCCTAGAAGTTATGAAACACTTATACCCACATAACACACACGTCCAGTTTTCATCCAGTTTTTGTCAATTCTCTACCTATACGTCCAGAAGTGGGGGAGATTTCATCGATGGCGAGAAATTACCAGATCTGGATGTCATTTGATGTCCTAATTTGGACAAAATTTGGCTCATCTCCTACAGAGCGAGAAGTTTCCGCAACTGGATGTCAATTGTTGTCCTAAAATGGACAAAATATGGATGTCACTTATAAGACGAGAAATTACAAAAACTGGACGTCAAATGTTGTCGTAAAGTGGACAAAATATGGATATCTCTTTTATGACGAGAAATTTTCAAAATTGGGATGTCGAATGTTGTCCTAAAATGAACAAAATATGAATGTCTATTTTATGAAGAGAAATTAACCAAAACTGGATGTCAAATGTTAAAAAAAATCCCCATTTCTTAAAAGTCATTAATTCCTCTTATAATTAGCTTAGTGAATACCTAAATAATGTGAATTAAAATAATAGTACCTAAATAATGTGAATTAAAAAATTGGCACCAAACCTTTTTGGGTTCTTTATACTACTAGGGGGCTCTGCCCCCTGCTCGCTCACCAACCCCCGGAACTGCTTCACAGTTCTTTAAAGATCGCTTGTTTCATCTCAAGTATCCAAGAGAGATAAGTTAACAGAAAAATATTAGTATACAATGGGTTAAAGCAACCAGAAGGAGACCACTCCTTGTAAGTGCCAAAATTTTTAAGGAACGATTTTAAGGAATAATAAATTTCAAGGGGGTCTCCCCAAGAAAAATTTTGAACCTTAAAAGTAGGGGTTTTATGCATTTGAAGACGGTAAGTAAAAAACGTCGAAATTTGGGATACGGCCCTGAAGTAAAGGATTTAGGGGGGGGCAGCCTCCCGGCATACGCATATGAATGAAATATAATTAATTACACATTACAATAACATTACAAAATAAACAGTTTACTACACAAAATACACACAGATACACAATACACACAGATACACAATACACACAGATACACAATACAATACGAATAGACAATGAAATACAATGAAGAAATTAACAAAAAAAAACGTTTAGGTTGAATGAATTGTATTTTCATGTTTGGTCAAATGACCAAGTTGCTTCAGTTTAAACCCGCAAATTGGGCATTTAAAGGGTCTCTCCCCGAGATGGACAGTTCTTTCATGCTGCTGACATGCAGCTTTCCTCTGGAAAGGCCTCTCGCAAAATGTGCATTTGAAACGAGGCCTCTCCGTATGGATTCTTTTGTGTCTGCGCAGGTTCGACGATCGCGTGAACTCTCTCTTGCAAATATGACACACATATCGGCGCCGAGGTGGTCGGGGAGTTTCGCCTTCAGAGGCTGGCATACTAGAGGCTGGTCTAGGTGATTCGCTCATCTGAAAAAATTAAATATTTTAAAACAGCGGTTCTTAAACTTTGGGGCCGTTCAAATATTACGTAAGCACTTTTTTGGTCATTTTTAACCCCCCCTCCCCCCTTGTCAGCAAAGATAAGCAAACCTCAAACCCCCCCACCATAATTACGTAAGAAACTGCCGGACCCCCCCCCCGAAATTTTGACATCCCTTTTAGTAAGTACTGTTTTTTTCTCTCCTTAAAAAATTAGATGACTTATACAAGGAGCTGTCATTTTTGGGTGCAACCATAAGGGTTCAAAAATGAGTCGAAACATTACTTTTCGGGGTTAAAATTTCAAATTGTTGGGGGTCTATCCCCAGAAAAAAGTGCTTACGTCAGATTTCCTAATTCAATTTTTTGTAAAATTTATTTTTGGTTGAGTTTTGAAATTATTTATGCAAGAAACAAGATATTTTTGAAAATGCAGCATCTTACGTAAGCATCACTCATATCCCCCCTCCCCCCTTGTCAGAAAAAATAGGCAAAGACCAAACCCCCTCCCCCCCTAAGGTGCTTACGTAATATTTGAACGGCCCCTTTCCCCTTCATGTAGCAGCCAGACATCGCGGACATTTTAAACACACAAAGCCGTAACCCAGGGCCGTATCCAAGGGGGGGGGGTTGGGGGTTCAACCCCCCCCGAAATTTCGACATCCTATTTTTACTTTACTGTTTTTCCTTAAAAATTCTCCTTAAAATGCTTAAAATTCCTACTTTTAAGGTTCAAAATTCAAATTTTTCTTGGGGAGGACCCCCAGACCCCCCTTTTAGAATATTAGAAGATGATTTTGATACTGAAATTTTTTAGTCCTGAAATACCAAATCCCGGATCCGCCGCTGTCTTCTTAACAACAAAATCGAACTAAAGTTTTAAGAAAATTTTCTGCCAAACCCCCCCCCCCCGAAAAGAAAGTCTAGTTACGGCCCTGCCGTAACCAATTTCTTGTTTTGAGTTTTAGATTAATTAAAAGTTGTAGAGAAATTATCATAAATTTTACAATTACTCCAGAGTATAAAGAAATTTATTTCGGGAGGGTACAAAAATTATTCCTCAGTTCCCCATGTATATTCAATATTTATGTGTGTATGGAAGTGTGGGGGGACGTTCATAAAAATACCCATCCATCTCCTATTTCTATTAAATCCACTTCTAAAATCACTCCTTCCATTAAAAGAAACTAGAAAATGTTGCTCTCTAATATTTCTTTTGTTAGAAAGAAACCTGCTGTATTAAAAGCTTTTTCACAAATTAATATGATAGTTCTTTCTGATTATAGACTATGTGAAACTAAATTATTGCATTGAATCATTAATGAAATTTATCACTTTGCCCGCCACCACTCTGGGCATTATTAATAATGCCCAATTATAATCACTTTGCCCGTAACATAATATATTTTTTGGGTTACCTGGACGGGATTGATTCCCTCGTCGGTAACAAGAATTATTTTTTGTTTCATAAATTGCAAAATAGAGATTATATTATAAATTGAAAAAAAAATCAGTGGCGTATAATCAATAGTATAAGGTTTGAAAAACATTATGACAGTGAAAAATCACTAAAAAAAACCATGCCTCAATTTTTCAAAAAATTAAAATCAATCTTTGAATTAAATTGATTAAGTTAAATTAATTTTACTCAAGTAAAATATGGTTACTTCTATAAAATAATAATTAGAGTTAAAAAATAAAATTAGATAAGCTACTTATTGACAGTCATGTAAATGAGAATAGAGCTTTATTTTCGGTGGTTATATACAAGAAAAAAAAATTAGTTTGTAAAACATGACTAAAATTATAAAAACAAGCCTGAAATGAAAATCCTCAACATACTCGTATTTTAAAAAAGCTGATATCAGGTAAAAAAATTATAAGATTTTAATTCTTGTTTAGTTTATCATAAGTAGTAACAATTATACATAATTGTTACTACTGAAATTGTTTAATTAGTTTATGCTGCTGGCTAGTGGGTCGTATTATGTCCAGGGTAGGTTACCCTTGAGGTGTAATACAAACCTATAGACATGTAAATTGACTAAACATGTATAAATTTACAAATATTACTGTTCCTTATTACAGACTTAAGTTACCTATAAATTCCATTTAATTTATCACAATGCCCTCCTCCACTTCGGGCATTATTAATAATTCCCGTTTTATCACATTGGAATTAGACTGTCGAAATTGAAAGCACATAGCATTAGTGCTGAGATACGAGGGTTGTTTTTTAATTAACTTCCGTTTTGCTCCTGTAAAAAAAGTAGTTCTTAAGGATCTAATTTCGAAACAATTTTGGTACTGGTAAATAGGTACATTCTTAAGGATCAATTTCAAACTTTTTTGGAAAAAATCGGACATTTTTTCCATTATTTATCGAATTTACAAGCGCGCTCCTCGAACTTATTTCCCGCCTGCCCATAGAGAATTTCTCTTCCTTTAAACTCTGTTCGCATTAACAATAGACAATCGGCAGGCAGGTGATTTTTGCAGCATGCTATCGTGGATGTTTAAAACCATATGTTTTGCATCTGCCAAGTTCCAGGCATAGGTGATTCTGGAGCCATAATAAACAAGGCAACATCCATAGATTCGCAGGCAAAGTGAGGGGGAAAACGGCTGTCCGAACGAAGCTCAACGAAAAATCAAACTTTTCTATGTAATCTACGGTAAATGGTCTTTTTAAAGGTGATTTCGTTGAAAAGTAATTAAAGATGTTTGTAACCTTCCGTAATAACCTTATTTTTAAATACTCATTTGTTTTTTTTTATTTCTAAACTATCAAAAAGGGGGAAATTTCGTAAAAGAGGATTTCTCTATGGCAGTGGTTCCCCAAGTGGGTTCCACAAAAAAATTTAGGGGTTCCGCGGGACAAATTTTATTTTATTAAAAAAATAAGAATGTTGTTTTATTTCTGAAATCAACCACCAAAATAATTTTAAAATTTATAATAATTTAAATAAAAACACAAGCATCGGTGGTATTCAATGTATTCGATGAATATCCAAATTTAGCAAAACAGGCAATTCGAATTCTATTGCCGTTTGCAACCACTTATTTGTGGGAAGCTGGGTTTTCAAAATATGTTGCGACAAAAACCAAATATCGTTAAAAAAAACCTTGATGCTGCACCAGATATGCGAATTCAGTTATCAAATATAAAGCGCATGGTCGTCTTAAGGGGGAAAAAGAGCTGCAAGTCCTTTGAAAATTCTGTAACTTTCATAAGGAGGTTGTGGGAGCTTTTTAGATGTAACCCAAAAAGTCTGAAAAGAAGTTAAAACACTACCTTTGAGGGTCAAATTTCAAAAATATTTCTGGGGGAAGATCCCCATTCCCCTCTAAAACTTTAATGTCTGTTATTCAGTGTTTTCCCCCTTGAAAATTCTGCCGAAGCTTTTCCTTTTTAGTGCTCTCCAAAGAGTTTCAAAAAGAGATAAAACGCTAATTTAGAGAGGAAATTTCAAAAAAAAACTGGAAAGAATTAATGCATGATTCATATCTACTAAAAGTTTTGCTGTATGTTTACATTAATGTGTCAAAGTATTCAGGTTAACCGATAGATGGGAAATTTTGATCTCAAACATAAAATCTATTGCGAAAAACCTCTCTCTCTGTATATATTTGTAGGTCATTCGAAAAATTTTTTCACTAAAACGACATCAAAATTAACAAGAAAACTCACATATAGACCCAGTTGTTTAGTAATATGCCGTATATTAAATTATCTTTGCATAGGTGCAGAAATCAGTTCGATATTTAATCCGATATTTTTTTATTTTTTTAGCTTCTAAGAATTGAACTCGCTAAACTTACGGTAAAGCGAACGAAGCGATTCTTTTCTTCATATGAAAACACTATAAAAAGCAACACTATTTGTTCGAAACTGGAAACAGATAAAACAATAATGTTATGGAAAGACTTTCAATGCTTTAATAATTAATTTATTTCAGAAAAACATCTGCAAAACATCTGTCTTGAGTTTATATCACACAGCAGCTGCTCAACGGAGCGAGTGAAGTGCTACAAAACTATGGAAAATTACCAGTTATATGCAGTCTTAAAGCCAAAAATTGCTTTCTTAAGCTTATCAAAGCATTTCAAATCTTTGACATCTTGAAAATATACAGCAAAACTTTTATTAGCCATCTTCACAGTTTTTAAAGCGGCTGAAAAAAAATTACGAAAATTGTCGTTTGCGGTCTTCTTTTCTAACCGCCATTTTGAAAAGAAATTATACCACCAAAACTTCCAAAACCATACATCATATTCTTAAATATACATAAACCAAAATAACCTTCTTTTGAAATCTCCACCTATTACAAGTTTTTAAAAAAAATTTCAAACATGAAACTTTGGTAAAAAGTATCATAGCTTTCCTGAAAACCTTATATTTTATCTTTAAAAATTTTCATTATTTCTTGTAAAATGTATTCATTTTACCTTATTAGACTATTTGAAGGCTAATTTCAGTATCCTGTATCACTTTATGACTTAAAAATTGCGTTTTTTCCACAAAAACTTGCAGTGATCCGATTCACCCCGCATTGAGGGTGAATCGGATCACGGCACTTAAAAATTTATATAAAATAGACCATTCAAGATAGATGAATTTTTTTCAACGGGTTATTAAAGTATTAATTGGGACTCGAAATATTCTTTTCAAAGCATTCCAAAATCTTTATTATTAAACTTTAGGCAGCAGTTCAAAGTTCAAAATTGATCCGATTCACCCCGTTTTACGGTAGTTGATTAGAGAAAAACGAAGAATATTATCGTTTATCTTATATTTCATCACTGGAACATTAACAATAAAAAGATGTACTCACCGTCTCTTCGTATCGAATCAAATAACTTTTTTTTTCGGTTCGATAAGCGGCAGATGTTTTTCGTCAGACGATATGCAGCAGAAAAATCGTTTGTTTTAATTTCCAAACAATTTGGATCCTCTGTTTGTTTATTCGAGCCTTATTGATTTTGTATTCTGTTAGAAGTTAGATTATTTAGAGATACCTTTCTTGCTAACTTAAAATTTTTATGAAACTTTTGAAACACGATTTTACTGGACATAACTTTAAACAAGGCATTCCTTAGAATACAATTGTCTAAAATAATTTTTTTTCGGCAATGTTAGAGCTGATTTTATATACAGGGTGTTTCAAAAGTCCGCTTCGCGATTATCATTTGTAACCTACGTTTTTGTCATGGAAGTAAGGTCAAACCTTCAGTGTTATTAGTAGTCCAGTCAAATGAGGAAGTTGCATGATTTTTTTAATCGATTCTTCTTGCAAAAATAAGCAACTACCCAAAATTTGAGGCCGATCGAGAAATTTCTTGATTGCCCAAAAAAATTAACAAACTTTTTAAAAGCGTGCTTTTTAACATGAGTTTGGGATCATCGTACGTTGACGTCATCATACGATAAACATTGATGGAAAGCAATGGAGTTGATGGTATGATAGATTGTTGACATCTTTAAACAATTAACGTTTTCAGTCTTGACTGGTTATACCTTCCTTAAAAAGACCCATATCTCCCATTAATTCATACAATTTTGGCCAATATTTACGTACGGGTTATGCTTACCCGGGATAAAACAAGGATATTTGCCCCCACTCCTCACTAGGTCAGTTGTGTTGGTGGGAACTAATGATGTGGGGTCGTTCAAATATTACGTAAGCACCTAAGGGGGGAGGGAATTGAATTAGGAAATCTGACGTAAACACTTTTTTCTGGAGATGGACCACCCTAACATTCTGAAATTGTAACCCCGAAAAGTAGTGTTTCGACTCATTTTTGAACCCTTAGGGTTACACCCAAAAAGGTCAGCTCCTTGTAAGAGTCACGTAATTTTCAAGGAAAAAACAGTATTTACTAATGGGATGTCAAAATTTCGGGGGGGGGTCCGGTAGTTTCTTACGTAATTATGGTGGGGGGGTTTGAGGTTTGCTTATATTTGCTGACAAGGGGGGAGGGGGGGTTAAAAATGACCAAAAAAGTGCTTACGTAATACTTGAACGGCCCCTGTAGGGAAGACCGATAATGATGAGTTT